>SNQJ01S0002934.1:95173-148860 GCA_010110895.2 Picea sitchensis | reverse complement strand
ACTTGGATTATTTGGAGAAAAGGGATTATAATTACGCTATTATTGATTCACCCCCCCCCTCAGTAATCCAACAGTTGTTGCTACTGATAGTAGTTGTTGAAGTTGTTGAAGCATATCATAGTTGTATGAACCCATGTAAATTTCATTTGAATGAATATAACAGAGAAGCGTTGATCCAAATGTCTAGTGTTGCTATTATTGTGTCTATCTAAATGAATGGTAGGATTTCAATTTAATTGCAATTCTCTATGTTTATTTGTTCTTATGTTATGAATGTGTTTACATGGTTGAATGTATGAATCTGTGAGGATTAGATAAGTTTCAATTGTTTATTTTCTATGAGTTCGTGCAAGGAGTGCATAGTGTCCGCAAGTTGTGTGTTGACAATTTTTGTTTCGACTCAGAAGCTAGGAAGAGATAAATTGAAGCTTTATTTTTCAGGAGTGAAAAGTGTCTGCAAGGTGTGCGTTGACAGATTTTGTTGTGACTCACAAGTTTAGGAGAGGCAAATTGAATCTTTTTATGAAAAGAGTGTATAGGACCTCTCAAGGTGTGTGCAGGTGGAAACACAGTCAAAGTTATATTGTTTAGGAGGAACAATTGAGTTGTGTAAAGAACTGGTGCAAGGAGTGCACAGTCGCCCATAAAGGAGTTTTGTAAAGAAACTTGTTTGTAAGGCGTGCACAGGGTCAATATTCAACTAAGTGTAAAAAAATATTTCTGAGGAGTTCAAAGTTTCGAAAAGAACAATATTAGAAGAGATAGTAGGAGAAAATTATTCAGTAGGGAGGAGGCCACTAAAAATTTCCCAAATCAATGAGCGAGATCCATTCAGAGGGATCGTTATCTTTCCAGACTATGAGATCTAGGGAAGTTGCGTGGAGGATAATATTTGAAGTCCTTCGACACTTCACGTGATTAGAGGTTTAGAAGCATTTAAGGAGAGGGATCACCGAAGTCTTGAAGCTGCAAAGTGAATCTAAGTCGTCGGTATTGAGGAGGATACGTGGTAGAAGATCAAAGGTCTGGTAGATAAAGCTCCGGAGGATTTGCGTGGAGCAGAAGCAATTTCTGTCGAAGTCACGAAGGTCGAATAGATCTGGACCATTGGATCCAGAAGGACACATGGTAGAGATCTGCGTGCTTCAGAAAAATATCACTTCGGAGAAATGTGAGGACGAAGTGTGAAAAACTCCTAAAGCCCGAAGTTTTGAAGTGGATCATAGTCGTTGGTTGTTAGGGGAGCATGGACCGTAGATCTGGCCTGGGTGATTCATCGATTCAGAGTTCGGGGAAAACGGGAGTCAGTTGCGCTCAAAAGCGCCAAAGCCCAAATTCTCAAAGAGAGCTAGACAGAGGTCATAACTCGTGGTTGTATGAGATAAGAGTCTAGCATAGGAGCTAGCGCTCGCTAGTTGGTGTTAGAAGAGGCACCAGAAAATGGTTGCGCGGGTAATTTGAACCTGCATGGGTAACATCAAGGGACCTGTGTAAAATGATTCCAGGGTCTAGCAGAGCCCTAAGAGCTGATTCGGTTCAAGTATTTGAAGATCCTAGATCAGGAGGTCGAGAAGTGCCAAGGAGAGAAGGGGGGTCTGCGTCAAGTGGTATCAGAGCCACATATTTTAATTTTGTAGGAAGGTAGAGGAGACAGTATGATAACATCCAACAGTATCAGAAAAAAAGTTCTTAAGCTCTGTGTGTGGAAAATTTCAGCACCATGCCGCCTAAGAGACGTGCAGAGCCACCTATAGAAAATTGAGTTGTATAAAGGGATATGATAGAAATTCACGCAAGGTTGGATGCTATGGAGACAACACAAAGGAGAGAACCTGATGCTGGAGACATCAGTGATGCAGAGAGAGAAGAAAGGGAAGTTGAAGAGGTTGTAGTAGAGGATGCTACAGGAGAACGCTTGTTAAAAGATGTTGTCAAATTGGGAGCTAGAGAAAAGATAGACATCCCAATGTACGAAGGAAACTTAGATGTTGAAGAATTGTTGGATTCGATAAGATCCATGGATAAGTACTTCGACTATGAAGACATCGATGAGGAGAAAAAGGTGAAACACGTTGTCACCAGATTGAAGGGACATGCAGTACTGTGGTGGTATGAACTGCACGCTGATAGAAGAAGAAAGGGAAAGCAAAAGATTAAGAACTGGGACAGAATGGTAGCCAAGTTGAAGGCTAAATTCATATCCCAAGACTATCAGATAAATATGTTCAGGAAATTGTAGAACCTAAGACAGAAAGGACCAACAGTAAAAGAGTACACAGAGGAGTTCTATAAGTTGAACATCATGGATGGACAGAGAGAGAAAGATGGAGAAAAGGTTGTTAGGTATATTAATGTCTTGAGATATGAAATATAGGATGAAATCAACATGATGGCAGTAAAGAAAGTGGAGGACACTTATCAGATTGCACTGAAGGCAAAAGAAAAGTTGGCCAAGAAGAAGAGTCGGTGAAGCCGGGGTAGAATTTTAAACAGAGGTAAGGGAATTGTCCATGATAAGGCATAGAATCCCAAGGTTGAGACTGGAAAACCACATAGTCACTCAGAAAGAGGAGGAAGTTCCCGAGGGAGACCATATGGTGGTAGAAATTGTTTTCCTCAAAGAAGAGGAAGAGGCAGAGGAGGAGAGGTGAAGTGTTTTTCCTGTGGAAAAACATGACACGTGTCTTGGTAATGCCCCGAGAGAAAGAAAGAAGGAGGAGGTAAAGATCAAATTTTGGAAGCGCAGAAGCGGAATGTTGAGGCAGAATGCGTAGAATATGGGAGATCCTTGATGATGAGGAAGGTTCTCTTGAATCCTGAGCAAGAAGTGGAAAAACCAGTATAGAGGAACAATTTGTTTAGAACTGCTTGCAAGACAAAAGATAGAGTATGCAAGGTGATAATTGATAGTGGGAGCACTGATAACTTAGTATCCATAGAGATGGTGGAAAAATTGGAGATGGAGACAATTGCACATTCGAGTCCATATAGAGTCTCATGGTTGCAGAAAGGACACCAGGTAATGGTAACAAAACAATGACTAGTTTAATTTAAGATAGGAGGATATAGAGATGAGATTTTATGTGATGCAATTCCCATGGATATATGTCATGTTTTGTTGGGGAGACCATGGTACTTTGACAGGAATATTGTCATTCATGATGGGAGGAAAAATACTTATACCTTGGATAAAAATGGTAGGACACACATTCTACTACCAATAGAGGATAAGGAAGTGAAGGAAGAAGCCAACACAAGCATACTTCTCATGAGTGGGAAGGAACTCTTGAGTGAAGTTAAGAAAGAACAAGAGATGCAGTTTGTTGTAGTGAGGAAACCAAGAGTTATCCTTGTGAGTACTTATACGGATGATTTTCCTAAGGAAATTCAGGAGCTGTTAGAAAATTTTGCTGACATAGTAGTGGATGAGTTACCTCATGTATTGCCACCTATCAGGAGTATCATCCATCACATTGATCTAATACCAGGAGCGAGTTTTCCAAACAAAGTAGCATACAGATTGACACCTCAAGAGAATGAGGAGGTAAATAAACAAGTCCAGGATTTGATGGACAAGGGATTGGTCAGAGAAAGGTTGAGTCCATGCGCAATACCAATTGTTTTGAGTCCGAAGAAAGATGGAGGATGGAGAATGCGTATATACTCAAGAGCCATAAACAAAATCACCATCAGGTAAAGATTTTCTTTTCCCAGGATGGATGACTTAATGGATTGTTTGAGTGGATAAAGTTATTTTTCAAAGATAGACTTGAAAAGTGGATATCACCATATAGGGATGAGAGAAGGTGATGAGTGGAAAACAACCTTCAAAATGAACGAAGGGTTGTATGAGTGGCTTGTTATGCCATTTGGCTTGATAAATGCCACAAGTACTTTTATGAGGTTGATGAATGAGGTATTAAAGGATTTTATTGGTAATTTTGTGATTGTATATCTAGATGATATATTAGTCTTTAGTAAAACTAAAGAATAGCATTTGAGGCACGTAACATGTAATATCCCCAAGGACCGGCCCCAATAGTATTTATAAATTATAACATGTTTTGTAGGCTAGTGAGCCAAGCAATTATAAGATGATAGGCTTATGTGTTTATTAGGCCGGAGAGCCTAGGTGTTAAAGGCCAGGAGATTTTTTTGTACATGTAAATATTCATATTATTAATATAAAAACATCACTGCGTGTAGATCAACCATGAAGAAAGAGTATGGGGGACTAAGCTTCATTAGGATGGGTAAGGGAGAGGGGGTTGAGAGAATGGAAATAGGGACTAAGATTAAGAGCTTAAGTCCAAGAATAATTTATTATTATTCTAAATGTTGATAGAAGGATATGATTATATCCTAAGTTCCTTTGGGAAGAGGGAATGACTTTGAAATGGAAAGGAACATGATTCATGAGTGACATGTGTCAACTCAGGAACATGCAGTTTTAAGTGGGAATTCTTGTTGTTTGGGGGGGGACTCATGGAGGTTCAGGGACACATCCTTGGCTCTCACCATTCTCACCATTCTCACCATTATATAACCAGTCGGACACCTTTATCCTGACAAGTTCACTCATACATTGGGCAAGCAGGTAGCCATCCATTTCCGCCATTATTGAACCCGTGGCCATCGTGAACCTTTGAAAATTGCGTGCACTAGTATTTTTGTTGAGCCATACTCTTCTTTATCCGAGTTATGTTGTTTCCTTCACCATTTCCCATTTTTCTTAGGAGTTGGATAGAAGAAACAGGTTGTCAGACTTGTGGTTTGCAAAAGTGGGTTGTAAGGCTCGTAGATTGAAGAGGAAGGTTGTCAGGCCTGTGAGAAACTCTCTCCAGGTGAGAGAGTGTGTCGAGGAAGTGAATTCTCCTGGAGGGAGCCCAGTAGTAGCTACAGATCTCTAAGAGATCCTTTACGACCTGTTGTTGAAGCCCCAAAAGGGAGGTGGAGCAGTCGATGAATTGTGTGACATTGAAGGTGTATACTCCTGGGGTGGGACATCCATGTGGGGAATTAGAGTCTGTGAATAGTGGGCATAAGTGGCTCCTGAGAGAATCCTTCCTATTGAAATGTGTGACTTCCTGTTAGCCTTGCCAAGCCTAGGAATCCCTTTCCTGGTGGAGTTTAGTCCCAACTCGGGGGTGACCCACTGTTGAGAGTGATGAGCAACGTGGTCTAAGGCTGGGAGGTTCGTGGAAGGTTTGCACACAGATGATGGTATTCAAAATCCAAATATAAGTATCAATTATATGTTTAATGATGTTTGTTGTCCACGTCTATGATTCTTACAATGTTTTCATGTGCTTTCATTGCATGTATGATTTACGGTCAATTTCGCATGAGTTAGTATGGTAGCAGTATATTTTATTGCATTTTATTTCATTATAAATGCATGTAATATATATGTAGTCCATGATGAAAAATTAATCTCCTACCAAAGCTTAGCAGTTTGTTGGCGATGTTACACGGCCCGGCCTGGGTGGACAGGGCTGCCACAAAATGGTATTACAGTGAAATTCCACGGTGACATTGCCCAACCTGTTGGTGGCTTGGGATGTTACAAATGGTTGGGGAAGTTACAAATTGGTATCAGAGCCATGGTTTCAACACTAAGCCTGGATGGACCATGTTAGTGGAAGCTGAAGGAAAAGTTTCGAATAAGAATTGTTGTTGAAATGGACAAAATTTGAATTTCAGAGCATTCCAAAGTGCTAGAAGGATGTTGAAAGAATACTTGGGTTGTGTTCAGAAAAACAGGAGGTGTAACAAGTTTATGAAATGGCCATAGAGAAAAAAATCACAACATTAGTGGTGTTGGGCTGTTAGATCTAGGCGAGAGAAAGATAAGTCGTCAGATCAAGTGAAGATTAAGTCATGATCGTCAGATATCATTGAAGGGAGATCGGCGGTGGGGAGAGATTGCGAAGACTGGGAAGGAAATTAAAGTAAGAGTAAGTTGAGACCCCACAATCCCTTAGGATCGTTGATCTTTCTAGATCAACAGATCAACGGTGGATATCGATCCTACTACGGACGAGCATCTTCGCATTGCGGAGATCGGGAAGGAAATTAAAGCGTGAGCAAGTTGAGTTCCCGTAATCACTCCTGGCCATTGATCTTCACGATCCATTAAAACACGACTGTCGATCTTGCAAAGTGATATAAGCACCCAAAGGATAAGATGAGGTCACAACTCTTGATCACATGTAGAGAAGACAAAACGAACTTCGTGCAATTTTTTTCTGTTAATCCAAATAGGGAACATGTGTTGACAAGTGTCAATAGAGTGGAAACTCCCAAAGTTCTGAAGCCCAAAGCTCCGAAGTCCTGAAATTTGAAGACAATACAGACCGTTCATTGAAGGAGACACGTGTCAGAAGATCGAGTTGTTCAGGAATTCAACATTTGGGAGAAATGGGGTATGCTAAGGTGAAATCTCTCGAAACCCGAAGTCCCGAAGTGACGCGAACTGCTGATGTCACTAGGGATGACATGGACACATGGGATGTGTGCCACATGTTAGTGAGTTAAGAACCTTGGTAAGATGTAAATGTAGTTAGAACATGACATATATCACCCGCCTGATTGGACCACATGTCACCTTCGTGTGTCCTACCATGTGGCACTCCTAGAGGTGGCACAAGGTAGTTAAACTTGGTGAAGAAGTTAGCTGGATCGGGCCTGCATTAAATTTGGTTACAATCTATCAAGATCGAGGGTCGGGCAGCATTGCAGAGATCAAAGTTGCATGACAGATAATTCTACAAGGTAGTCCCGTAATCCAAACCACGGTTTCCCAGAAGGGGTACGTGTCAGCGTGGGGAAAATTGTGAAATGATCGGTGGGTTACTCTAAAACCGCCAACCCCTGTCCCCGCAATTTGAAAATTACTAAAGTTGATGAGACGTTTTCAACGTTTATTAGTTCGAGCATGGAAATCGTGGGCCCCAGTGGACACGTGGCGCCAGATCGTGAAGTCCGAAGACTTGACACTCCGAAAGAAGTGGTGCATGAAGGAAGGTGGACCATAGATCCATCGTTATTGGCATGTTTTGTGATGTTGGGATGCGCAAAAAAAGGGAAACCTTCAAATCTCGGAGCCCAAAGTTTCAGATCTCTGGATAAGCACTCAAATCATAATCATTGGATCAAAGTCGTGGTCATATGTGAACCAAGAGCTGAAGAAAAGGGGCTAGTGCCCAAAATTTGTTGCAGAGAAGAACTAGGCTTAGAGATTGAAGCTCAAGGGGTTATTGATCGACCAAGACCTGCAGAAAATGGAATCTGATATTTTTTTTGTTGAATCAGATTCGTTTATTCTAGAAAATTATTAAAGTATGATAGCCTAAAAAAAATTCGGTTGACTGCACATTTTTGCAAAATTAACAATTGTTGGAACCAAACTGAATTGTATCATAGTGAAGAGAAATTGGGGAGACACAAGATGCTTACAGTTAGGAAATTGAAGCTAGAGAAATGGATGTATATTTTGGGGTTCAAAGGAAAAACCTTGATGGGAATGGAGAAGAAATAGATAAAGAAGGGAACATGATGAAAATCATAAAAAAGTTGTAGAAAGATGCCCAGACTCACCGAGCAGATAACAAAAATCTCATGAAAGCTAGGGAACAACAGGGAGAATTCAACATAAAGTTGATGCAGAGCCTGGAAAGAATTGAGAAGAAGTTAGATAAGGAGAGTGACTCTAGTAAAATAGGAAGTCTTAGGTCCCCTGATGAGAAGAGAAAATCAAGGAGTGTTAGCAGACACCATCATCACTGCCAAGGGAACTCCGAGAGAAGGGCACATAGTAGTTCAAGTCCATCGCCTACCAGAAAGCATAGGAGATATGAAGTGGATGAAATGAAGGGTGAAATGAACAAGATTAAACCTCCTACGCTTGATGGAGAGCACCAGAAGGAGGAAGATACTCATACATGGCTTCTTGGCATGAGAAAATATTTCCAACTGCAAAATTACTCCTCTCGTGCAGAAGGAAGAATTGAAATGTATCAACTAAAAGGAAAAGAATCCATGCGGTGGGACCAGGTTGCGCATGTACAACATATCAAAGAGAAGAATGTTACCTGGAGGGAATTTAAGAAACACTTTGAAAATAAATACTTAACTAAGAGATACTATGACAGAAAGATGAAATAGTTCTTTGAACTCAAATTGGGAAGCATGAATATAGATGAATATGAAAGAATATTCCTAGAGTTGTTGAAATATGTCCCTTTCATCAAAGATGAGACTATCAAAATCTAAATATATTTGAGTGGACTGCCATCTTTCCTTAGTGACAAGATCTAATATGATGATCCTAAAACTATGGAAGAAACCATAAGGAGAGAGAAGTGATTATATGATCAGCATAAAGGAAATCCTACTTTCCAGAGAGCTTGGGAAGGCAAGAAGAAGCTTAAGAGGGAACAACGGAAGAAGGGGAACACGCCACCCTTTTTCAGGAATAGTCCTCAAAGACAACCATTTTTTAGAGAGTCTAGGATGGTTGAAGTAGGTGGATAAAGGCCAAGACAACCACCTATGCAATGTTGGGGCTGTAAAAGGGATCACAAGTATAAATATTTCCCTCGCATAAAGGACAAGGTGAGAGTTGGTCACAATGTTCAATAAGCATAAACAATAGAGGACATGGGCAAAATATTTCCAAGGATCTATGCAACCCTGGACAACAAGCAAGTTGAGTATCAATCACATGTGATTGAAGTAGAAGGTATGATCAATAACCATGCATTTACTATTTTAATAGACTCATGAGCTAGTCATAGTTACATAGATCCTAAAGTTGTGGAAATATTATGTTTGCCAAGAAGAAATCATGAGAAAAATTGGCTGGTACAACTAGCTACAGGAGCCAAGAGGAAAGTTGTTGAGTTGGTTAAATCATGTGCAGTGGGCATGAATGGACTGAGTAGCAAGGCAGATTTGAAAATCTTGCTTTTGGGATCATATGATTCCTAATTGGTATGGATTGGTTGGACCAACACCATGCCATATTAGATTGCCATAAAAAAGCATTCACTTGCTTGGATGAGGAAGGAAATCGGAAAATAGTCCAAGGAATTCCAAGGGCATTTATTGTCTGGGAAATCTCAGCAATGCAGCTAAAGAAGTGTTTCAGGAAGGGTTGTCAAATATTTGTATCCCATATCGAGGAAGCATCTAAGGATAACGTGCCAAATATGGAGGATCATGCAGTCCTGGAATATTTTTAGGATGTGTTCAAGGAGGTACCAGGACTACCTCCAAAGAGATATATTGATTTCTCTATAAATGTAATGCCTAGAGCAGCTTCAGTGTCGAAGACTCCTTACAGAATGAGTACACCCGAATTGAAGGAGTTGCAAATGCAACTTGAAGAACTTATGAAGAAGGGGTATATACGCCCAAGTGTGTCAAGGTTCCCCAGTCTTGTTCGTGAAGAATAAAGATGGGACATTGATATTGTGCATCAATTTCAGATAATTGAACAAAGTGACTATAAAGAACAAGTATCATTTTCCAAGGATCAATGATTTCTTTGATCAGTTGTAGGATGAAAAGATATTCTAAAAGATAGATCTCAGGTCAGGATATCATCAGGTAAGGATAAAATATGAAGACATCAGCAGGACCGCCTTCAGAACAAGGTATGGTTATTATGAATTCACAGGGGTGTCATTTGGGTTATCAAATGCACGAGTTGTTTTCATGTGCCTAATGAATGGTGCTTTCTGAGAATATTTGGATAAGTTTTTCATTGTCTTTTTGGATGACATCCTTGTATATTCCAAGTTAGAAGAAGAACATGAGCATCATTTGAGGATGGTGTTGCAAGTGCTAAGATAGCATCGACTATATGCCAATTTGAGAAAGTACTCGTTTTATCAAAATAAAATTCACTATTTGGGGCATATCATATCTAAAGAAGGGATAGAAGTGGACCCTGAAAATATTGAGGCCATTAAAGGGTGGACAAAACATAAGAATATGAAAAAATTCATATCCTTCATGGGTCTAGTTGACTACTACAAAAGGTTCATTACAGGGTTTTTGATAATAGATCACCCCATCACTTCCTTGCAAAGGAAGGGGAAGAAGTTTCAAAAGACAGAAGAATGTGAAAAGAGTTTCCAACAATTGAAGCAACTGTTAACCAGTGCTCCAATTTTTAGGATTGCAGATCCAAATGAAGACTTCATTGTATGCACAGATGCATGTAAAGAAGGACCGGGTGGAGTCATCAGTCAAAATGTGTTTGTTGTATGTTATGAATCGAGGAAGTTGAAGGAGAATGAAAGGCTCTATGTCATTCATGATTTGGAGTTGGCATCCATAGTGCACACTCTGAATAAGTGGAGGAACTACCTCATGGGAAGAAATTTTGAGCTAAGGACAGACCATAACGGTCTGAAATAATTGTTTGATCAACCTACTCTAAATGTCAGGTAGAGTAGATGGTTGGAATTCCTCTATGAGTATGACTTTGATATCAAGAACATCAAAGGAAAGGAGAAAAAAGTGTTGATGCACTCAGCAGAAGAGTGCATGAACTACATGCTACAACCATTATCATGTATCAAATAGATGTTAAAGGCAAGATTTTGGAAGCTGCAGAAGATGATTTGTAGTACATGGAATTGGTGACAAAATTGCAGCACGGTAAAATGCAGCAGAAAGTTGAAGATTATAAATTGGGAATTGATGGAATTCTCTGGTACATAAACAGAGTTTATGTACCCAATTCTCCTGAATTGAGGAGTGCAAATTTTAAATAAACACACATTGTACCTTATGTTGGACACCCAGGATATCAGAAAACAGTTTCATCAGTCAAGAGCCAATTTTATCGGTCAGGCATGAAGAAGGAGATTGTTGAATACATAGCTAAATGCTTAGAATGTCAAAAGGTCAAGGATGAGCATAGACACCCAGCTAGATTACTACAACCATTACCTATTCCTAAGTCGAAGTGGGAAGTGTTGAAAATGGATTTCATCACAAGATTACCCAGAAAAAACAAGCAACATGATTCCATCACAGTGGTGGTGGATAAGTTTACTAAAGCTGCCCATTTTATTCCATTGAAGACTACTCACAAAGAAGCTAATGTTGTTGATATATATATGAGGGAAGTAGCACATTTGCATGGCACACCCAAGACAATTGTGTTTGACAAAGACCCAAAATTTACCTCAAATTGTTTGAGAGGGTTATTCAAGGGGTTCAGAACGAACCTGAACATCAGCACAACCTATCATCCTAAATCTGATGGGAAAACAGAAAGGGTGAACCAAGTGATAGAGGACATGCTAAGGATGTATGTGATGGAAAACCCATCTAAATGGGAGGATTATCTACACTTGGTAGAATTTGATTACAACAATGGGTATCAAGCATCACTGAAGATGAGCTCGCTTGAAGCACTTTATGGAAGAAAGTGAAACACACCAATAAGATGGGACAACCCAGCTGATAGAGCAATAATTGGGCCAGAGTTTCTCAAGGAAATGGAAGAGAAAATGTTGAAGATTAAGCAAAATTTGACACTTGCCCAAGACAGGAAGAAAATTTATGATGATAAGAACAAAACCTATGGGGAGTTTAAAGTGGGTGGTCATGTTTTATTGAAAGTGAAAGCCAACAGAAGATCCATGAAGCTAGGAAATTGTTCCAAGTTGGCAGCCAAATATTGTGGACCATTTGAAATCCTATAAAGGATTGGACCAGTTTCTTATATGCTTGCATTTCCTTCATCCATGATTGTTCATAATGTATTTCATGTTTCATTTCTCAAGAAGTATATACTTGATCCTAATCATGTGATTGATTGGAATGTGATTCAAGTGGAGCAAGAAGGCACCTTGCAAGTGCATCTGGTGTGCATATTGGACCGGAAGAGAAAGCAACGCTGGAATAGAGCCATAGGGATTGTCAAGGTCCAGTGGACCTGGTACGATCATGAGGATGCGACATGGGAGCATGAGGATGATATGTGGGCAGAATACCTGCATCTTTTTGAAGATTTTGAAAATCTTGCTAATGTTGTGTAAATAAGTTGCACTAAGGACAATGCAAAAATAAGGGGCTGGGATTCTAATATCCCCAAGGATGAGTCCCAGTAGTATTTATGAATTGTAACATGTTTTGTAGGCTGGTGAGCCAAGCAATTATAAGCTGATAGGATTATGTGTTTATTAGGCCAGAGAGCCTAGGTGTTAAAGGTCAGGAGCCTGTTTTGTACAAGTAAATATTCATATTATTAATATAAAAACATAGTTGTGTGTAGACCGACCATGAAGAAAGAGTATGGGGGACTAAGCTACACTAGGCTAGGTAAGGGAGAGGGGGTTGAGAGGCTGGAAATAGGGACTAAGATTAAGAGCTTAAGTCCAAGAATAATTTATTATTATTCTAAATGTTGATAGAAGGATATGATTATATCCTAAGTTCCTTCGGGAAGAGGGAATGACTTCCAAATGGAAAGGAACATTCTTCATGAGTGACATATGTCAGATCAAGAACATGCAGTTTTAAGTGGGAATTATTGTTGTTTGGGGGGGGACTCACAGAGGTTCAGGGACACATCGTTGGCTCTCACCATTATCACCATTGTCACGCTCTCACCATTCTCACCATTCTCACCATTCTATGACCAATCGACCACCTTTGTCTTGACAAGTTCACTCACGCACTGGGCAAGTAGGTAGCCAGCCATTTATGCCATTATTGAACCCATGGCCATCGTGAACCTCTCTAACTTGTGAGAACTGGTGTTTTTGCTGAGTCATACTCTACCTTACCCGAGTTTTTTTTTTTGCCTTCTCCCTTGCTTGTTTGTCTTAGGAGATGGGTAGAAGGAACAGGTTGTCAAACTTGTGATTTGCAAAGGGGGGTTGTGAGGCCCTTAGATTGAAGAGGTAGGTTGTCAAGCCTGTGAGTAACTCTCTCTAGGTGAGAGAGTGTGATGAGGAAGTGAATTCTCCTGGAGGGAGTCCAATAGAAGCTACAGAGCTCTAAGAGATCTTGTCTGGCCGGTTGTTGAAACCCAAGAAGGGAGGTGGAGCAATTGATGAATTATGTGACAGTGAGGTGTATACTCCTGGGGTGGGACAGGCATGTGGGGAATGAGATTCTGTGAGTAGTGGGCGTAAGTGGATCCTGAGATAATCCTTCCTGTTGAACTGTGTGACTTCCTGTTAGCCTTGCCAAGCCTAGGAATCCCTTTCCTGGTGGAGTTTAGTCCCATATCAGAGGTGACCCACTGTTGAGAGTGATGAGTAGCGTGGTCTAAGGCTGGGATATCCGTGGAAGGTCTACACACAGTCGATGGTCTTCACAATCCAAATATAAGTATCAATTCTATGTTTAATGATGTCAGTTGTGCATGTCTGTGATTCTTACAATGTTATCATGTACTTTCGTTGCATGTATGATTTACAGTCAATTTCCCATGAGTTAGTATGGTAGCAGTATATTTTATTGCCTTTTATTTCATTAGAAATGCATGTAATATATATGTACTCTGGGATGAACAATTAATATGCTACCAGAGCTTAACATTATGTTGGTGGTGTTACATGGCCCGACCTGGGTGGTCGGGGCTGCCACAAAATGGTATTACAGTGAAATTTTGTGGTGACGTTGCCCGACCTGTTGGTGGTTGGGGACATTACAAATGGTTGGGGCCATTACATAACATTTGTGATGAGAATATTGCAGAAGGAGAAACTGCTGATAAATTTGAAGAAATCCTCTTTTATGAAAACATAACTCATTTACTTGGGTTTTGTAATCTATTCAAATGAATTGAAGATGGATCTAGAGAAGGTGAGAGAAATCATAGAATGGCCATCGTCAAGGAGCATATTCGAGGTGAAAATATTCCATGGATTAGCAAATTTCTGTTGGAAGTTCATTAGAAATTTCAGTGGAATTTGTACACCAATACTAGATATGGTGAAGAAGAGACACAAGTATTTCAAGTGGACAGAAGAAGCTGAGAAAGGTTTCAGGATATTAAAGGAGAAGATAACGGAACAACCGATTCTGGTCTTGCCATGTTTCGAGAAGATGTTTCAAGTCTGATGTGATGCTAGTGGAGTTGCAATTGGAGCAGTCTTGAGCTAGGACAATAAACTTGTTGCATATTTTATTGAGAAGATGAACGATACCAAGAGGAAGTACTCCACATATGATAAATAATTTTATGCAGTAATTCAAGCCTTAAAGAAATGGAGGCACTATCTTGCTCCAAATGAATTTGTTTTGTATAAAGATAACCAGGCTTTACAATTCATAACTAGACACAAGAATCTAAATCAAAGACATGCAAAGTGGATAGATTTTATGAAAAATTTCACTTTTTTTACTAAACATATTTTTGTTAATGCTAACAAAGTTGATGATGCATTGAGTAGGAGATGTCTAATTCTGTAGGAATTTCAAGTGAAAACCTTAGGGTTTGAACACCTTAAGGATATGTATTGTGATGATCCAGATTTTAAGGAGGCATATAAAGCATGTGCAAATCCTGTGATTAGAGACAGGAGCTAGTGGACAGAGTATATGATTCAAGATGGATTGTTGTTTAAAGGTAGCTTGTTGTGCATAACGAAATACTCAATGAGAGATAATCTACTGAAAGAAAAACATAGTGGAGGTCTAGTAGGAAATTTTGGCCATGAAAAGACATTTGCACAGTTGAACAGTTCATACTATTGGTCAGGTATGAGAGTAGACATGAAGAAGTTTGTGAATAGATGTAAGATTTGCGAGTATGAAACAGGAAAGCGACATAACACTAGGTTGTATCGACCATTGCTTATTCCAGATAGGCCTTAGGATGAAATGAGAATGGATTTTATGATAGGATTGCCAAGAACACAAAGGGGAAGCAATTCCATATTTTTTGTAGTCGATAGATTCTAAAATATGACACACTTTATCCCATGCTAGAAAACCAGTGATGCAACACACATTGCAAATCTGGTTTTCAAGGAAGTTGTGAGACTTCATGGGTTGCCCAGGAGTATTGTCTCAGATAGGGACAAAACAATTGTTGGTCATTTCTGGA
The DNA here is from genome assembly GCA_010110895.2 of Picea sitchensis. Classification (NCBI taxonomy): domain Eukaryota; kingdom Viridiplantae; phylum Streptophyta; class Pinopsida; order Pinales; family Pinaceae; genus Picea; species Picea sitchensis. The sequence goes on along the minus strand of SNQJ01S0002934.1, from coordinate 133,775 downwards.
GGAAATTGCGGAAGAAACTGGGGACATATATATCCTTTAGTTCATCATATCACCCTCAAACATATGGACAAACTGAGGTGGTAAATAGGAGTTTAGGGAATTTGTTGAGGAGTTTGGTCACTGAACATCATAGTCAGTGGGATCAGATTCTATCACAAGCAAAGTTTGCATACAACGACTCACTAAACAAGAGTACAAGAAAGAGTCCATTCCAGATAGTATATGAAATGACGCCAAGAGGAGTGTCATATTTGAGAGATTTGGAGCATAATGAATTCAGAAGCGCTGGAGCAAAAGACTTCACTGCAGAAATGCAGAAGCTTCATAATCAAATTAAAGAGCAGTTGAATAATAGAAACAGAGAATACAAATGCATAGTTGATCAACATAGGAGAGAACTTCAATTTGNGTTGAATATGGGCGATATACCCACATCTCAGGAAGGAAAGGTTCCAAAGGGGAACATATAACAAACTAAAAATGAAGAAGATATGACCATGCAAGATCTTAATGAAATTTGATGCAAATTCTCATGCAATAGAGCTTCCAGAGGATGTGGGTATATCGCCCATATTCAACATTTCATACATGTATCCTTACAGGGAAGATGACACGAAAGGGTCAGAAGATCATAAAGAGATCCAGTGGGAGAAGCAGATGCCTGTACCAAAAACACCGTAGATGGAAAATATCATAGATTAAAGGATTGGTCAGAAGACTAGGAGGAAGACTTCTTTTGAATATTTGGTAAAATGGAAAGGACACCCAATAGAAGATGTCAGTTGGGTAAATGAAGCAGATATCCAGAAACATGGAAAGTCAATGCGGGAGCTCGTGGATAAGAGTCCGTGAATTTTTTTCCATAGGAGTATGATGCAGGAGCATCGTCAAAAAAGTGCGAGTGGAGGACAACTCATCACCCCAACGCACATTTTTAAATGATTTTGAATTTTAAGATGGCATGTCATGCAAATATATGAAAAGATTTAAATTAAAGAACATATTAAATGATAAGGAGCTAAACCGTCACATGAGATTGATGGGGATTGTATTTTCTTTAATGTAGCTAGTTGCAGTACATATCTGAAGCATTCACTCTTATTTGTATGTACCGATCATTTATTGTAATAATCCTTAGCAGTTGAATGTTTTTAATTTGATAGGATAGCACTAAGGTAGTCAGAGGGAAAATCTCTATGAGGTTTTTTTTGTATAAATAAATGTATTGTTGCCCAGAGGAGGCTACTGAAGGTTGTTGTTGCTACTGATAGTAATTGTTGAAGTTGTTGAATCTTATCATAGTTGTATGAGCCCATGTACATCTCATTTGAATGAATATAACAGAGAAGCATTGATCCAAATGTCTGGTGTTGTTGTTACTGTTTCTATCTGAATGAATGGTAGGCTTTCAGTTTAATTGCAATTCTTTATGTTTATTTGTTCTTATGTTATGAATGTGTTTACATGGTTGAATGTATGAATTTGTAAGGATTAGATAAGTTTCAAGTGTTCGCAAGGTGTGCGTTGACAGAGTCTGTTGTGACTCAGAAGTTCAGGAGAGGAAACTTGAAGATTTGTATGCAAAGAGTGTAGAGGAGCTCGCAAGGTGTGCACATGTGGAAACACACTCAAAGTTATATTGTCTGGGAGGAGAAATTGAGTTGTTTAAAGAACTGGTGCAAGGAGTGCAGAATTGCCCAAAAAGGAGTTGTGTAAAGAAACTTGTTTGCAAGGCGTTCACATGGTCGATATTTGACTAAGTGTCGAAGAAGATTTCTAAGGAGTTCAAAGTTTCTAAAAGAACAAGATCAAAAGAGATAGCGGGCATAAATTCTTCAGTAGGGAAGATCCCAGTAAAATTTTCCAAAATTAGCAAGCGAGATCCATTTAGAGGGATCGTGATCTTTCCAGACCGTGAGATATGGGGAAGTTGCGCAGAGGATAATCTTTGAAGTCCTTCAAAACTTCTCTTGCTTGGAGGTTTAGAAGCATTTAAGGAGAGGGATCACCGAAGTCCCGAAGCTACGAAGTGAATCCAAGATGTTGGTATCGAGTAGGATACATGGCAAAAGATAAGAAGGTCCGAGAGATAAAGTTCTGGAGGATTTGCGTGGAGCAGAAGCGATTTATTCCAAAGTCGTGAAGGTCGGATAGATCTGGATCGTTGGATCTAGAAGGACACATGGTAGAGATCTACATGCTTCGAAAAAAGAGCACTTCAAAGAAAAGTGAGGACGTAGTGTGAAAAACTCCCAAAGCCCGAAGTTCTAAAGTGGATCACAGTCATTGGTTGTCAGGGCAACGTGGACCGTAGATCTCGCCTGGGTGATTCGTCGATTCAGAGTTCAAGGAAAAAGGGAGTCAGCTGCGCTCAAAAGAGCCAAGGCCCGAATTTTTGAAGGGAGATAACCAGAGGTCATAGCTCATGGTCGTATGAGATAAGAGTCTAGAATAGGAGCTAGCGCTCATTAGTTGGTGTTACTAGAGGCTCTAGAAAATGGATGTGTGGGTAATTCGAACCTACGTGGGTAACATCAAGGGACCTGTGTAAATTGATTCTAGGGTCTAGAAGAGGCCTGAAGAGCCAATTTGGCTCAAGTATTTGAATATCCTAGACCGGGAGGTCGAGCAGCCCTGAGGAGAGAAGCGGGGTCTATGTCACGTTTCAAGCATGGAATAATGTGAATATAATGAAGAACCTTGCAAGGCACCTTTTTTGTTACTTGATTTGTTTGATATCTATTTCTATGACATTCAGGGAGTTCCGTTTCAAATTCATAATGTTTATAATATATAATATGATCATTGGGACATCCATCAATTACTTGATAATCCATTCTAATATCTTTCATGATGGCAGACAAATCTCAGTATCTATGAGGTAAAATACTTGACGGTGGTAACAAATATTCAGCTATCAAGATGGTACAACAAATTAAAATAAAAAATTGGTTAATATAATATCAAGAATATTAATGACAAGCATTTCATCCATATTAATTTTACTGATGAACTAACAATACAAATTTTAGAGGAACAAAGATAACCTTTATGATGATCATATATATGTGATCGATGAAATATATTACATACCTTAACATATGTGTGATCGATGTGCTTGGAAATCCATTCATAACCTTCAAGTTCATTATCAACAATACAACAAAGAGAAGAGTTATGTTGGAGCCTTCATAAAGGGGTCTACATTCCTTCTCAAGTAGAGGTAAACCATGAACATCATCAAAGTCATTATTTTCATGATCATCATCATCCACTCTAACATTAAATGTATCATGGATCAATGTATTTGTACCATCATCCTAAAATATGTTATCATCGTGATCATCGTCTTCCATATGATCATTAACTTGATCTTCAGTATTTGCAGCTCCATGTTCCTATGACACTTGTTCTGCAACCACATTATCCATGTTCGGATATTCCCTAGGAGGCCTTTCCTTTACAATTACAAACCATCAAAGGATATTAGTGTATATATAACAAATATAAAAATGATGCATACATTTACAAAAATGATCAATATAAATACACATATAATGAACAACTTACCAATGGATGATATTCATGTCGCCCCCCAGTCAACGTGTTCATGTTCCCTACAATGTATTTTAGTTGTTGAGATCTTTAATCTTCTTCTATTAAATGACTAAAAGGAAAATAGCATTTCCCATCACCCTTTATTTTCACTCCATCCCACAATCTAGCAAGTAATTGTCAATTTTGTTCTTGTGGATCAAGAATATTTTTATGTGACATTTTCTTTTACCAAGCATAAGTGACGATTATTGATCTTAAAAAATCAAGATCCACACTTCAAATATGATCTGGACTTATGAGCGGAATGAAAGGAATAATAGACTGAATATAATAACATAGATATATGGAGAACAACATCAGATATCCAGCGAACAATAATTTCTATTGAATGAATAAAATAGTCTGAAACTGTAAAACTACAAAACTAAAAACAACTTGCTTGAATGGTGGTAGCTATCTATGAGAAGAGATGTGGATACGATGTGCATCTGTCTAAGAAGAATAATTACAATGAGGTTCCAAGGGCCCTTTTACCATTACTCATGATTTCCAAAACCCTAGACATCCAGAAACCTAACCCTGGGAGATGAAACACCAAAAGTTATGTGGGCCCCGATGGGTAAGTTGGTACCTCAACTTCCTGGGGTCGTAAAGTTTGCATACGACCTCCGTTTTAGGTGTGTGATATCCCGTTGGAAAGGTATTCTTGAGAAATACACATTGTGTTGTCAAACTCTGACTCCATTTATAGTTTGACTATGGAAATCCAAAAAAACATTGTTTAGGGCCCCAAAACAGCCCTGGAAGTACAAAACGATGTGCTGACATGAAAACTTCCAAAATAATCCTGTTGGATTAGGTGGGAAGCCCCCAGTCTCCACCTAGAAGATGTGTAGGGCTTCAGACAGCCCCAGAAGTGTAGAACCCAAAATTACAAACAAGTACATAAGAACTTGTTGAACTAAAAAATGTCAAGAGGAGCCAGTTGGAATAGGTGGGTGGCCACCAATATCCACCTGGATCAGTCCTCCCCCCTTATGAATAAATGGTATCCATTGTGTTGAGTTACCCCATTAGGTGAGGAAACTTATATTGAATTTTTCCCCAGGTGAGACACTTGCCTTGGTGTAGGCGTTGCCCTGGCTTGGCAACCTGATAAAGTTGGATCCTCTACTGGTGAGTGCCCTTGACTTGTGTGTCCACTATTTGATCAGTGGATGCATGTTCCATGCAATCAGGTTTGAGCTCTGTTGGTATCATTTTTTTTGCAATCTCTAAGGTGTTGAATAATGGTGGAAAATATGGCCGAAGGAGGTCCACATTGAAAAATGGGTGCAAGCCAAGGAAGGGTGGAGTGTTGAGCTCAAAATCATTGCTACCCACAACCTTGGTGATAGTGTAAGGCCCATAGAGAAGTGGGTGGAGCTTCCGATGGGGCCCTGTAAGGCACTCTTTCTGCAAATGTAACCAGACCTTGTCTCCCACCTGAAACTAGTGCGGTACCCGGTGTTGATCATGGCACTACTTGTACTTATAATTGGATTTATACAAAATACCATGGACCTGTTGGTGAATGTGATGAATTCGCTCAATGAATATGGTGTCTTTGTCTACCTCATACTAAACATGGGAAGATTCTTCCTGTGTGGTTGCAAGAGGTAGTGAAATATCAATGGGACCCAAGTGTTGGAATCCCAGCCCCACCTAAAATGGGATATAGCCGATGGAGTTAGGGAGAGCCTGGTTGTAGTTGTGATGAACATAGAGAAGACTCTCATCCCATGCACGTGGATTCTTAGAGTTGTACATGTGCATGATGTGAAAAATCAATTGATTGACGACCTTTGTCTGGTTGTCAGTTTGGGGGTGGAAAGTAGTGGATTTAGTGATCTTGGTTTCCAATAGTGACCAGAGACTCAACCAAAATGTGTTGAGGAACCAGTTTTCCCGATATGAGGTGATGGTCTGTGGTATCTCAAAATGGACCCACACCCATTCGAAGAATAGCTTGGAAATATATGTCGGTGTGATGTTGTTCGTGTAGGCTGTGATAATTGCCATCCTTGAAAATCGATCAACCAAAAAACGTACACAGTCATTGATGTGCTTGGTGGACAGAAGGCCAGACATGTAATCCATCGAGATTGATTCCCAAGGCCTCTCGGGAGTAGGAAGAGGGGTGTATAAGCCTTGCTTCTTGATGGATGGCTTGGCAATGGCACATGTAGTGCAAGATCTGATATACTTGTTGACGTATTGTCGATGTTTTGGCCAATAAAAATGATTTTGTAGAATGACCAGATTTTTCTCCACGCCAAAATGTCTCGCCATACGACTGTAGTGAGTCTCCCAAATCATCTTTTCATGCTCGCTTTTGGGAACATAGAGGTGGCCCAGATGGCATAACAGTCCATCCTGGATGTGAAAATCAGTGACATTCTCTCATGTAGCCAAGAGATGATAGGTGGCAGTGAAGTCAATGTCACGCTGATAAATTTGGGGCCACTCAGATGCCTCATTCCTACACGAATGGAGCACTGTGGTGAGTGCAACAATGAGAGGGAGACTGAGGCAGTCAACGACACGATTTTTGCTCCATGTCTTATACTTGATGTCAATATGGAACTACTGTAGGTATGTGGACCACTTTTGATGGCGGTCATTTTGGAACTTCCCCTATGTCTATATGAAATACATAGGCTTGTGATCAATGTGGATGATTGCCTCCTTTCCCAGAATGTAATTATTCCATTGACGACATGCTTTCACAATGGAATAAATTTCTTTGTCATAGGTGGCGTATTTCCAGATAGTATCTGACAGTGTCTCACTATGGTATGCTATTGGATGACCATGTTGAGTGAGGACTGTGCCTACAACATAGTCAGAGGCATCAGTCTCAATCTCGAATGGTTGTTGCAGATCAAGTAAGGAGATTATTGGAGCTGAGCACAAGCTATGTTTCATATCATCAATGATTTTTTTTGTGCCTTCCCCCATCTGAAATTTTCCTTGCCACCGCCCTTGGTTATGTGGTTGAGGGCCCATGCAATATGGGAGAATCCCAACACGAACATTCGGTAGAAGTTGGAAAGTCCCAAGAAGTTATGAAGTTCGGTTAGTGTGGTCAGGGCTGGAGAGTCACGAATGACTTGGATCCTAGTTGGATCCACATGTTCCCCATGCTCATCAACAATGTATCCCAAGTATTGGACCTTGTTCATGCCAAAGGAACATTTTTCCAAGTTTTCATATAGCTTGTGCTTCCGCAGAGTGCCCAAAACTTGTTGAATATGCTTCATGTGCTCCTCTGAAGTTCTGTTGAAGATTAGGATTTCATCCAGATATACCACCACAAACTATTTGGTGAAGGTTCTCAATACATCATCCATCAATCTCATGAAATTTGTTGGTGCATTTGTTAAGCCAAAGGGAATGACCATCCATTCGAAGAGACCTTGTTTAGATTTTAAAGTTGTCTTCCATACATCAGTTGGTTCGATGGGAAACTCGTGGTAGCTAGTCTTTAGGTCAATGTTGTTGAAGAAATTTTCCCCCTTGAGTTGGTCAAGAAGGTCATCAATTCGAGGAATTGGGTACTAGTTCTTGACTGTGGTTTTTTTTAATTCTTTATAATCAATACAGAGTCGCTAGGTCCCGTATTTCTTCTGCACCAACACAATCAGGCTTCTACAAGGGGAGGACTTGGGTCAGATGTTCCCCTTTTGAAGAAGATCTTGGATCTAGCGCTTGATTTCATCATTTTCCATCAACAAGCGACGATAGAATGGTCCATTAGGTAGCGGTGTACCGAGGGTTAGATCAACTAGATGCTTGATTTGGTAGTGTGTCGGTACCCCGATGGGTGAGGAGAAGATGTCTCTGTACTCTTCCACTATCCCATCCACTTTCTTTTGCTACAAAGAGAGGCTTTTTGTAGAGGTCATGAATGTGGTGGTGACCTTCTGCTTACTGTGAGCACGGATCACAAAGAAGACGAACTTCCCTGTCTATGAAATGACCTTACTGAATTGTTTAGAAGAGATTAAATAAATAGCAGTAGGTGGTTCTACCTATGGTATCTTGTACAATTGTCTACCCAAAGTAATAATAACATTACGGGGTCTAGACTCATACACAACATGTCGCTTCCACAAATATGGCTAGCCTAAAAGAACATCACAAAATTCAAGGGGAGAAATATCACACAATACCTCGTCTTTGAAGGGATTGATACTGTAGGGAAGATGACACTATTGGCTGACGCGAAGATCTCATCCTTGGCAAATTCAGTCGATGGTGTAGGGATGCAGGTGCGGTGTTATCAGTATTTCTAGCCGCTTGATGACCTCTACTGAAATCAGGTTCTTTTGAATGCCACTATTGACAATGAAATGCAGCGGAGTCCCCTTTACCCACATATGTGAGTGAAAGAGGCATTCCCATTCCTCTCGTTCTTCTAGTTTGCTTGGTTGGAATTTGGTGGTAGTGACAGTGGAACTGGGTTTGAAATTGATGATTCGCTTCCCACTTTCTGGATTTGATTTAGAGTCAAAATCTTCCTCTGAATTGAAAGCTTTCAGATCGTCCACCAATGACTGCTTGGAGCGATATTCTTCAGTGTTATGCCAAGGTATTTTATGGTATTCACACCATTTTCCTATCTCCTTCTTCGACTTCTCATTACCCTTCTTGGACTGCGGCTTGGAATGGTTATCCTGAGAGAGACCATATTTTCCATGTTCCTTTTTTTGTGGGTTGGGGTCGCCTTTTCCCTGCTTCGGCTGTGAGGAGTTTGTAGATCCAAACTCTCGCCTCTTCTTCTTAAATTGCTTCTCGATCTTGACAACATATCTATAAGTCGCACCTAATGATGCGATATCCAGAAACTCCATTTCATTTGAATGTATCTATGCATAAATTCACGGTATTTGAGCACCAGATGTCGTTCAAAGTCTTTGATACCCAATTTGGTGCACAGAGTATGGAAAATATTGGTGAAAGATGGTATTGTTTGGTCCCTTTCCTGATGCAATGTGGTCCATCTTGTGTATTGGTCCTCGTAGCTTCCAATAAGGTAGTACTGTTTTTTAATGGAATCCTTGAAGGAATCCCATCTGGGGGAGACAAAAAATATTCCATATTCCTCTATGGCCCTTTGCTCAGAGTAAGTATCCCACCAGTATTTAACATGGGGGATGACCTTGAGGAGTGCAAAAGTAATCTTTTACATGTCGGAAAAATGGTAGACTGAAAAATACCCTTCGAGCAGATTCAACCATTTATCTACAACATCTGCATCCATCAATCCTTCAAATAATGGAATATCAAAATTCACTTGTACCTTGAAGGAGGTTTCATGGCCACTTGATGAATATCTGTCTCCTATGGGAAGCCAACGAAGGATCTGTGCAAATTTTTCCATCATTTCGTTCCTTTGTCGCGCAAGGGCTTCCTCGAGCAACATTTTAAAAGGGTCTCCTAATCCATCATATTTATTCTCTTTGCCCATGGGTTGTTGTCAGGCTCAACATGGCCAATATTGCAAAGGATCGACTGGTTCGAGTCCCAACTTCTTGTACCCATATCTTGTTGGGGAAATGCATGTTGGCCCTTGACTAATTTTTGGGAGATCCTTGGTCAAGTTTGACCTATTTTGGGACTTTGACAACCTGTCGGAGGAGGAGCGCAAGACGAAGCAGAGATTACGGGATCTCGGCCCTTCTTTGGTTCCTTTTTGGGATTTGGGATTATGTAACGTGTATGGGATGTCGTCCCATGGGTTTACCCATGTTTAGGCCTATTTTGTAATGTATAAATAGATGTCTAGGCTGTGTAAGAGAAGGACAAGTTATACATCTATGTGATGTTAGGCTAATATGCTAAGTGCTAGATCTATGTGATTGAAGGATTGTAAGTGTTATGTGCATACTGTGTGAGACTTGCAGAGCTAAGTTCAAGTCAGTGTAAGAGGTTGTGGAAGGCTGTGTGCTTAGACCTACTCGGGGAAGGAGGATCTAGAGGGCTGTGCAGATCTCATGTCCTATGCGAAGTAAGGTTTTGAGGCTCTGTGCATGTAACCTATTGAAGAAGTTAATAAGGAAGAAGAGTTGGTGGATGTAGACCCAGGGTGGGGGTGAACCACGTATATGATGTGTTTCTTTGTTTTGTGCAATGTGTTGATGTGTTTATGTCTTTAATTGATAATTCCTTTGATATAGATAGATAGATCTGTTTATGCTTTGTGCTAATGATGTATATGGATGCTAGATCTGACCCATGTGAATGTTCTTAGTGCTTGAATCTTCTAGATCTAACCTACTTCTCTATGATAAGTGCTTAGATACATCATATATGACTGACTGATGCGATGTTTTGTTTTATTTGCGAAGCAGAATAGTGGTTAAATATTGATGAACTGTTGGTGCTAAGTGCTCTGTTAAGTATTACAATCACAGATCTATGTCCCATCTAAGGTTGCAGACACCTGAGTCCTGCAACCACCCCTGCCTCTACCTAGGGTGAGACTTCATATTCTTCGCAGGTGTTGTTTAAAGGGCCGATAGTTAGGGTTTTGTTGGTGCGTTGTTGTAGCGTTGAACCCCGGGTCCGACCTTGTGCCAACAAATGGTTCTGTTGCCGGGACCTGAAAATGTGATTGCTGGGAACTAAGGAAGAAGAAGCTTTGTGCAAAGATCCGAACTGAAATAGTGGAAGCTATGTGCATAGATCTATTGCTCTAGTGTGCAGTATTCTACTTGAGTTATAAGGCTCTGTGCTAAAGAAAAGAGGTCAGATATAAAGAAAAGAGGTAAGATATGCAAGCTTTGTGCTCTGATAAAGGTAGGAATAGTGAAAAGTTCTAGATCTGAGATCTTTGTGCTCTGTAGAAGTAAAATAAGTGGAAATTTTTGTTTCAAAAGTATGGATCTAGGTATGTTTGATAGATTCTGTCCTATCTTGAAAACTAGGGCACTAATAAATGAAATAAGGTTTGATATATGTAGATCTGATAAGAATAGTGAAATATATGTTATACCTATCCATATAAAGAATGTTTGGACTAACAAGTGGATGCAAGATCCTCGAAATAAATGTTTTTAGGTTAGCTACCATGATTCTAGCACGCAGTATAGAAACAATTGGGAATCATTTAAAATAAAGAGAGGATTAACCCTCTATTACAGATGTAGAAAACTGAGACATCTTGCTAAGGAATGCCCTGGGAGAAGACCTAGTTGTCTTTGTTGCAAAGCTATGGACCATGAAGTATTGGATTGCCCTAGAATGATTGTTAATCTTGAAGGAATGAACATGAGACAAGAAAACCCTAAGGTGGGTCCAAAAACTAGGATTATGACAGAACCCCAGAAAGAATCCGAGAAAGTATTGCTATAGATAAGAGAAACCCTGAATGACCACTGGCATGTCAACTTATCAAATACCTTCAAAGAAAAATAATTCCTTGAAGAAAGAATAGGAGACTTAGACATTGACTTTGTTCTGGATGAGGAAACACAGGTGAATGTCATGACAGAAAGAACTTGGGAACTTTTAAGGAAACCTGCTATGACTCCTTCATTGGGAGGAATAGGGATATTTAGAGGAAAGTTGATAAACCTATGTGGAAAGCTCACTAGGATATCTATGCATGCCAATGGAACTTCAACAAAGAAATATTTTGAGATTATTAGATTTATTGAGAACAACGCCCCATTTACCATGTTACTAGGGAAACCTTGGATTGAAAAAGACCAGGCCAAAAGGAAAGAAGAAGAAGAAATTTTAGAGAAAAAGAAGCAAGAGTTAAAAGACTTCATGACTAGAAGGACCACACACTTTATTGAAGAACAAAAGAACATATCAAAGATATCTAACTCTAGAGACCTGGATGTCGAATTTGCAAGAACACTATACGACCCTCAGAAGATGAAGTACCTATTCGAGATAAAGAAAAAGTATCACCCTCAACTCTTAGGAAAGAATCTCAACAACGCGAAGTAACTACGCCAGAAGAAGATAAGAATCATAATGGAAAAAGGCATATAGAGACGAATCTCACTGGAAAGAAATCTAGAAAACTAAGTAAGAAGAGAGCTAAGCTCGACAAGTTACAGAAGGTTCTAGAGGGAACTTAGCAGAAGGAAAATTTGCAAAATTGGAACTTCGCTGGGATAACAGAAAAGCGTCACATGGCACTTCACCATGGCGAAGAAATATAGTCATTGGGACCAAGATAACCATTCAGTCGACCCCCCGAACGGGTAGAAAGGAATTTATGGTTCGCCACCAAACCATTGGACCGCACCATAATGGACATAACAAAGTTAATGAAGGCTTCTCGACCATTGCAAGCAATATGTTGCCAAGTTGTCTATTTATCCCATCGCGCCATGCATCGAGAACACTTTTGATAATCGTGAATTAGAGCTCGCAAACTTGTTGATTTTATACAATGATCATTGTGCTATTTCCTTCTATCCTATTGCAATGTCTAAGTTACTCCTTGAACCCGAAGATTTCCAACTCGAGAGTGTATGTCGAATTCATTCAGCGTTGTAGAGAGACACCGGGAGGTTAACGTTTGCATTAATCTCCTGTTGTCGTTCTTCCATGGTGGCTACTTATGGAATTACAATTGACCCAAAATTGATCCACAAGATCATAGGTCTGAGTATGCAAGGACCTGACCCGCAGTACTTTTATCCAGGAAAAGGCGTAGATCACACACTTGCACAGAAGATGAAGGACACCTATGGCGACGTTGAGAAGGGAACAAGAGGCTACAATGTAGATTCCATCCAGAGTGGCGCAGTGCACCTCTCATTTCAACTAATAGATGGAAAGTTAGTAAGGAAGAACCGACCTACGTAGGTCACTGTCTTTGTTGTTGACCTCGTAGGGAAGTGCGCGAAAGGCCTACAGATGAACTGGGAAAAGTACCTAGTTAACCAGTTGGAACTAGATTGTCGAGAAGCACAGGATCAAGGTTATGAATTTCATTTCAGCTGGCTCCTGGTCCTCGTTGCATTTGTTGCCTGGGAGATGCCGGAAGGAGCGACCTTCCCTGACATAGATCCGTTCGAACCACTTGCTGTGAAGTTCGCTACCCTATGGTATTCAATAGATATGAACAAACAGTGGTAGTCGAATGTTGTGTTTCATACATACTACCTCCAGATAAAGCGAGCCATAGAATTCAAACCTCGCATGACTCCGAACACCCTACAGAGGTTTCGACCACTAATGAAGTTCAACACAGATCATCACTTTATATAAATTACAGCATGAGAAGATGAACATAAAGAGCAGCTCCAGTCATATTATAAGATTACAGAAGAAGACCTGGAGGAGATCACTAAGGAATGTTCCGCTGACCTCCTTATCCCCGCCAACCCCATAGAGATATTTGATATTGACAGCCCAGAGGATGCTCATAAAGAACATAATACACCCGGAACCAACAGACAGAAGAAGACCGAGGAGGTCCAAAACTTAAGTAGTACCTCAGTGAAGACTACTTCCATGTCACCTGATCGAGGGGTTGGTGAAGAAGTAGAAGCTGAGCAGAGGCCCAACGAAGTAACACCACCTAGAGACGAGGTAGACCCTTTAAAGAAGAGGAAGGTTTCCCCCTTGAAACCTTCTTCCCGGAAGAATTCGAAAGAAACCATGACCAAGATGCAGACCGTCCTCACCTCTGACGATTTTGACTTCATCATAGTTTCCCTAAACGATGCTTCACTAGAGATAGCAGAGAAACAAGGAGCGAAGCAGGAAGAAATGTATGATGGGATTGAAGTCAAACTCCGAGGGGTACAGTAGGCCCTTCAGTCCAGTCGTGCAGTCTCCACTGCGCTGGGAGAACTAGAGTTGAGAGATGAGCCAACCCAACTCCACCGACTAGCTGAGACAGTCGAAGCTCTCCTTCACCAAGAACAAGAGGAAATAGAACAAGCCACCCAGGCTTTGACGCAAGTGCAAGGAGTACTTTTAGAGCAATGTCGAGCTGCAAAACAGGAAAATATTGCTCTCCAAGCAAAATTTGATGAAGAAAAATCACAACTACAGCAAGGAAAAGGAAAGTTGCTCGCAAAGAAACTCGAAGTGAAAGAAGTGGTCAGCAGAGCACTTTTCTCTGTGATAGTCATAGAAATAAAGGTAGAGGATTGATTCACGCAGCAAGTGGAGCATCTCACAGAAGTTATCCAACAATTACAACAACACATAACAGACTTAGAACTCCGCGCAGTGCCCGAGACTCCACAGGATGTAAGGGACCAAAGAGAAGCAACTGCTCAAAGCGCAGTTGAGAGAATAAAATCCCTTACTATGGAATGTGAGAAACTTACTGATCACAGTGCCCAGACCTATGAGCAACTCACAGAGAATCCAGAACTGAAGGCACTGGAGTCGCAGCTCCAAGAGGAAAAGTATAAAGCCGAAATGATAAAGGCACAACTGAAGCCCCTGTCAGTTGTGGAAAGAATGAAGCGCTCCCAAGAACAATGCACTGCCCAACAACATATCCACACTATCCAGAGCAGAGTTATGGAAGTAACTCAGAGTCTCCAACCTGTATAAGATAAGGCTTACCAATTGTTCACAGAGGTAGAAGGTCGAGGAGCAGAACTAGAATAGGTTGTCACTGCAGCTGAACAATGCCTGGAGGGACCTGTCAACGACGCAATCATCCAAGAGTTCACTAAACAGGAGGCTAAGGCACAACAACAATTCAAAGAAGCTCGAGCTACGCTCGAGGCTTTTGAAGCGGAATTATCCAAATCAAAGTTACTCGGGACGAGTCACAAGTGAGTGTTGGGGGCTTGTTGGCCCTTGACCAAGTTTTGGGAGATCCTTGGTCAAGTTTGACCTATTTTAGGACTTTGACAGCCTGTCGAAGGAGGAGCGCAAGATGAAGCAAAGATTGCGGGATCTCAGCCCCTCTTTAGGTCATTTTTGGGATTTGGGATTATGTAATGGGTATGGGATGTCAGCCCATGGGTTTACCCATGTTTAGGCCTATTTTGTAATGTATAAATAGATGTTTAGGCTGTGTAAGAGAAGGACAAGTTATGCATCTATGTGATGTTAGGATAATATCCTAAGTGCTAGATCTATGTGATTGAATAATTGTAAGTTCTCTATGCATACTGTGTGAGACTTGCAGAGCTAAGTGCAAGTCAGTGTAAGAGTATGTGGAAGGATGTGTGCTTATATCTACTCGGGGAAGGAGGATCTAGCGGGCTGCGGAGATCTCCTGTCCTATGCAGATTAAGGTTTTGAGGCTCTGTGCATGTAACCTATTGAAGAAGCTAATAAGGAAGAAGAGTTGGTGGATGTAGCCCCAGGGTGGGGGTGAACCATGTATATGTTGTGTTGCTCTGCTTTGTGCAATGTGTTGATGTGTTTATGTCTTTACTTTCTAAGTGTTTTGATATAGATAGATAGATCTATTTATGCTTTGTGCTAATGATGTATATGGATGCTAGATCTAACCCATGTGAATGTGCTTAGTGCTTGAATCTGCTAGATCTAACCTACTTCTCTATGATAAGTTCTTAGATACATCAAATCTGATTGAATGATGTGATTCTCTATTTTATCTGCAAAGTAGGACAGTGGTTAAATATTGATGAACTGTTGGTGCTAAGTGCTCTGTTAAGTATTACAATCACATATATGTGTCCTAGCTAAGGTTGCAGACACCTGAGTCCTACAACCACCCCTTCCTCTACCTCGGGTGAGACTTCATCTTCTTTTCAGGTGTTGCCTAAAGGGCCTGTAGTTAGGGTTTTGTTGGTGCGTTGTTGTAGCGTTGAACCCTGGGTCAGCCCCTATGCCAACAATGCACGAAGACAAATAAATGAAAAGTAGACTGCTCTGATAACACTGATCCAGATTTATGAGCGGAACGAAAGGAATAATAGAATGAATATATAACACAGAGATATGGAGAACAACAAAAAATATCCAATGAACAATAACTTCTATTGAATGAATAAAATAGGCTGAAATTATAAAACTGCAGAACTGAAAACAACTTGTTCGAATGGTGGTAGCTATCTCTGAGAAGAGATGTGGCTGCTACGTGCATTCATTTGAGTAGAATGATTACAATGAGGCTCCAAAGGCCCTTTTAGCATTACTCATGAATGAAAAAACCCTAGACATCCAAAAACCTAACCCTAGGAAATGAAACTCCAAAAGTTATGTGGGCCTCGATGGGTAAGTTGGTATCTCAACTTCCCAGGGTCATAACTTTTGCATACGACCTCTATTTTAGGTGCATGGTATCCCTTTGGAAAGGTATTATCGAGAAATACATATTGTGATGTCAAAATCTTACTCCCTTTGTATTTTGACTGTGGCAAGACAAAAAAACACTGTTTAGGGCCCCAAAACAACCCTGGAAGTAAAAAAAGATGTGCCGACATGAAAACTTCCAAAATAAGCTAGTTGGATTAGGTGGGAGGCCACCAGTCTCCACCTGGAATATGTGTAGGGCTTCAGACAACCCCAGAAGTGTAGAACCCACAATTACAAAGAAGTACAGAAGAACGTGTTGAACTAAAAACTATCAAGAGGATCCAATTGGAATAGGTGGGTGGCCACCAATATCCACTTAGATCAAAATATTTGTAATGATAGTAACAAATAAAATATTTATTTTTTTTTGTAGGAAAAACAATCCTTGTAACCTCTACAAGTTGTCGCTAGTATAGAAAAAATGTTGGAATGTTTCTAGTATTCTAGGTTTTTATAAATAAATAGATGTTGGATTTCTGACGATTGTTGACTATTGACTGTTACTGTAATAAATATGAGGAGTGGTTGACTAAGTCCAGGTCAAAGGGAAACAATTTGATGATATTTTGTGGGAGTCGAAAATCCGACGCCTTCTCCATTGCTATCGGATATCCGATGACATCGGGGCTAATTCGAACACAACAAGATTACAATTTTTAAAGGTAAAATCCGATGAGAATGAATTTTTTTTGGGTGGCATCGGAGGATGTTGTCATATTTTGGATTCAAATGTAGTTGTGTTTGAAGACAAATTTGATATTTTGGCTAGTATATAAGGCTTGATTGCATGAGGACATGCAATGACTCAAGTGTGGGGGAGATGGTGGGCTTGAGTTTTGATGCATTTTCTACTTTCAGCTACACCATTTTGAGTACATACTCCTCCATTTCAATTACTTTGTCATCCATTTTGGTACATTACCCATGTTTTTGAAAGGAATATGTTTCCATGAGTTTTATGAGGAAATATGTTGTCTATGTTCACATTGTTCTCTATTTTGATGAATGAATGGAATTGTAATTGATTTTGACTATTAATGTTGTCAAAATCAGGTTCCTGTAACAATGATGCAAATCCGGTATCAAGGTTGTTGATCGACATATTGACGCTGCCCCAAATACAAATCCATCACATGGGTTTTATTTGTAGGCCCCACATAATGGTTATCCACCTAGGACCCCAATCCCAGAAGATGCAAGGAAGGTGAAAACCTCCAAGACACCCGTGCACCCAAATAAGAAGCTCCAGGGTACCCAGATCTGATTTTAGCACAAGAGGATAATTATATGGATTCCATATCATGTAATTATCAATGGTAATAACTAAATATTATATTATTTTCCTATGGTGGAAATTTTTGGAGTAGACTATTTATACCTTGTTTTGTAATTAGCATCAAACTATTGTAATATGTTATTAGATCCAAGGAACATGGGATTGCATAGACTTTATGAACCACCTTCCTCCTACATTCCCTTGGTTATGTATAAAAAGGATAGGTTTAGTCTGGGAAAGGGGAGAGAATAGTATATGGGAGGAAGTGAAGGAATTGAGGAACATTGATATTGTAATTCTTTGAATTTCGATTTTCTGATGATAATATAAAATTGTTGTTCTTGCATATGGTGTTATCGTTTACCTTCTAGTACTGTAATCTTCTTTAGAAACATATGACACGTGACGCATGGTCCCCTCTCTCTGGTATGTGTTGCCTTGTTTTCATTAGTTAATTGATTTACTATTTTATAGTTTCCTTAGGTTCATTGCTTGAATTTTTTATTTGGTACTTGATTCGAGAGTGTATTATAGGCGTGTCTATTTATATTGATATCTAACGAATTGAATAGATAATTGTTACATGATCACTCTGAACTTACAAATAGAGTGAAAGATTTTGACCAATGGCTTTGTTAATTGAAATTCCTATAAATATCAATTCAGGTGATGAATTCGTGTATTACTTAGTTAGTTGGTTTTCATTTCTCCTTAGAGTTGGTTCTGATCCTGTACATACTGTGTTTGAATCTCATAAGTCTATGTCCCAGATTGACAAATAAAATGTGGCATAATTTATCATGCAAATTGTTTTACATAAAGAATAGAAAAAATAAACAAAGTTTTGAAGATGTTTAACTTTAGGTTTGAAATCATGCTAGGTTTTAAATGGTGTGATGCCATCCAAATAAGTAGCCTAAGTTCTATTTATTAAGTAAACTGCAATGTGAATTTCTTTGTCCCGGTAAGAGGAACTTATGCCTTTGAATTTTAACACAGATCTCGTCATACCTATCAAATTTTGATTCATTCTCTTTTTCACTCCATTCTGTTATGGAGTGTATGAATTTGTGAATTGCCTCCTGATGCCTTTGTACTTGCAATCATTTTGGAATTAATTTGAGGTGAATTCCTCTCCATTATTTGTCCTCAAAGTAGATATATTTTCTTTGTTTTTTTTTTCAACCAGAGGATGAAAAACTTTGAATTTTTCAAATGTCTTAGACATTTCTTTCAAGAAATACACCCAAGTCATTCTACTAAAGTCATCAATGAAAAGTACAAATTATTTAAATCCTCCAAGTGATATTTCTAGAGGTTCACAAATGTCACTTTGTATGAGTTGAAAACATTTGTTTTCTCGCCATGATCTAGTAGGGAATGCTTCTTGATTTTTTTTTCCATAAATACAATCTTCACATCTTGCATTTTCCCTTTAAAGGTTGGTATCCCTTTGAGGATTCCTTGTTTTTGATGTTGGGAAAGACCATCAAAATTTGGATGCCCATAATGAACATTCCATAGCCTTATAGGTGCAAATCCCAAATTAATTACTATTGCAAAATCTTGCTTCCAAAGAATGACTTTCCCTTTCATATTGAGAATCGTTCCATATTCATAACCCATCATGATTGTTTTGAGATTTTATTTTGTTGAGTTGATTTTAACCAACCCATATTCCATGATAATTGAATGCCCTACTTGTCCAATCATCACTAAGGACAACAAATTCCTTTTAAATGTTGGTACATATCAAACATTTGAAAACATTTTCTCTCCAACTCCTCGAAGAAAAACTTTTACAAAACCTTTTCCATAAGGTGTAAGCATGGTGGAATCAACCAAAAATATTGAATTTAACTTATATTCATGAAAAAACTAGAATAAATCTCTTCTAAATGTCATGTGTTTAGTTGCACCTATATCCAATATCCAGGCATCTTCATATTCACTCTAAAAAGAGTAGTTGGAGACAACTAAAGCTTTGACTATGATTGTTGAAGAGCAGTGAACACATACTCAAAATCATTTTGATCATTATCCTGATTATTGGCATTAGCATATTGCGCTAAAGTTGAATGTTGCTTGAACTTAGAAAGATTATAATTTGGAGTTCTACAATCTTGTGTTTAATGAAAAACTCTATTACATCACCTGCATGTAATCTGACTCAAGTCTCTTCCAAATTAATAATTACTATTTGGAGGTCTCTTTGATTGACTTCTTCTAAAATTGTTTGAACCTTGTTGAAAAATATAACTTTCTCTTCCTTGGTTATTCCTTCTGCCACGTCCTCTATAAGAAGAATTATTTGGACTGCCACTTTAATTTCTATTATTAATAGGATCTCCTCTTCCTCTTGAAATTTTAGCTAATGACTTATTGGAGGATCTTGCATAAAAAATGTTTTCTCCACTTTGTCTCTTCTTCCCAAAAGTTTTATCATGTTGAGTTAATAATCCACTCAATTGATCAAATGAAGCTTTCTCCAACTTACTGGCTAGCTATAAAGTTTCTAGAAAATGATAATAAGAGGGTGACAACCCTACAATCAAGATAGTTGTGATGAAGCTATCATCCACTGGAGTAAATCCCACCTTGCTTATTTATTGCTTGATGTTCTTCAATCAGACGTATTCTAACACATCACCTCCATCAATTGTTTTTTGTTGAAGCAATTTTAATTGAAGATCAACCCTTTTTATTTTTGGTTGAGTGTCAAACAAGTTTTTTAAATTTTTCCAAGTAGATCATGCATCAGGAGCATTGTCAATATGAATATACATTTCTTCATTCACGAATGATTTTAAGAGTGCCAAAACTTTTTCATCTTTTAGTTCCCACTTAGCCAATGGAGCAACATCAATGGGTTTAGTGAGTTTTGTATCTCCATTACATATATATTTCCACAATTCATTGTATATGAGTGTGCTTTTCATATGTAGCCTCCAAGTTTTATAATTTTTGGAGTCTTCCAATTGATTAGATACTGAAAATAAATTTACAAGCTTTGACATTTTTAAGAATGTATTTCAAAGAATTTGTATGCATCAATTAATACTAATCAACAAATCATCAAATGTACTACACTAAAACACACCATAAACACTCATCACACTCCACTCAAATGTACTACACTAAAACACACCATAAACACTCATCACACTCCACTCAAAGAAAGACTATAAAAAATTGGCCTTGACTTTCTTATAACCTTTTACAAAAAATGTTGACCTAGCTTTGCACTTAGCTCTAATCAACTCTTATAAGATTTTGTTACATAGCTCTAATCAACTTTTATAAAATTCCATTATTTGAGTCTTGAAACCAATAAAAATTACAATCTGAGTCTATGGTCCCTTGAACTAAACACTATTTCAAATTTTTAAAGTACATCGATTTATTCGTTCATGAATTCTTGATTCCCACTTTGTTATGAACCATTAAAAGTTTCAAAATTTTGAATACCTTCTGTTTTGTGTTAAACCATTTTTTTCCTTTTAAATTAAAATTAGATATGGAATATGCTACTAAAAATACATTATTCAAACCTTTGAAAAATTGACGTTTGTTGGATTTTTGGCCAAATGTGGGCAATTTGTTAACTGTGCTGTCGACTTCTTCAACAAAATCACTGCAAAGCTCGGAACTCATCAAGATTTCTGGTAGAGGCTGGTATTATCCAATCTGCAGGCCCTTCAATTTAACTTTCGATGTTCTATGCAATTTTCTATGCGAGATTAAGCTTCTGGCTTTGATTTGTGCAATTGTCTGAAGAAAATAATCCACGCTACAGTAAATGTTATGAATGGAAATTTGTTGTTTGGGAACAATAGATCGTTACACACTCTCTCTCTCTGTAATGCTCATATTGTGTTGTTTCTCCAAAGGAAACGTCGTGATCATCCGAGATGTGGCAATTGGAATGAGAGGGAATGTGGTCTCTCTGTAATGCTCATATTGTGTTGTTTCTCCAAAGGAAACGTCGTGATCATCCGAGATGTGGCAATTGGAATGAGAGGGAATGTGGTCACTGGATTGAGAAGGGATGGGAGGCCGTTACCAAATTCATTAGAACTACACAATGGCTGGAATGATGACTTTGAGTGCTACATTCTCAACGAAGACCTAGTAAATGATGACTCTATCCTATATGACCACTTGGCTAATAAGGGTTACATGGGAGGAAAACTCCAAAACAATATTGAACTTGGAAATCTTTCTAAGTGTTGTTCGAGGAAATAGAATGTGATGTTGAAACTTGTACGTGAATCTACCAATCTACATATCTCAGATTTGAACCTTGCAATAGCTCTATAGGTCATTGAATGTGAAATCTTTCAAGTGCTTTATAGGTCATTGAATGTGAAATTTTTCTAGTGTTGTTTGAGTAAATAAAATGTGATGTTGGAATTTGTACCTGAGTAGGTGAATCTACCAATCCATAGATTTAAGATTTGAACTTTGTAATAGATTTACAGATTTAGGTCATTGAATGTAAAATCTTTCAAGTGCTTTATAGGTCATTGAATGTGAAATCTTTCAAGTGTTGTATGAGTAAATAGAATGTGATGTTGGAACTTGTATCTTAGTAGGTGAATCTACCAATCTATAGATTTAAGATTTGAACTTTGCAATAGATCTACATATTGTTAACAATATTCTCGAGAAAAAAAAATCAACTTTATTTTCCTTAATAAAATTAGATAACAAATATACCATCAATCGTTTTCTTGCACTAGAATCTCCTCTTCCACATCAGCATCATAGTTTCTCTGATATTGCTATGATACCCAAACTGTCCTTAGACACAACTTTTATTAATCAAGGAAAAGAAAAATTACATAATTTATGCAAGATCTTACAAAACTCAAAATTACTCACACATGAGAAGAACATAGCTTAAATAAGCTCATCTTTCTTGTTTCCTACACTAAATTTGATATGAACATCTTATCATATAATCATCTTTCTTGTTTTCTACTCTAAATTTAATATAGACATCTTATCACATAATCATGGAAAGATGGCAAGTGTCCATATACAATAAATGAAGAATATTTGTTATTCTAATTATAAATCATACTAAACTGAAGTACATCATATCTAATAATATTTATTCTAGAAAAGAATAAGTATATATTTACTCTAAAAAATGACCAGATACTTTAGGATCGTCATGACTAACAAAGGAGAAGAGGGATTGGACTTTATCAAGTGTGAGATCTTGAAGACTTGTGCTCATGCTTTTTTCTTCCCCTTCTCTTGTGCCTATTCCTCCTAAAGAGATTGAGATGGATTGATAGCTTACAATACTTATGGTAGTGAGTTGGTTTTGTTGGATCCTGACTAGTACTATCCTATTCTATAGANGAAGACTTGTGCTCATGCTTTTTTCTTCCCCTTCTCTTGTGCCTATTCCTCCTAAAGAGATTGAGATGGATTGATAGCTTACAATACTTATGGTAGTGAGTTGGTTTTGTTGGATCCTGACTAGTACTATCCTATTCTATAGAGATGGTTCGTGCCTATCCTTCCTAAAGAGATTGAGATGGATTGATAGCTTACAATACTTATGGTAGTGAGTTGGTTTTGTTGGATCCTGACTAGTACTATCCTATTCTATAGAAATGGTTCTTGTTCTAGAGTACTTTTATCCAAACTTATTATAAATTTATTCAATCTACAAATTTTGATAATAAAGACACATTTTTTCATTGGTAACTATTACAAGTTCTTTGTGTGTGTGAAAGTTCTATTTTTTTAAGCTTTCACTCATCTTTAATTTAGATCTTAATTAAATTTGAACGATAGGATTTAGATTGTCTTATTCCCTATTCAGTGTTTTCTTTTTATTTCATTTTACTCCATTAAAATGCACTAGTTTACTAGTTTACCTAGTGCACTAGGTCGACCTGCCAAAATATTCAATACTGTCTTTGTCCTTATATCTAGAAAGGCCAGATTGTAACAGTCTATACAGAGATTGTAACAGTCTATACAGTCTATCTAGAAAGCCTTTTAAAAGTAGTCTTAATGAACTTGAAAGAACAAAACTAAGCCAAAAAAAAAAATGATCATGCACCAGAAGTACCTTTGCCTCCTTCGGTAATTGGTAGATTCCAAGCCAGAATTAGGCTGAAAGGATGGCAATTGACAGGAAAACGAGTGAAAGTGAAAGTAGACTCGCTTGAGAGTGCCTAAAAAAGAAATTACAACCGTCGGTTGATGCACTCCTAGTGAAACAATTGGTCTGCAACATCTCGACGGATATCCATGAGAAAATTGAGGTGCTCCTCAGAGCGATGGTGCAAATGGATGACATGGATATCCTCTGGTTCTCGAGTAGCTTCCTAAAGGGGTATGAGCTGGGATGTTTCCTCAATGACATGGAAGCCCCAATGTCCTTCCAGTGGGCCATTCAGGAAATCCCAACCCGTTACTTCTGTATAATATGGAGAATATGCAGGTGGCATAATTGGTGCAAGACTCATCATGGATGTGCTCTCTATATTCATAGGAGGTGGATCAGGTGAGTCTTACTCTATAACCGCACACCCCCCATTCTTTGTTTCTATGATAGTTTCCATGCTTGGCACTTCGACAATGAGGGAATCCTTGGTGACTGACCCAAATCATTAACAATGACATTGGCATTTCGACTGCGGCAGGAAAGAAATTTGAGGTAATCTATACCTCTGCAGGAGTAGGCACACTCACGGGGCATGACACCAGTGATGAAAGAAATAAAATGAGAACCTTTGAACCTCTCTAGTGGAGAATCCAGGCGCGCAAACTGAACCATAGGGAGAAACATGTTCAAAATAACAGAGAAACAGATAGTAATATTCCCATTCCAACGCATTAAGGGAGAAATAAAATCAGACACGACATTGTCCTCTGCAATACTCTTACTAATTAAACCTGGCATCATCCTGAACCAGAGCATCAAATATCCCATGGAGTCAAATCTCCCATCTAAACACCCTCCATTAAATTGCATCCTCTAGAAATGGAGCACGGTGGGTAGGTGACAGAGAGGGGATGGATTTAGTTGCATGGATAGGTGCATGTCCCCCCATCCCAGGAGTTGCATTGTGATTCGTCTAGGGAAAGTAAATGTTGGAAATGGGTGGAATTGAAAGAGAATTGGCATCAAAAAGGATATATGCACTTGTTAGAACTAACCCTTCATTAGAAAGTTTGTCTCCCACTTTCTTTGTCACTCTACGAACATGAGAGGGGATAAGAATGAGTCTAGGATGCATAAGAGACTTGAGGATTTCAAGAGACATAAGGAGGCATCGGCTGGGGAAATAGAATGTGATGTTGAAACTTGTACCCAAGTAGGTGAATCTACCAATCTAAATATCTAATATTCGAACCTTGCAATAGCTTTATAGGTCATTGAATGTGAATTATTTCAAGTGTTGTTATTGGAACTTGTATATGAGTAGATGAATCTACCAATCTGCAGATCTAAGATTTGAACCTTGTAATTGATCTACATATTTAACAATACTCTCGAGAAAAAAAATTCAACTTTCTTTTCCTTTTTAAAATTAGATAACAGAGATACAATCAACCGTTGTACAACATTCAAATTTCCTCTTCAACATCTGCATCATAGTTGCTCTGACACCACTATGATACCGAAGTGTCCTTAGACATAACTTTTATTAATCAAGGAACAAAAAAATTACATAATTTGTACGCAAGATATTTCAAAACTCAAAATTACTCTAGCATGAGAAGAACATAGCTTAAATAAGCTCATCTTTCGTGTTTCCTACACTAAATTTAATATGGACATCTTATCACATAATCATCTTTCTTGTTTCCTACACTAAATTTAATATGGACATCTTATCACATAATCATGGGAATATGACAAGTGTCCATATACAATAAATGAAGAATATTTATTATTCTAATTATAAATCCTACTAAACTAAAGTACATCATATCTAACAATATTTATTCTAGAAAAGATTGAAAACATATATTTACTCTAGAAAATACTAACTACTTTAGGATCATCATGACTAACAAAGAATAAAAGGGGTTAGACTTTATTGTGTGAGATCTTGAAGACTTGTGCTCATGCTTTTTCTTCCCCTTCTCTTGTGCCTATTCCTCCTAAAGAGATTGAGATGGATTGATACCCTAGAGTACCTATGGTAGTGAGATGGTTTTGTTGGATCATGACTAACATTGTCCCATTCCATAGAGATGGTTTGTGTTCTAGAGTGCTTTTATCCAATTTTTTTAGAAATTTATTTAATCTACAAATTTTGATAATAAAGACATATATTTTCATTGGTGACTATAACAAGTTCTTTGTGTGTGTGAAAGTTCTATATTCTTAAGCTTTCACTCATCTTTAATCTCGATCTTAATAGAGTTTGAATGATAGGATTTAAATTGTCTTATTCCCTATTCACTCTTTTCTTTTTATTTCATTTACTCCATTAAAAGGCACTAGTTTAGTGAATCTTGTGCTATTGATTTATCACTTAAAACGAACTTATCCACATCAAAACATTGAATAACATGCATTCTAGGCGCCCCAGATGGGGTGACACGCGGCAATGACTCGCCACCTCGCTCTACATTGAGCCATAGCATAAATGTTGATGGTCGCCACCCATCCTCTCTGCATTTACGATGGTAGACGACCATTACAGCCGCTATACGGAGGAGGGACTCCTCCCTCGCGCGAAAGCTCTCGCTCATACCGCACTCAGTATGATAGGGTTTATGGATAGCCCGACGAATCCGCCATTTGGTAATTCGAAACCTCGAGCGCCTGGACAGAGCTGGTTCGCTCTCATTTTGGACCTCCCCATCGGTTGGGAGCTCTGGTGAAGCTCTGGTTCCTTGTCGTCTTGGCTCACTTTCGTTTCGCTACATTCTCTCTGCATTGTCATCCACCACTCAGCAACAATGACCAGGAAGCGAGGTATGGCTCGGCCTGGTACACCCACAAAGAGAAAAGACAAAGGAGGAAGAACCTGGAGTGTGCTCTGTCGATGGCGATCTCCATTCTCTGGAAGAGGGATCGCGCTGACCAATTGGCTCTGCATGCCATTATTGTTGAGACTGGGACAGAGCGTAGCAGTCATACCATGGCAATTGAGCCTGGAAGCAATCTGGAGGGTGGCATCGCGGACGAGTTTCCANATGGAGGAATTCGTGACCACCCCGGAACCCCAAGCCATGGCGCTGGAATTACAGGATGGTAGCGGTCCTAAAGACGAGATGACAAAAGATTTCCCTATGTGCATCGTTGAGGAGATATAGTGGACGGGTGACTACAGTCCCACCAGCCATGTTGAGCAGGTAACGATCGAGGTCGAGGCTCGGGACAAGGCTTGCGCTGAAGGGAACATGGACGAGACAAGACCAGGGATGAAGGAGGAAGCGACCGGTGCAGAACTGACTGAGATCAAGGCTAGAGCTAGGATGAACGTGGAAGTGGGAAACAAAATCTTCGACGACGCAGGTGTTCATGACTTGCATGGTCCTTTCCTCTGTGCAGAGCATCTGGCTCTGGTGTTCGAACTCCGAGGCCACATGGCAGACCAGGAGCACAGAGCCCTTCTCATGGGACAACGTCTGGACTTGCTCCTTGAAGCGTACTCCAATGCTCCAACAAAGAGGAAATGTCCATTCTATGTGCAACCATTCGCCATCTCAGCCAGGTCCATGTGGCAAACAGGCAAGGGCGACAGGTCACCGGGTATCTAGGTTCTCCTTTGCTAGTTTGTTTTATGTTTAATCATGTTGTTTCTACATGTAAACTTGGCCTATGGCCATCTGTCCTGGTTTCCTTCGGGCAGGACATAGGGCAAAACAGTTTTCCAAACTATGCTGGTTTTCGATAAAACGACAGCATTTTTGGTGGCTCAGAAGTATATCTCTGTATATTTTGTCAATGTTTCTCTGATAACTTAATATAGCAGGTTCTACCTTTTTTACTTAAAAAAAAAAAACATGCATTCTAGGCATACTTAAGTTGGCATTTAGATCATTTTCATTTTGTCTTAGATAGGTTGAAACAATATTACCATGTTGTAATTTTAATTTTGTTGCAAAAATAAAGAAAATCTGAATATATTTTTCTTGGTTTATATGAACTAAAAATTATAAAATATAAAAAACACTCAAAAATATTTTTAAAAACAACCTTTAATTCTTAAAAAAAACATCATAGTGTAATTTTTTTCTTCATTTAGAAAAGCCTATTTTTATCATAATGTTACATTGGGTTGCTTTCCCAACTTCATATGATTTATTTGCATTTCAGCCCTAAAACAATGATATATACATTGTTATAAATTATATTTTATAGTTTTATTAACACATTCTTCATAACAAGTGTAGTAGGTTTTACCATTTCAATTATAGATAAATGTTCATCATTTTCCATACAAAATTTTAGTTCTTAAATAATTTACTACTTGCTTTTTAATGTTACATTGGGTTGCTTTCCCAACTTCATAATGATTTATTTGCATTTCAGCCCTAAAAACAATGATATATACATTGTTATAAATTATATTTTATAGTTTTATTAACACATTGTTCATAACAAAAGTGTAGTAGGTTTTACCATTTCAATTATAGATAAATGTTGCATCATTTTCCATACAAAATTTTAGTTCTTAAATAATTTACTACTTGCTTTTTAATGTTAATGTTACATTGGGTTGCTTTCCCAACTTCATAATGATTTATTTGCATTTCAGCCCTAAAACAATGATATATACATTGTTATAAATTATATTTTATAGTTTTATTAACACATTCTTCATAACAAAAGTGTAGTAGGTTTTACCATTTCAATTATAGATAAATGTTGCATCATTTTCCATACAAAATTTTAGTTCTTAAATAATTTACTACTTGCTTTTTTTTAATGCAGATTTGTTTAGAGAAGCGAATTGTAAGTTTGATTTAAATGTCACTAATTGTTATTTCATTGTAGTTTGATTTCTAAAATCATACGGAATTTCCCTTTTCCCTTGTGGTTAGCAAGAACTAACCCAAAAACGCATGGAACAAGAGCGCAATGACAGTGTACTATTTTCAATTTCCTTGGAACTGGATGGTTTTTCCTTTAAATTTGAGGAATTAAATAGTAACAATTTAATATCTTGTGTTTAATCTTTGTTAAACTGGAAAAAATATTGACTTTTTTTTTGAAAAAATAGAAAAGTGATTAAAAAATGTTTCATAAGAGAATTAATAATTATTCAATTTTACAAGTTTTCAATTCCTCCAAAACAACAAAATTAAGAATACAAAATTGATTGAATTTGAGATAGTTTTTGATGCTTGTGATGCAATCCTTTCAAATACCACTAAAAAAACAAATGGCATAAAATCTAGAATGAATAATTTTAAAGATTTAAAAAAAAAACATAATTTTATTGAATATTATTGTTTTTTAATAGAAATTAAATTGAAATATAATAATTTGAAATTGAATTGAAATATAATTTTTGATGGAGAATATGCTGAAAGAAATGAAATAAAAATGATAAAAGATAACACTTTTTTGGTCACATTTTAATACGTAGTAAATTGTTGTTACACAATGGAAATTCTTGATACAGGTAGTTATTAAATAGCTTAGGGTAGTAAATTGTTGTTACACAATGGAGATTCTTGATATTGGCAGTTATTAAATTTTTTTGGCCACATTTTAATACGTAGTAAATTGTTGTTACACAATGGAAATTCTTGATACCGGTAGTTATTAAATAGCTTAGGGTAGTAAATTGTTGTTACACAATCGAGATTCTTGATATTGGCAGTTATTAAATAGTTTAGGGTTTTTTAAGTACTCAAAATTCATCCATGAACTTAGAAAAACCTATTGGATCCACCCAAAATTTATGGATTTGTTTTGCTAGATTTCAGTGAATAATTGTCTGAATTTTCATGTGCAAGTCAACAGAGTTTGAATTTTCATATGCAAGTTAACAGAGTTTGAGAGGTGTAACTCTTAGACTAGAATATTAGAGAGCTTGAAATCCTTTTAGAAGCTATGATTCCACCTGTATTTTTATTTATTTATTTTAATTTCGAGTATCACCCAATCAAGAATAAGAAAAAATCATGTATGTGTTCATATTTTAGAATAACTAATGGTTTTACAGAAACATTTATACTATAGTAAAAAGTAAACTAAAAAATGGAAACAATAATGAAGATTGACTAAGGTGGGGGGATAATAATTATTTCTTCCAACCACCCAAGCTAAACCCAATTGACTTGCATAATTTATGTTATGCACACTTGTATCTTATTTCATTAAAATACAATTGATCATTCACATCACAACAACAATTATAACAAGTGCCACAATAGTGACTAAGTCCTTGTTGTAAAATTATATTTAATTATTGCTAGAGTATTAGTATTACCAACTCTTCTCATAGCATACTACATTATTTCATAATGATAATGAGGGCTGCTTTATTTTAGTAATGCTGAAAATTTTGTATTCATATTTTCTTTAAACTAGCCATCTCAACATCTAAACCACTTTAATTATATATCATTAGCCAATTAACCATAACAATGGTTAAATAACTTATATCATGTATTCATCAAAACCTCCTAATTAAGTAATAGTTAAATAATAACCTAAATTTTAAGTAATAGTTAAATGATAACCTAAATGAAATTTGATGTTATTGATTTTTTTTTTTTATGAAATTTGTATTTTATGTTAAGAATATTTTAATTTTTATTTAAATTAAAACAACTTAAAACTTTTAATTATATATCATTATCCAATTAACCATTACAATGGTTAAATAAATTATATCCTTTATTCATCAAAACCTCCTAATTAAGTAATTGTTAAATGATAGCCTAAGTAAAATTTGATGTTATTAATATTTTCTATAAAATTTGTATTTTATGTTAAAAATATTTTAGTTTTTTATGTAAATTAAAACAACTTACAGATTTAAGTATAAGAAATTGGCTATATGTATTGTATAACTTATACAAATTAAAATGTAAAAACACATTCCATATTTTGATTTCAAAAATTTTAAAGATTAAAAAATGTGGGTGATATTTTTTTTCTTGATATACTTATTCCATAAGATAAAATTATATTTATATAGGTAAAATAGGAATTTCAAAATTGGATAGTTATTCAAATTTAACTATTTTGATAACTTCAATATCAATCAAAGTTCATTTTTAAGTCTACTCAGCATTGACAAGTGGTACATAGTCTGTGAGACTTAAATTACTTTCAAATCCCACAACTTATACACCACCACCCACTCAGCATTGAATCAGCATTGACAAGTGGTACATAGGCTGTGAGATTTAAATTGCTTTCAAATCCCATAATTTATACACCTATCTACCCACCAACCAACCCACCCACAATATTTAATGCTGTGTTTCATGAAATACAACATCCAGACTGTCACAAGCTGTTGCATTGAGATAATTTTCATGTGGGTCAATCCCCCGGAAAGTATTCCAGTCCCCTTCACAGATCTCCTTGAGAATATTAATGAATAATCTGCAAATTTCCTAGCCTGCAACTAAACTAAATAGCAATGAATGCAAGGCCATCAAATCAATAGCATTATCGTTGGGTTTGCACATGAGCCTTAATCGGCTTACCCTAAACATAATTATGTAACCCTAAAGACAAATTTCTAATAGCAACACCTGCATTGTCCATTGTAACACCGTCCATTATACAACTGCATTGTCCATTGTACACCTGTAGCTTTTTTAGGTTGGAGGCCGAGTATTGAAATCAGCTTTGCTTCTTCAATTTGCTAATCAACCCACGACAGGAATTGTTTAGGAAAGTGGGATGTGATACGTATTCAGTAGGAGGAACCATTCTACTCTCGTAAGCTCTGGTTCCACGCGTTACACACACAGCACTTTTTTATTTCCATAATCCTAAGGTGGGGGTCGAGAAAAGCATATTGCTCCTTTAGTGGAGTCCACTAGTACTATGGATTAATGCTTATGTGGGTTCTGTAATGCTCCGAATGTCGGTTTATTCTCGATCAATTATACTATCGTCGTTGTCTAAACTCGGTGGAGAGAACATGCCACAACTGCACAGTCGTAGTCACTCAATGCTTGATCGAGCACCGCATTAATGTGGAATCTGATNTTCTGTAATGCTCCGAATGTCGGTTTATTCTCGATCAATTATACTATCGTCGTTGTCTAAACTCGGTGGAGAGAACATGCCACAACTGCACAGTCGTAGTCACTCAATGCTTGATCGAGCACCGCATTAATGTGGAATCTGATTTTCGATCTGCTCTACTGGTGAGTTTCGGTTATCCGTGCTGTATCTCAATGAGATCATGAGGAGAATGCACCTTAATCGAGTCAAATCACAGTGGGCCGGTTCTCCCTGAGGAATATATGTACCTTTTTGCAAATGAGTTACTCCACAGTCACAGAAGCTGTAGTTTCCGGTTCTCCCTGAGGAATATATGTACCTTTTTGCAAATGAGTTACTCCACAGTCACAGAAGCTGTAGTTTAGATCTCAAAACTGGTATAACTGGTGTATCGGAGCTGTAGTTTAGATGGCAAAACTGGTATATCACCAGCATAGACTTATTTTAATTTCAGTTTTACTAAGTGTTAAGAGGGATCAAATCTCTAGAAGTGCAAACTTTTCCTAAAAAACTTTTCTTTTATCTTGGTTTAATTAGATTAGTTTGATTTAATTTGAATATATATGTTTACAATTTTTATTTTTTTAATTTTTTTATTATTATTTAAGTGTGACAGATATCAGATCCACATTGAATTTAAGCATGAAATCACACATGAACCTAATATTGAAATGTAAAATATGTCTCACACAACAAATTAATAACAAATTAATTTTAACAATGTAGCATAGGAAATACACATAAGGAAGGAAATATGGGTGTTGTTGGTCATTATTACGCAGAAAGGCGTATACCTAATGGGCACAATTAATCACCTTTTAATCTAAATATTCTTAGTTGTCCTCTCAAATCAATGAATGAAATTTAATATTGATAGCTTCCTTGCATTTATAAATGCTTACGTTTAATTGTTTACTTTTTCACATTTACTTAATATGATTAATAATTTACTGACCTAACGAGTGATTGTCAAGTTTACCTAATTAACTAGGATTAAAGTGTCATATTGTTACAAGTACCTGTTTTATTTTGGAGATATATTTATGAATCTGAAGCGGCAGACTCTTGAATTCCACATTTGTTGCATATACGTGTTTTATTTTGGGATATATACGTGTTTTACGTGTTTTATTTTGAATCTGAAGCTGCAGACTCTTAGATTCATTAGCCACTCTTGAATCTGAAGCAGCCGACTCTTGAATCTGAAGCGGCCTATCAGCCTTCATCAACCACAACTTAAGTGGCTGTGCTAGTTTATAGCATAGTCTAAAAGTTTTACCTTTTCACAGTTTTCTGGGGTCACTTTGATTTTGTCTGAAATCAGGTGGGAAATGATTGGATATGCAGATTTGAGTGGTTAAGTTTGTATAATCCAAGTGCCTCAGTTATTTTTCAGCACGCTGAATCCATTTATGCATTCAAAAATACAATTTAAACAACAAGAAATAGAAATTTTGTCCAGATTTACATCTCCAAATTCCAACAAAAAAATCCAAAAAATAAAACTTTTATCCAATTCCTTATTTATATATATATATATATATATATATATATATATATATAATCATGCTTTAGCATCGAATGGAATGCTTTCATAATGGCTCGTACCAGAACATAATATAGAAAGAGACACGAGCATTGGACAAGCACCATCATCGAAAGGTGACACCTTCACCCAGCGCTTGCCATCAGCGACAAGGTCATTCGGAAAACACTAATTATGGTGATATGATCATCATTATTGTCCAGGCCTTTGAGCAGATTATAGGATCAAGTACCTTAAACATTTTGACCATGAAATTCATGGTCAAAATCCCATGAAAAAGATTCGAAACCAAGGCACGTGAAGGCCGAAAAAGAAAGATAAAGAGTTCGAAATTGCATTATCATGGTACTAAATTGCATTTATTCTTTCGTGTAGATGGTCCTATATTCGAATCCTGTGAGCACGTATTCTTTCATGTTCCAAGTCTCGTATTCGAATCTGAGGAAGCTTTCTGTGATATGTTGGGCATGGATTATTCTTTCTTTTAGTTAGGATTTCGAAAGGATTAGAGCTTTCCTTTTGTCGAGGCAGTTTCTTCATTCTTTTTCCTGATTTGAAAGAAGAAATGACAGGACCATTAGAAGAAATGACAGGACCATTGGATTTGATGGTTATAAATAGCAAGGTTTCAGCAGGGACTAATAAAAAAACTGCATTTGAAAAATCATTAATGAATACTTAATTCTCTTTATGCGTCCATTCAACTTTTCCAAAAGTCAGATACTCATGATTAAGGATCTGATTTTGATGTTGAAGACTGCATGCTAATTCCATTGTCTAGTCTTGAACAACCTGAACAATGTTGTGGAACATTAAAAGATGAGTAATGCTCTATGCGTTTGCACATGGACAAATTCGAATTTCAGAATCACTTTAAGATTAAGCTCAGTGATTTGATTATTTGGAATAAGGGTGTGATACTTTAGTTTAATTGGGATGTGTTTTAGATTGTTTGACACTCATGCTTAAAGCAAGGTATCTCAAAGAAGCTCAAGCACAGACGAAGTTCCCAAACAACAAAGCGTATGGATGGAATAATAAGCATTGTAACGATTTTTTTTTATTTGGATCATGGTTTGATACAGTACTCTGGTCTTTATTCACGTGGGTTCTACTTCCCTTCACCGATGCGACGATCTTGACAGGAAACATATATTTTTATTTGCATGGACCTTTAGCCATCAATGTCAGTTGCAAAATGAATCCAACTAAACATGCAACAAAATGAAGGCAACTAACCCTTACCATTAACTTGCATACACATCAAACATAGTCTTGGAATAAAACATGAAAAGCTTGATTGGACCTAATAAGACTTGAGACTTGATAGCTTGCAGACATATGGTAATGAAAACAAACTGAACTTATCTGTATCTAAATATAGGAGATACATGAGTTTCCACTGCTCAAGGCGATAATGAGCCTTGAGATACAGTATCCCAATTCACCAGCGAATATGACGATTCAAATATACCAGTAATATCCCTAAACCAATATATTACAAAAGAATTCATAAGTTATTGTGAGTGAAATCAATCTAACAAAAACCTATATTGGAAGGTTTTGAAAACATGACTTCAAACTTTAATAAAAATTTTCTTAAAATTCTTTTAAATTATTGACTTTTTGTAGGGCCAACATCTTTACGTCCAAAGGGTACACTTATTGACAATGGGCAGATTTAATAGGGGTTTAGTGCTTAATAAGTTTTCTATGGACAGAATTAAATATAGCTGGAATATTCTTAGTAGTCACACAAAATAAATGGCTGTGATTTCAATCATTAACTTCCTAGCTATTATAAAGACATCCGTTTATGTGTTTACCTTTTTACATTTACTTAATCATATTTAAAAATTACTTTGATAGCTCACTGATTGCCATGTAAGTGATTAACAGAAATTAAAATATTAACACCGGATAAATGAAACACAACCGTTTATTTGTTAATAATAATAAAATTTAATATATTCTCTTAAGGATTATTTTAATCTTATCAGCCTTTCGACGTTGATCAGCAACAATTATGTAGCTGTACTAGTTTAATTCCAACAAAAATAGATCTACTTAATGTAATAGTTGTGGCTTCCATTGTACCAACTAATAAAGAAAAAACAATCAAAGCTGTAGATTCCTTATGAACTTAAATCATAGATTGCTGCGAATGCACATAAAATCGTCTCTTTTTTGGGACAAACACAGGCTTTGAGAGCTCTCACGCTCAGTGACAGCAGAGAGTCAGAGCAAAGCTGAACTGAATTTCAGTCTATGTTTTCAAATTCCTTGAATTTTCATTCACGGAACGCAGGTTTGAAGCACTAACAGGGAGGTTACCAAACAGAGAATTTAACAAACAATGCAATTGAGGTATTGATTAAAGTAGTCCATTATTTTCCTCAATTTTTCCCCTGCGCTCATGATTTAGACCTTAACCATGTTAGACACTAAAATAAAGGAAGGTTATTGTAACAACAAGAAGCCAAAGGTGGGGCACGGGTTAAAAAAGACTATCCACGTGAAGAATAAACTAACAACAGATATCGACAAAACCTCCAGTGATGACACTGCAGGCCTGGAGTAATGATACTGCAGGCCATTCAATCCACGCCCCTGCGGGTTGATAGAGGAGTTAATAAATCATTAGT
Source organism: Picea sitchensis (assembly GCA_010110895.2). Lineage (NCBI taxonomy): Eukaryota > Viridiplantae > Streptophyta > Pinopsida > Pinales > Pinaceae > Picea > Picea sitchensis. Next base: position 98,247 of record SNQJ01S0002934.1, on the reverse strand, counting down.
CGGATGTATATTTATTAGAAATGGCTAGATTTAATGGTTTTGGTTAGTCGGATTTACTCCGACTCTTTGGAGCTTCGGGAGTTCTTGACTCAGCAGACCTTCGTTCTTCCGAAGTGTTTGGTGCTCTGGATCTCCGAAGTGCTGGATCTGTTGACATGTTTGTACATGATCCAACGGTCCAAAGTCATTTCGGGACGTTGTGAGTTTTTAACCACGCTGACTTTCCTCGAGATTGGTTATCCTCATAAGTGATAGATCAGTTGACACCTGTCCCCCGCTGATGAACGACTCAGATGAAATTCGACCTTCAGGGGTTCTTGCTCCACAGTACTCACCTTTCCTCCGGAGCTCTTAACCTCTGAAGTGAGGGATCTCCTGCCACGTGTCCTTTTGCAACGGACGGTTGCGATGAAGTTTGGGACTCCGACACTTCGTCTACAGTCCAAAGCCTCTGAATTTCTTTCTCTCTGGAGTGCAGGATCTAGTGACACCTCTCCTCTCAGGATCAGACTGCCAGATCTGCTTCAGCTCCCGTGACTTTGGGAGTTTTTCTATTTCCACACTTGAGTTCTCCCGGAGTGTCTTTTCTCCGAAGTGTAGGATCCACTGACACACGTCCTTTCTGACAGACGGTTCAGATTGACTCTGACTCCCTGCTGCTTCGGCGATTTTGCAACCACCTCGTTTGGAAACTCCCAAAGTGCTATTGGCCCGGAGTTCCAGATCTTTCGCCACATGTCCCTCCTGACAATGGACAATCCCAATTTACTTCGGGACTTCTGTTCTCTTGCGCACTTAAAAGATTAATTTTCGTGCACCTTACTTGGATCCAACGTCTATCGATTCTCAGCTCTTCGATCCTACAACTGGGATTAGTCTTCCTCCTCGCTACTTTTGTATATTCCTTTTGAAGAAGGGATTTCACTAATTATTTAATCGCTTCGTCCTCTGAATCTGCCTCTGCATGGCTGCTTCCAAGCACTGGAGTGTTCTGTTGTCTCTAGCATTCTTTTGAGTGGACTGCAGACTGCTCTTGAGGCTCTGTGAAGAGTCTTACCTCTCGCGCTCTTGTTTGCAAGACAATATTCTCTGTGCTCTTCCTCCTGGGATCGGGCTACTCTCCAGGCACTGTGGAGAGGCTCACTTCCTGAGCTTTTCACTCCTCGGATCAGGTTGCTCCCCAGGGTCTTACATCCCATGCTCTGATACCATGACAAAACAAGAAACTATGCAGGAAAAACAAGAAACAGAGTAGACAGAACAAGGAACAAAAATATGCAGAACACTCTTCATTAAGGGAAAAGAGCTAAGCTAAATAAGCTCCAGCAAATCAAGAAGATCAAGAACCTAACAAGAATCCTAACGGACAACGTTGAAGGTTTACAACTAACAAAACAGACTCTTGAAATAAAACATAAAAAATTTGATTGGACCTAATAAGACTTGAGACTTGATAGCTTGCAGACATATGGTAATGAAAACAACCTGACCTTATCTGTATCTAAATATAGGAGACACATGAGTTTCCACTGCTCAAGGCGATAATGAGCCTTGAGATACACTATCCCAATTCACCACCGAATATGACGATTCAAATATACCAGTAATATCCCTAAACCAATATATTACAAAAGAATCCATAAGTTATTGTCAATGAAATCAATCTAACAAAAACCTAGATGGGAAGGTTTTGAAAACTTGACTTCAAACTTTAATAAAAATTCTCCTACAATTCTTTTAAAATAGTGACGTTTTGTAGGACCAACATCTTTTAAATCCAACAAAAATATATCAAAGTAATAGTTGTGGCTTCCATTGTACCAACTAATAAAGAAAAAACAATCAAAGCTGTAGATTCCTTATGAACTTAAACCATAGATTGCTGCAAATGCACAAAAATTCGGCTCTTTTTTGGGTCAAACACAGGCTTCGAGAGCTCTCACGCTCAGTGACAGCAGAGAATCAGAGCAAAGCTGAACTGAATTTCAGTCTATGTGTTCAAATCCTTGAATTTTCATTCACGGAACGTAGGTTTGAAAACACTAACAGCGAGGTTACCAAACAGCGAGTTATTTAGTGGCTGTGCTAGTTTAACAAACCATTAATACAAATCCAACAACATCAGACTCGATCTGCATCTTTTATTTTAATTTTATTTTGTTAATTTTGTTTTTTTTTACCGCCGATCACTGATAAAGATGGAGACATCACCCAAAATATGTATTCTTTACTCATGATTTAGAAGAGCTTGAAGTGAGAGATTACGTTTCCTTTACAAATCGAGGATTCTCTATAAAATTGAAGATTTGGATTTTTTTTTTTAAATTAATATTTATTCTTTACTCATAATTTAGAATCACAGATATTTATATTATTGTAAAAGTTTAAAAAATATCAAATTTGTCATCGTTGATTAAAGAAACTAATGTAAGCTTGAAGTTTGAGATTCAGTTTCCTTAACACATTGAAGATTCTATATAGATTCCAAAGTTGGCTGGCCTTTTATGATCTCATCACCATCAAAATGAACTGGAGATCCATGGACCTTCCTCTATTATTTGATATGTAGGTTTTCAAATTTTGCAAAATTATTTTGATTTTAAAAAATAGGGTTAAAGCACATTTTATGGTGTTTTTTTATTTTCTAGGTTAAAATAATAACATTTTTTTTTTAATAAAAACAAATTTTAATGTATGAAGGAGATGTGTTAAAGTGAAATAATTTTATATCAATTTTCTTTATATATATAGAATAAGTAAAAGTAAAAAAAACTCTTATTTGAGGAAATAAGAGTTGTCTTGCCATTCAATTTTGTATCAAAGACAACTTTCCAATACATATAGGCTAGAAGCCATTATAACATACTCATTATGAGCTTTATTCATATTATTATGAGAATTGAACCATGGTGCAGAGGATAACAATCATTCCTCACAACCATCCAAGCTACACCCAATTGACATCAATATCCAATATTATATAGAAAGAGTGTGGATATTGAAATATTTTAATTACAGTTTACATTTTAATATAGAGTTAACAATTAACGTGTTGACACACCAATTTATGAAAA
>SNQJ01S0002934.1:34800-75291 GCA_010110895.2 Picea sitchensis | reverse complement strand
CAAAAGTTTGTTTTTTCTTGTTTTCATCTGTAATTAAAGTAGCTAGTGGATTAAATGAGCAACATCTAATTAGTGAGTTTGGGAGCATGCAATTAATATTTTAATCAATTTTCTTTGCCCTTAGAATGGTCTTCTCCAAAAGTAAGTGTCGAGAGTGAATACATTTCATTACATAATGCAAAAAACAAATCAAGTGGATTGTACTGCAAGTTTTCTCTCCATTCTTTGGTTCATCCAACGATGCTTTTAGTGTGTAAGTTTGGCAAGAAGTTTGTACTAGAAAGTTTGGAAGCAGAATATAGTAGTAGTAGTAATAATAATAATAATAATCCAATTTTAAGGTCACAACCAAGCCAGGCACCAAATTGGTGTATGAGACTCCCTAGATTTTTTCATAATAAGACTGCTAATACCCCTTGACCTAAAATCAAACCCTAAACTTCAACCTGCCTTGAATCATTTTGAGGGATTTAATTCTTCATAGTGAAAAAAGTCCCAAGTTGTAAAAATAAGCTCATCATTCACACCTATAGAACAAGGAAAATATTGAGCTTTATTTATTGAAGCTTTCAAAATATTTTCTTGGTTCTATTCATTCACGAAAGGGATGGACCCTTCCATTGTTCAATATAACGTTATCCTCGATCTTTGTTCTAAACCCATCCATAAAAAGGAAAATATCTATGTCCACCAAAAATACCTCCATGGAGAAATATTGAATGAAATAACATATGGGAGATGTCCAAGTTTCAAAGTAAGAATACATATAAAAATGGTTTATAAAACCCATATAGAAATACTAGAAAGAGCAATTTTCAGGATATTGTGAACCTGCATTCGTATAATGTTTGGTGTCTATGATGTAACTAAAATGAAATATCATGAATTTGAAAGGCTTATTTTATTTTAATGGTTTTTTTGTTTGGTTCTGATCTCTAGATCATTTTAGTGAGACTTCGAAGTATTACGTGAAATGCTTCTATAAGTATGGCAATATACATGTAATATACCCAAACCCCTACGTATTGTAAGGAGTTGGTGTAATAATTTTTTTTTTCTTTTTAAGCACTAATCCCAAGTCACTTTCGATTTCACGTTTGTGTTTTAATCATCAAGAGATTTCCAACGACTATACTCTTACTCAATTTTGAGCTCTAGGCACAAAGTTATGGCCCCTTAAAGTTTCCTCGAGAGATTTCTCTTTCCTACCACGTCACCATCCGTACATAGCCCCACACATGCTAGATGATGTGGGATTATACGGTGGAACCTTTAGGTTTTACAAATATTGAGGCATAAGGGTCCCATTCGGCTCATCGCATCTTAGGAAAAAGGTTCTTCGTGGCATTGTATCACACCTTCCTCCAACTTCTTATTGTATTCAAAGTTTTTAACAATGCGATATGTTGCACCTAAAAACTTTTTCCTCTATTCCACAAAGCTTGTCACAACTTTGAAAACTTCATATTGCGATCCAAAAATATTTGTCTTTGTGTTGTATTGTGGTTGGGAAAAACTTCCCTTGTGTGACAAGGGCCCCCTCTCTTCCTTATCACATTGAGAAAACTTTACATTGTATGAGTATCGAATTGGAGAAGATTTTCTCCCATGCGATATTGCACCACATGAAAATTTCTTTCATTGTCACACACATTTTCCTTGCTTCTTCTTTTTCCATACTTCTTCCCTTTGTCATGTGCTCAAAGATATTGGTCCTTGCGACAAGGAATATTTCCTTTCCATTTCCTTTATGTAACTTCCCCTGACCTAACTGAGGAATATTACTTGCGGAAAGTACACATAAAATCAAAAACTTTTTGCTAAATCATATCCTGTAGCTTACCATCTATGATTTATACACATATTTAACTAGATTATGATACCCATAATGAAATGCATTTACAATGTTCTAAATGAACATGAATGTAGCTAATAAAGTCATTCATAACAACAAATAAACCATTCACATACATAGAGTTAATTACAACAATTGAACTCATGAAATAACTTAGAAAATATATGTAACACCCTGTTTCCCCCAGTCTGTAAATATAACTATATTGGTCAAGGAACTATGAAAAACCTAAAAGTGTGAATGTTTTATTTGATGGACCTTTGTACAAAAGGTCGATGAATGTAAATTCTGTTATTTTAATAGAAAATGGTTACGTGCCGCATGATTACTGAAAGAGGGGATGTGCTAAGAGAAAACCACAAATGATATGAAAGGTGGTGGAGGGGACCCAGAATCGTTGTGTTAACCTCCACTGAACTAGTACCATGTTGTAATTAATTTCTCATATCAGAACAACCCTCTGACCCAGGAATGAATTATAGTCAGGATGGTAGGTGGGAAGACCTCCTCAAGAGTTAATGAGGGGACGAGGTAGACCGCCCATCCGTAAGGCTTCCAAACCTGATCATAGACTGAGAATTTGAGCCACACACAATCTTGCTGAGGAAGGCAAGGAAGCAAGTGTGGTGGGTAGAGGAAGACCTGCGGAAAAACGTAGAGACGAGAGCGGAAAATCTCCGGTCTGAGGAAGGATTGAAAGAGGAACAGTGATTTTTGATCACAAAAAATAGAGATTGAGCCAAGAGAAGGAGAGTAACCTTCGTCCTTATTTATTTCTATATTGGGAGAAGGAGAGTAACCTTCATCCCTAACTTTCGTTTAGTTGGAAGTAAGAGATTGAATCTCAAAGCATCGTGGCTTAAGCTTGGGGGTGGCCAGTGATAAATCCATTGGGAGTGACTGAGCCTATGGTTGGGTGGAAACGAGCACCCCTTTCAGCAGTTGCATCACACTCTATGGTTCTGATAAGTGTTTTTTTGCCTTATGCTTTGAATTGTAAATAATGGATGCATGCGAGTATTTACATGTCTATAAAGGGTTCTTTCTATGTATTAAATGATTAAGTTATGAGTATGCCTTCGTTCCCTTGATAACCTATATTTTGGCTTCAATTTGCATACGTCCTGGTTTAATCACTCGAAGGCGCTTTCCCTAGGAATTTACATCATCTTTCCAGAGTCGGAGCAAGCCTCTGGGCATAACTACCGTTTTGGTAACCTCACAAGTTACTTTGCCTTGATTTAGAGCTTAAATCTCTGCGAGTTGGGAAGGTGTTCCCTTCAGATCAGTAGCATAGGAGACTCTGAACTTGCGCCTATTTCCTTAACCAAAAACCCGACTAAGAGCGAGGATTATATCCCAATAGTTATATGAAGATCCACATGACCTGGGTCTAGGAACCTTGGAGCTTGAGGCTCCGAGATGTCAAATTTCACAATATTCAAGTTGAACCCCACAATTGCTATGAACCGTTGATCTATGAAAGAAGATCGAGGGTGGGGAATCACTGCGGAGCATGAAGGTAAAAATAACGAACGCGCTAGTTCGTGACCCGCAATTCACCCTTGTCGTTGATCTCGACAGGCTGGAAGACCAACGATCTTGGTTAGACTAGAATCGAGCGAGCACTTTCCAGATTGCGGAGGTTGAACTCTCTGGTAAAGAGTACACATGTTGGGGCACCACAATTTCTGTGAACCTTCGATCGTCGTTGACCTTCGATCTGAGTTTGACGCGATCCCTGAAACGCAAGGAGCGCATGGGATGACGAAATCTTCAAGGAGATCAAGCTCATAAGAGTTAGCGTTTTCAGGAGTGCATATGAAATCTAGGAGACGGGTCCATAGGAGGAGCAAAGGTCAAATCCTTCGAGCACTTAAAAAATATTCTAAGTCGGAATAAGTTAGAAGCTCAGGAGGAGGAGCGACAATGGTCATTGGATCACAACACCAAGGATCGACAATTCTCTGATCTAATAAAGGTGCACGAACCTTAGCACTTGGCACACGCAGGAGAAGGGGACTTACCAAAGTTCCGAAGTCCCAAAGTAATTTGAGGTCGTCCATCACCAGGAGGTGAATTTGGATTGCAAGATCCAGAGGGATATGTGGCGACGGATCACGGACTTTGGAGGAATATGTTTGAGGGTTTTCATTTGAAAGTTGAGATTCTCGAACCCCGAAGACCCGAAGTGAATTTGGACCACCTGATCGAGAGGGCCACGTGGCAACAGATTGTGGACTCCGGGGAAATCTATTCGAGAGTTTTCAATTGAGATTTGAGACTCCTGAAGCGCAAAGGGCTAGAGAGCCAAAGCAAATCTCATTTGTCAGATCATCCTAAGTAGATCTCAATCGTCATATCGTCTGAAGTAAATCTCCAACATCGGATCATCCGAAGAGAATCTGGATCGTTTGATCCAGAAGGGACATGGCGTGAATCTGCGGACTCTGGATAAAGTCCCGAAGCAATTCATAGCCATCAGATTAATAAGGGATGTGGCGTTAATCTGTGGACTCCGGGTAAAGTCTCTAAGGAATTCATAGTCATCAGATCTAGAGGAGACGTGACGTAAATCTGTGAACTTCAGGTAAAGACTCGAAGAAATCCTCGATCGTAGGCCCAACCTGGATACACTCATCGGTAGAGTCCTCTGGAAAGGAAGCTGGAAAATCCGAAGGATCTTCTAGTAGCAGAGCAAGCTCACATTCTCAAGGGAAAGGAAAGAAGCGAAGCGTTCCAAAAATCATGATCCTGAAGAATTTAAGAAATCCAAACCACCCTCTTTCGATGGAGAGATAATGAGGGGAGAAGAGGCTGAAGTTTGGCTGCTTGGTTTAAAGAAATATTTCAGAGTCCATGACTACTCTGAAAACTTAAAGGTTCGAATAGTCATATTTAACCTGAATGGAAAGGCTTCCATTTGGTGGGAAGACCTTAGGAATGTGAAAGGAGTCCATGAGAAGGACTTGTCATGAAAACAGTTTGAGAAATACTTCAGGAAGTAGTATCTGTCAGAGAGATACATGGATGGGAAGACTAAGGAATTCTATGAACTCAGGCTGGGGAAGCTCACCATAGATAAATTTGTCAATAAATTCCTTGAACTACTGAGGTATGTACCCTACATAAAAGATGAAAAAGTAAAAATGCAATGGTTCATTAGTGGGTTACCTCATACCTACCGGGATAGGATTGAGTTTGACGAACCAAAGACCTTAGAAGAAACTATCCGGAAGGCGAGGTATTGTTATGAACAGTTTGGGAGTAAGACAATACCTTATGAGGACTGGAAGAAGATGAGTAGTTCGGGATTCCAAAAGAAGGGGTTTAAATCCTCAAGATTTAAGAACTATGGAAAAGATTATAGAAGTAGAATTCCTATTAGAAGTGTATATCAACAAAATTTCCCCTCTCAAAGTGGAAATAAACATTTTAAGCCAGTCCCAAAAAAGACCGATAAACTAAAAAAGGAACCCTTAAAATGCTCGGGTTGTGGAGAAGATCATCGATTGAGGGACTGTCCACACAAACAACAGAACAATAAGAGAATCTACAATATCCAGGAAGCTATCACCATCAATGATGTGGCTAGGAGCATGCCACGAATCTATGCAGCCTTGGACAATAATCAAGCCGACCACCAAGCTTTAGTAGTGGAGATGGAAGGTATGATCGCCAACCATCTAGTTTCTATTTTAATTGACCCAGGTTCTAATTTGAGTTATGTGGCCCCTCAAATGGTTGATAAGTGTAAATTGCAACCAATTAGACATGTTAAACCATGGTTGGTGCGATTAGCCACCGGGACCAAAAGAAAGGTGGTAGAGGTCATACCAACCTATCAATTCATCATGGGTGGATTTCCCACCTGAACGACCCTTAACATACTTCCCCTGGGATCTTATGACTTGTTGATTGGTATGGATTGGTTGGATTCTTATAAAACTAAATTGGACTGTTATCATAAAATTTTAGAATGTGTAAATGAAGAAGGGAGAAAAACGACCCTCCAAGGGATTCAGAAGCTTGTCTCAGTGAGACAAAGATCAACCCTTCAAATGAAAAAGTATTGTAGAAAGGGGTGTTCCTTATATGCCATACAAGTACTAGAATCTGTTGAGAATGACAAACCAAACCTAGAGGACCACCCCATATTAAGAGAATGCAACGACGTGTTCCCATAAGAGGTACCAGGTCTACCTCCGAGAAGGGATATCGACTTCTCGATAGAACTTGCACCAGGAGCGGTACCAACATCTAGAACTCCATATAGAATGAGCACACCAGAGTTGGTTGAGCTTAAGCTACAACTAAAGGAGATGATGGAAAAAGGTTACATTTGACCCAATGTATCTCTTTGGGGAGCACCCGTCTTGTTTTTGAAAAAGAAAGATGGCACACTCCGACTATGCATAGATTACATACAACTCAATAAGAACACCATAAAGGACAAGTACCCCTTACCAAGAATCAATGACCTGTTCAACCAATTGGGAGGTGATTCCATATTCTCGAAGATCGACTTAAGGTATGGATACCACCAATTCCAGATTAAGGATGAAGACATCCACAAAACAACCTTTAGGACGAGGTATGGTCACTATGAATTCGTGGTGGTGCCATTTGGGTTAACCAATGCCCCTGCCACTTTTATGTTCTTGATGAATAATGTACTCAGAAAATTCTTGGACAAATTTGTATTGGTTTTCATTGATGATATCCTAATCTACTCCAAGAACAGGGATGAGCACGAAGAACATCTTAGACTTGTACTTCAAGTACTAAGAGAGCATCAACTCTATGCTAAGTTTAGCAAGTGTGATTTCTTTCAGAAGAAAATCCATTACTTAGGCCATGTCATATCTAAGGAAGGGGTGGCAGTAGACCCTGAAAAGATCAGATCTATTATGGAATGGCCTACCCCGAAGGATGTATATGATATTAGGTCCTTCATGGTCTTAGCAGGATACTATAGAAGGTTCATAAAAGGGTTTTCTAGATTGGTTGTCCAATCACTGCCCTTCAGAAAAAGGGGATTAAATTTATTTCGACATCAAAATGTGAAGAAAGATTTCAGGAACTGAAATACCTCCTAACCCATGCACCCATGCTAAAGATTGCAGACCTGGATAATGATTTCCTCATGTGTACATATGCCTGCAAGGAAGGACTCAGAGGAGTCTTTATGCAAGAGGGATGTGTAATTTGCTATGTGTCCATGAAATTAAATGAGCATGAGATCAATTATGTGACCCATGACCTAGAATTGGCTGCCATAGTACATGCTTTAAAAATGTGGAGGCACTACCTCCTGGGTAGGAAATTTGTTCTTATGACAAACCATTATGGATTGAAACACTTGTTTGATCAACCAAAACTCAATGCCAGGCAAGCTAGGTGGATGGCTCTCCTTAGTGAGTTTGATTTCAGAATCAAACACATCAAAGGAAATGAAAATAGGGTGGTTGATGCCCTTAGCAGAAGTATAAAAACGATTCATCTGGCAGCGGTAAGCACTTGTGAAACGAATGTCAAGGAAAGAGTTAGGAATGCAAAAGAAACAAATGCATTCTTCTAGACCGTGACCTCATACCTAAGGCAAGATCCTACAGGGCTAAAATATGAAGGCTACCAAATGCTCGAAGAAGGCTTGCTGACTTACAAAAATAGATTGTATGTTCCAAACTTTGACGACTTGAAGAGGTTCATAATGGATGAACTACATAAGAGACCATATACCGGTTACCCAGGATATCACAAAATGATCACAACCACTAGGAAACAATTCTATTGGCCTGGATTGAAGAAAGACATTGCTAACTATTTAGCTAAGTGCCTAGAATGCCATCAAGTTAAGGTAGAACACCGAAATCAAGCAGGGTTGTTACAGCCCCTACCTATCCCAAAACAGAAATGGGAAACCATCTCCATGGACTTCATTATTGGATTACCAAAGTCGACCAAGCAAAATGATGCCATCATGGTTGTGGTGGATAAACTGAGTAGGTCTTCTCATTTAGTTCCTGTCAAATCAACTTGCAAGGCCATATATATTGCCAACATCTTCATGAAGGAGATATTTAGACTACATGGCATGCCCAAGGAAATTGTATCTGACCGAGATACCAAATTCACTTCAAGCTTTTGGAAATCCCTAATGGTTGGTTTTGAGACAAAAATGTTGTTCAACACGGCTTATCACCCTCAAACTGATGGCAGACAGAAAGAGTGAACCAAATAGTAGAATACATGCTAAGGATGCATGTAATGCATCAGCCTAAGAAGTGGGAAGACTACCTACAATTGGTATAGTTTTCCTACAACAATGGTTATAAGGAATCCTTGAAGATGAACCATTTTAAAGCTCTCTATGGTAGACAATGCAAGATTCTAATCAACTGGAGTAACCCAGTGGATAGAATTACAATCGGACTCGACATGCTGAAAGAAATGGAACAACAAGTGGTTCAGATAAGACAAAATATGAAGATTTCTCAGGATAGACAAAAAATTTACGTCGACAGAAAGATGACTCCCAGAGAGTTCAAGACCGGAGACCATGTCTATCTCAGAGTTAGATCCAGGAAGAGTTCCCTGAGAATGGGAGCCTTTGCCAAAGTGGCACCTCAGTATTGTGGACCCTTTGAAGTCTTAGATAGAGTGAGACCTGTAGCCTATAGGCTAACACTCCCTCCCACTATAAAGGAACACAATGTTTTTCAGGTTTCATTATTGAATAAATATGTACGTGATGCTAATCATATAATTGACTGGTCTGTGATCCAGGTGGAGCTGGAGGGAGAATTCCGACCAGAACCCCAATGCATATTAGACAAGAAGGAAACCTCACTCAGGAACCAAACCATTGTACAGGTCAAGGTGCAGTGGAAACACTTTGGCCCAGATGAGGCTACGTGGGAAATGGAGGATTCCATGAGACATGCATATCCAATTTTGTTTACTCATATACATACATGTCATGTTGACAGATAGAACCTCAAGGATGATGTTCCTTTAAGGGGGAGAGAATTGTAACACTTTGTTTCCCCTAGTCTATAAATATAACTATATTGGCCAAGGAACTATGGCAAACCTAAAAGTGTGAATGTTTGATTTGATGGACCTTTATACAAAAAGTTGATGAATGTAAATTTTGTTATTTTAATATGAAATGGTTACGTGTTGCATGACTGTTGAAAGAGGGGATGTGCTAAGAGAAAAACATGAATGCTATGAAAGGTGGTGGAGGGGACCCAAAATAGTTGCATTAACCTTCGCCGAACCAGTACCATGCTGGAATTAATTTCTCAGATCATAACAACCCTCTGACCCAAGAATGAATTATAGTTGGGCTGGTAGGTGGGAAGACCTCCTCAAGAGTTAATGAGGGTATGGGGCAGACCGCCCATCTGTAAGGCTTCCAGATATGACCATGGACTCGGAATTCGAGCCACACACAATCTTGCTGAGGAAGGCAAGGAAGAAATTGTAGTGGGTAGAGAAAGACTTGCGGAAAAACGTAGAGGCGAGAGCGGAAACTCTCGGGTCCGAGGAAGGACTGAAAAAGGAAAAGTGAGTCTGAATCACATAAAATAGATATTGATCTAGGATAAGGAAAGTAACCTTCGTCCTTATCTATTTCTGTATTGGGAGAAGGAGAGTAACCTTCGTCCCTAACTTTCGTTGAGTTGGAAGTAAGAGATTGAATTTCAAAGCATCGTGGCTTAAGCTCGGGGGTGTCCAGTGATAAATCCATTGGGAGTGACTGAGCCTATGGTTGGGTGGAAATGCGCACCCCTTTCAGCAGTCACATCACACTCTATGGTTTTGATAAGTGTTTTCTTGCCTTATTATTTGAATTGTAAATAATGGATGCATGCAAGTATTTACATGTCTATAAAGGGTTCTTTCTGTGTATTAAGTGATTAAGTTATGAGTATGCGTTCTTTCCCTTGAGAATCTATATTTCTACTTGAATTTCCATACGTCCCGGTTTAATCACTCGAAGGCGTTTTCCCCAGGAATTTACATCGTCGTTCCAGAGTTGGAGCAAGCCTCTAGGAAGAGCTGCCATTTTGGTAACCTCACAAGTTACTTTGCCTTTATTCATAGCTTAAAGATCTGCAAGTTGGGAAGGTGTTCCCTTCAGAACACTAGTCTACAAGACTCTGAACTTGCGCCTATTCCCTTAACCAAAAACCCGACTAGGAGTGGGGATTATAGCCCAAGAGTTATATGAAGATCCACATGACCTAAGTCTAGGAACCTTGGAGCTCGAGGCTCCGAGATGTCAAATTGCACAATAGTCAACTTGAACTGCGCAATTGCTATGAACTGTTGATCTATGAACGAAGATTGAGGGTGGGGAATCATTGCGGAGCACGAAGGTAAAAATAGTGAACGCTCTAGTTCGTGGCCCGCAATTCACCCTTGCCGTTGATCTCGATGGGCTGGAATATCAATGATCCCAGTTAGACTAGAATCAAGCGAGCACTTTCCAGATTGCGGAGGTCGAACTCTCTGGTAAAGAGTACGCATGTTGGGGCCCCACAATTTCTGTGAACCGTTGATCATCGTTGACCTTCGATCTGAGTTTGACACGATCCCTGAAATGCAAGGAGCGCGTGGGACGATGAAATCTTCAAGGAGATCAAGCTCAAAAGAGATAGCATTTTCAGGAGTGCAGACGAAATCCAGGAGACGGGCCCGTAGGAGGAGCAAAGGTTGAATCCTTCGAGCACTTATAAAATCTTCTAAGTCGGTGTAAGTCAGAAGCTCATGAGGAGGAGCAACAGTGGATGTTGGATCATAATGCCTAGGATCGACAGTCGTCTGATCTAAGCAAGATGCACAAATCTTAGCACTTGGAAAACGCAGGAGAAGGGGACTTACCAAAGTTCCGAAGTCTCGAAGTAGTTTGAGGTCGTCCATCACTAGGAGGTGAATATGGACTGCCATATCCAGAGGGATACGTGGCGACGGATCGCGAACTCCAGAGGAATATGTTCGAGGTTTTTCAGTTGAAAGTTGAGATTCCCGAACCCCGAAGACCCGAAGTGAATCTGGATCGCCAAATCCAGAAGGACACGTGGCAATAGATCATGGACTCGGAGGAAATCTATTCGAGATTTTTCAGTTGATATTTGAGATTCCCAAAGCGCGAAGAGCTGGAGAGCCAAAGAAAATCTCAATCGTCAGATCGTCCGAAATAGATCTTAGTCGTCAGATCGTCCGAAGTAAATCTCCAACGTCGGATCGTCCGAAGTGAATCTGGACCGTCTGATCTAGAAGGGATGTGGCATGAATCTGTTGACTCCGGATAAAGTCCTGAAGTAATTCATAGCCGTCAGATTAAGAAGGGATGTGGCATGAATCTGTGGACTCCGGATAAAGTCCTGAAGGAATTCATAGTCGTTAGATCTAGAGGAGACGTGGCATAAATCTATGAACTCCGGGTAAAGACCCGAAGCAATCCTCGATCGTCAGATCCAGAGGATAGGTAGGACAAATCTGTGGACTCCGGGTAAAGACCCAAAGAAATACTTGATCGTCAGATCAAGTGGACACGCGTCAGTGGATTATAGCCTTCGGATAAAAGCCATTGAAAAAATGGTGAAGTTTAAGATTTGAGATCTCAGAAGTCCGGAGACCCGAAGGAGATCTCGACCATTGATCGCAAAGAGGGCCACATGACCGTTGATCTAGTTGAAAGGTCAAACGCCCGAAGTAAAAGCAGGGTCGTTGATTTAGGAGGACAGGTGTCTGCAGATCGTCAACTTCGGAAAATTGATCTACGGAGGAAAGCAGGGTTTGAGATTTGAAAAGTCTGAAGTTCGGAATCACGAAGGAGATCACATCCATTGATTTAGGAGGGCCAGATCTGGTCCATGGATTTGAAAAGCGCAGATCTGAACCGTCCGTTCAAATAGTACCGTCAAGATCGAGAGATCGACGGTCCCGTAGCATTGCGGGGATTGGAGGTGCACGAACTTTGAAAAGTTGAGGGCGTGCCACAATCCAAACCTCGGTTTTGGAGAAAGGACACGTGGAGGCTCGAGGAGAATTGCGAGCCGAAAAGTAGTTTGGTTTCAAACCGCCTTTGGCCGTGCCTGCAATTGTGTGTTTGCATGAGGTCATCGCCGAAGGTCACATCCGAGGAGGGGCCAAGAAAAAAGGGGCTAACGCCAACTCCGAGACTTCGCTGAAGCGCGAAGGAGAAGGTCGCGAGTATCATAATCCCTGCACCAAAAGACGGAAGGGCTTGTGTTTAATTAAGATGTGAGACTATCGAGGTCTCTAAGTCTTGTTTGACTTAGAGAATCAGAGAACCTTGACCGGAGGGTCGGGCTGAGTCCCGAACTTCCCAAATTAGGAATCGTAGAGGGAAAGGATCTGTTCCTGTAAGGAGGACAATTTTTTTTTATTTTCGCCCCATCGTGGGTGTGTTACAATATATAAACACTTATCTTTTAAAACACTTGTGCAATTGGTTGCTTGGGAAAGACGTTCCACCCAACCATAGATGTGTTGTTCTAGATCTTAACAACAAGTCACCCTTGAGCTGGGGATAAGAATCCCCAAAAGAAGGGTGCCTCTCATAGTCCACTCAGAGCTCAATACCTCACAACCCATTAGTACTCTCCTACAACTATCCTGAATTTCCTCCAACTCTCTTCCTCTTGACTTGCCCAACTCGATGAATGTATTCCTTCACTACTCTCATTCCATTGGGTGTCCCATTACTTTATCAGGGTCTCTCTGGCTAAGGAAAATATGAATATTTTTGCTGAAAACTCAAGGGAATTCATTTCTCGGAAAATTACCAGCAACCAACAACACTTGTTGTTACAATGCAACTCCCATAGGAGTTCACTTTTCAGGCTTGACAACCTAGCTCTTCAATTTTCAGCGCCATAATGCTTAAAAAACTCTCTAGAATGCTCTAGAATTCACCCAACCTTCTTTCTCTAGCTATAGTGATTTTTTTCCCCTCTCTCTTGTTGTTCATGTCCAAAACTCAATGTCAAAATATGCCTAATCAACAGTTTACATTCCCGGTCACAGTAGTTTACATTTTGTTATTTATAGATTTGATTAAAGTCAATGTATGGTTATTAAAATTTGAATGAAATTTAAATATGTACAGATGTTTTGTATATGTATTTTTAACTACTGTATTATATTGATATAATCATAATTTAATTTCAGAAAAATATTAAGAATTCGATCAGTCTTGAAGTTTTTCACGGAAGTAACTGTGTAATTGTTGGTTAGATTTTGCATGCGATTTATAGAATATATATATATATATATATAGAGTGATAACGCTGGTTGTATTATATGAATTAGTTGGTATTTGACATTCTTATTCAGATATGGCGTAAAACTATTTAGAGTTTGTCAAGTAAATGAAAGTTGATCAGTATTATTAAGTTTAAAGGTTTATATTTATTGACATGGGCATATTTAATAGGTTTTTAGTGTTTAATCAGTTTTGTATGGACAAGATTAAATATTGATGCAATATTTTTAGTTGTCCTTATAAATCAATGGTTGTGATTTCAACCACCAATTTCTTCACTATTATAAGTTTATTTTTGAACTTTTACTTGATCATATTTAAAATTTACTATAGTGAGTAGTTGATTGCCACGTCTAAGTGATTAACAAAGATCAAGATTTTGTTACACACTGGAGAGATGTGAATCCATGTTTCATTTTCTGGACCAGCAAAAATCTTTCTGCGTTCACCAGCCACGAGCTTGCCACTTGCCACTGTGATAGTGATTATTGTGTTTAAAAATGTTGTGTTTAACTGCAGTCGTTGAAGTATTAATTACAAGTATTCGACCCGTGGCCAGTTGTTCTACTAGAGGTCTCCACATCTAATTCCTCCTTTACGTATTGGACAGGAACTCAGTACAAATTAATTTGCATTTGCGGAGTCGTAATTCCTTTACTCAAATGATGAACTAATAATATTAATCCTTGAAATTATTAATGAATTTAATCTGGAACATTACAGGTATAAATGCAATACTTTATATAAGTATTAAGAGATGGATTAGTTATTAGATTATTATATCCATATATAGGTACAAATAAAGAAGCATACACCGTAAGGGTAATACTAAGTTCTAACCTATTATGTTACACATAGGAAGTTAATAGATTTTATTGAATGTTGGTGAATTATGTTTAATGTTTAAGAAGATCGTATTGTTAATTGATGATTGTATTTTATACAATAAGTTGTCGCATATATGATTCATTTAAAAGAAACTATTGTGACTTGCACACTTGATGGATAAGAAAATCTCATTTACAAAAGTATTATTATCATTTGAAAGTTTAAATATCTTGTGATTGGCATAAGTATAGTATTAAATTCTTGTAAGTAACAACTGTGTAGATTCTCACTTGTATAAATTTTTCAAAAAATGATAATTCGTTGTATTCCTATTCTTGAAGTAGTAAACAAATGTATAGTTGTCACAAAAGATGATTTTCTTGTTGGTTTTGTTGTTGCATAATTAATTATTTTTATAGCAGTCAAATATTTAAATTAAGTAGACATTTGAAATTATTAAAACAAGAGACTTTCTTTTAGAGGATTTCCCTTAGATATATTATCTTTTAATAGTATAGGTAGTATACAATGTCACATTGTAGATTAAGAATAACAAAATATTAATTTACTATAGAGTAGTTACTGTGGTTAGCATTGTATCTTAAATTGTTCTTTCTTATGCAATTGTTGTACCATATGATTTAGTCATCTTGATAGCTTTCATATAATTTTTTTTTTTGTGGTAGTTGCTTACATTGTATTGACACGGAGTGAGTGTTACATCGAGTCGCAAAGGCATAAATTGCAAGGCTAGTAACTGGTAGGAATGCATGAACAAATGGTTCAATGATGGAAAGATGAAGCTGACGTTAGGCCTAAAAGTGTGAGCGGTTAATATGCAATGCAATCACAACTCAACAAAAGTTTGGAAGCCCCCAGGTAAGTTAGCTAGAAAGATATTGAGAGGAAGTCACGAGGCTTCAACGCAAAGACATGGCGGGACTAAAGAGGGCTTCTGAGCCTATAGGAAAATTGCAGCGTAGATGTTAAAAATGCCAGTGATGTACTAACTAGGACACCCATGGAGAGGTAAGCTCTACCATCCGTAAACAACACCTTTAAAGAAGCTTGAAGGTATGATGCCACAAACAGATGGTTTGGCACAAGGGAAGACCCAGGGTTTAACGCTTCAACAACGCACCAACAAAACCCTAACTACCGACCCTTTTGGCAACACTTGCGAATCAGATGAAGTCTCACCTGAGGTAGAGGTAGGGGTGCTTGCAGGACTCAAGTGTCTACAACCTAGCCGGGACACAGATCTATGATCACAGTACTTAACAAAGCACTTAGCGGTTAACATTCATTAGTATTTAATCCTTATTCACATCGTAGGAGAAAACCCTAATTATAGAACAACACAGTATTCAACAAGATCTAACACATCAAGCACTTAGCACATAGAAATAGATCAGATCTAGCATTCATTCATATCACTANTTAACATTCATTAGTATTTAATCCTTATTCACATCGTAGGAGAAAACCCTAATTATAGAACAACACAGTATTCAACAAGATCTAACACATCAAGCACTTAGCACATAGAAATAGATCAGATCTAGCATTCATTCATATCACTAAGCACTAAGCTACTATATTAGATGCATCTAACATACAGATTACAACACTAAGCATAAATCACATCAATCACATCACTACCATAAGGCACAAAGCAACCACAACACATGATATACGTGGTTCACCCTAGTGTGGGGCTATGTCCACCAACTCTTCTTCTTCTTTATTGTCTTCTGTCAATCTTCTTACATGCACAGAGTCACATACCAACTCCTCATAGGACAGGAGATCTGCGTGCACCTCACCAGATCCTCCTTCCCCAAGCTAGGTTCAAGCACAAAGCCTTCTTACAGTCTGCACACAAGCTTCTTACAATCACTTGCACTTAGCTCTATAAGTTCTCAACACACAATATGCACGAAGCATTCACAACTATTCGCACTTAGCTCACCGGCTTCATTACCCCCTTACTTACATCGCCTAGCTTTCTATTTATACATTACAAAAATGCCTAAACATGGGTAAACCCATGGGATGACATCCCATACCCGTTACATAAAAACCTAAACCAATATATCCTACAAAAAGAGGCGAGATCATGTGATCTCCACTTCCCCTTGCGCTCCGTCTTCGACCAGCCTATCGAAGTCCCAAAAATTGTCAAACATGACGAAGGTTCTCCAAAACATGGTCAAGGGCCAACAGGCCCCCAACACTCACCTGTGACTTGTCATGAGTCACTCTGATCTGGGTAGCTCTGCCTCAAAGGCCTCGAGCTGCTTCGACCTGCTTCTTTGTCAGAGCCTCCTACTCGATGAACTCTTAAATAAATTTCTCTCTCACAGGTCCTTCTAAGCGTTGTTCTACTGTGGTGACCACTTGTTCCAGTTCTGCACCTCATCCTTCAATCTCCTCAAAAAGTGTGCAAGCTTCATCCTACACTGGTTGGAGCCTCTGGGTCACTTCCATGACTTTACTCTGGATGGCATGGACCTGTTCCTAAACCATGCACTAGTCCTGGGATCTTTTCATCCTCTCAACCGCTGGCAATGGCTTCAACTGCGCTTGCACTATTGTTGCTTTCTGCTTTGCCTCCTGGAGCTGTGACTCCAGTGTCCTTTGTTCAAGGTCCTCTTCAAGGCGCTCGAGGTCTGCACACTTCAACTGCTAAGATGTTTGCATTCTAAGGCCAATGCCTTGATTCTCTCGACTGCACTTCAAGCAATTTCTTCTCTCTGGTCTCGCACTTCCTGAAGAGTGCTTATCACTACTTACAATTCCATTTCTGCTACTCTGTTGGAGATGTTGAATGGCTTCAACCAACTTCGCCACTTGACTCTCCACTGGGTCTTCTTCCATATGTTCTAAGCCCATCACAGAGAGAACTGCTCTAGTGACTTCTTCTTTAACTCCACTTTGTTCTGCAAGCATTTGTTCTCTCTCCTCTGGATATGCGCTCTATCCTCTGCAAACTTTGCCTAGAGGTCGTCTTCTTCCTTCTGTGCAACCCGACGCTGCTCTAGGCTTTCCTCTTTTGCTTGCTTCAATGCCTCTGTGGCCTGCTCTTTTTATTCCTGGACACGACGAAGGTGAGCTTCGGTCACATATGCTATTCTGCGTAGCTGGGCAGGCTCATCTCCCAGTTCAATTCCTTTAGATGACGGTGGCGCAGTAGACACTACGCGGCTGGAGTAGAGGGCTTTTTGTACCCCTTTCAGCTCTACGTCAATCCTATCATACATGGTCTCCTGTTTTGCTTCTTTGCACTGTAAAATATCTTATGAGGTATCTGATACAACGACGATGATGAGGTTAATGTCATCCACTATGAGCATAGTCTACAACTTGGGCTTACTAGCTTTTGACTTCTTTCGTGGGGGAAACCTTTCTTTTCTTGGATGTCTCAGCTTCATCAAGGGGATCCTTAGGCAGTGTCACTTCGCCCTACTTTTGCTTGTCTTCTCCCCTTTGTCCTCTTCTTTGTCTACTTTGTCACCTCCTCCCCCTCCAGGTGAATCTGAAGCAGTCTCTTCTGATGCATTGTTCAGCTCCTGTACCTCTTCCTTCTTCTTCCTTCTGTTACTGTTGGGTGCATCATACTCTTCGCGAGTGACCATAGGGCTTTCGATGAGGTCGAGGTCAAACAGCTCTTCCTGGTCGACTGGTATAAGGAACTCTACATGCCATTCCTTAGTTATTTCTTCCATGTCCTCCTCTGTGAGTTTATAGTAGGATTGGAGCTCTTCTTTATGTTCATCTCCTCACGTAGTGATATAAATGAAGTGTCTGTTTGCGCAAAACTTCGCAAGGGGACTGAACATGTGCAGGGTATTCGACGTCATGCGAGGGAAGGACTCAATATCCCTCTTCAGTTGCAGGTAACAGGAGTGGAACACCACATTTGATAGCCATTGTTTCGCCATGTCGCTCGAATACCAGAGAACAGTGAACTTCGCAGCTAGTGGTTCGAACAACTTAATCTCAGGGAAGGTCGCTCCTTCTAGCATATCCCAAGAAATGAAGGCAATGAGGATCAACAACCAACTGAAATGGAACTCGTGGCCCTGATCCTTAGCTTCGTGGCAATATTGTTCTAATTGGTTGACGAGGTAGCTCGCCCAGTTCATTTGTAGCCCTTCAATGCATTTTCCTGCGAGGTTGACGACAAACCCCGTGACCTGCGTGGGTCTGTTCCTCCTTACTATCTTACCAGCGATCAACTGGTAGGCTCGACGTGCTGCGCCATTATGGATGTAAGGTACCTTGTAGCCTAGCTTCCCCTTCTCTACATCGCCATAGGTATCTTTGATTCACTGCGCCAGGACGTGATCAACAACCTTCCCTGGGTAAAATTATTGTGGGTCTGGTCCTTGCATGCTTAATCCTATGATCCGATGGATCAGTGTCAGATCTACAGTGATGTGTTTGTCTAGCCACAGATAATCTCCATGGTAGCAAGACAAGAGGAGTTTAACACACACGTTAACCGCTGATGCCTTCCAAAGTGTGGTATCTTCATCACATTCAGGATGGTGGACCTTGCGATGTCCATGGTCCACGGCTGGGGGATTATCTTTGACTTCTTCCCCATTGTCTTGGTCAAGTACTTATGTGGGGAGAGCATACCATAGTTCTTGCGATCTCCCAAGTTGAAGTCACTGATCTTCAACGTCATGATTTGTCCCAACTGCAGTCCAACTGCGCGTATCCCCTTCGGGAGGTACGCAGTGATCAATGTGTAGTTGAAGTCCCTCAGGACACTTTCATGACTAACCGTGCCAGCTAGAGGCGGGATATAGTCAGGCAGGATAGATGGAATGAGCTTCACGTTCGCCAAGTCATCGCAATGCTTGCTCCGTTTCTCTGTCGCAACTCTAGAGGGTCCAGATCGACGTACAATGGATGGAGAGGCTTGCAATCCTCTAGTCAATGAGGCTTGTGCGCCTGTAGAAATGACCTTCTCAGACATGAGGTCTATAAGGATCTCTTCGATGGATTTTTCTACTGCGTTGCGCTCACTCGACATATACACTCAAGATCGGATATCTCAGGTAGGCGGAAAAATACTCGTGGTAACATAATGGGTGGAAAAGTCTCAATAAGCACTACGCAATAACAATTAGTTCTCTGTGGGCTCAGATACTCACAATTCACAAAAGTGTTCTCAGTGCAACATTCGACGGGATAAATAGATAACATCGTAATGGATTCCTCCAACGGACAAGAATGCTTCAAACAATGCAATTCCATCCGTTATGGCGCGGTCTCAACGGTCCAATGGCGATCTTTCCGAACATTAAATGTGTTTCTATCCGTTCTGGAGAATCATTCTAATGGTCGGGACGCCTCCAATGGTGATATTGCTTTGCTGTGGTGAAGTGCCAATCTACGTTGTTCTGCTATTCCAATGAATTTCAAGTTCTGCAAACCTTCCTTCTGTGAAGTCCTCTCTATAACTTCCTGCAATTTTTCTAACTTTGCCTTCTTCTTGTTGAGCTTTCTAGCTTTCTTTCCTATGATTTGAGTCACTGGGTTCCTCTTTCCATTATTGTTCTTATCTCCTCTTGGCATAGTAACTTCGCACTGCTGAGGGTCTTTCATAGAGTTCGAGGGTAATACTTCTTCTCTTTCTAGGGTAGGTGCTCTACTCTCTTGTATGGGCAAGTGTTTCAAGTCTTCCTGTGTTCTTTCAACTTCGACAACAGGTCTCTGTCCCTTAGTAGTTTTGACTTGTCCTCTAATTCTTCCAGTAAGTGCGCTATTCTCCTAGCCATGAAATCTCTTAGTTCTTGCTTTTTATGTTCTATATCTTCCTCTTCTTGTTTCCTTCGTATCTGATCTTTCTCAATCCAGGTTTTTCCTAGAAAAATAGCAAACGGGGCATTGTTCTCAACAAACTTAAGGAACTCGAATTCTTCCTCTGTCGAAGTTCCATGAGCACTCATAGATATCTGGGTAAGTCTTCCACATAGGGTTATCAATTTTCCTTTAAACAATCTTATTCCTCCGAATGAAGGAACCATAGCAGGATTTCTTAAAATCTTCCAAGTTCTTTCTATAATAATATTCACCTGTGTTTCCTCATCCAGAACAAAGTCTATGTCGAAGTCTCCTATTCTTGTTTCTATGCAATCATTCTCTTTTAATATCTATGATAAGTTGATGTCTCTGTGATTATTCATGGTTTCTTTCATCTGCAATAATATAGTCTCTGATTCTTTCTGGGGTTCTATCATATCCTTAGTCTCTTGGCCTTTCTCATGGTTTTCTTGTCTCATATTCATCTTTTCAACTTTAACAATCATTCTAGGGAAATCCAAAACTTCATGGTCCATAAATTTACAACAAAGAAAACTAGGACCTCTACCAGGGAATTTCTTAGCAAGATGTCCCGGTCTTCTGCAACTATAACAAAGAGTTAATCCTCTCTTTCTTTTAAATGATCCCCAACCTTTCCTGTACTGCGCACTGGGATCACAGTAATTAACCTGCAAAAATTTCTTTCTAGGATCCTGCATCCATTTGTTAGTCCAAACATTCTTTCTATGCATAGGCATAACATATCTTTCACTTTGTCTATTAGATCTATTCATATCAAATCTTCTTTCTTCTAGCTGTGCCCTAGTTTTCAGATTAGGACAAAATCTATCAAGCATACCTAGATCCATTCTTTCGAAACAAAAATTTTCACTTATCTTACCTTTATCAGAGCACAGATCTTTTAGATCTTACCTCTTTTCTTCATATCTGATTTCTTTCTTAGCATAGAGCTTCGCAAGTCAAATAGAATACTGCACACTAGAGCAACAGATTTACGCACATAGGTTTCTCTTTTATTTAGTTTCCAACAATCACAGTTTCAGGTCCTGACAACGAAACCATTTGTTGGCACATGGGTACAACTAGGGTTCAACGCTTCAACAACGTACCAACAAAACCCTAACTACTGGCCCTTTCAAAAACACCTACGAAGCAGATGAAGTCTCACCCGAGGTAGAGGCATGGGTGGTTGCAGGACTCAAGTGTCTACAACCTAGTTGGGACACAGATCTGTGATCACAGTACTTAACATAGCACTTATCATTTAAAATTCATTAGTATTTAATCCTTATTCACATCGCAGGAGAAAACCCTAATTATAGAACAACGCAGTATTCAACAAGATCTAACACATCCAGAACTTAACACATAGAAATAGATAAGGTTTAGCATTCATTCATATCACTAAGCAATAAGATACTATATCAGATGCATCTAACATACAGATTACAACACTAAGCATAAATCACATCAATCAAATCACTACCATAAGACACAAAGCAACCACAACACATGATATATGTGGTTCGCCCCAGTGTGAGGCTACGTCCACCAACTCTTCTTCGTCTTTATTGTCTTCTGTCAATTTTCTTACATGCACAGAGCCATAGACCAACTCCGCATAGGACAAGAGATCTGCGGGCACCTCGCCAGATCCTCCATCCCTGAGCTAGGTTCAAGAACAAAGCCTTCTTACAGTCTTCACACAAGCTTCTTACAATCACTTGCACTTAGCTCTGCAAGTTCTCAACACACAGTATGCACGAAGCATTCACAACTATTCACACTTAGCTCACCGGCTTCATTACCCCCTTACTTACATCGCCTAACTTTCTATTTATACATTACAAAAGGGCCTAAACATGGGTAAACCCATGGGACAACATCGCATACCCATTACATAAAACCCTAAACTCATAAATCCCACAAGAAGGGGCGAGAACCCATGATCTCCTCTTCGCCTTTCGCTCCATCTTCGACTAGCATGTCGAAATCCCAAAAATGGTCAACATGACCAAGGTTCTCCAAAACTTGGTCAACGGCCAACAGATGGGATGGATCCTATGGAAAATATGTGAGTGATACTGATAAATGCATTGTGTAGACAAAAATGGACCTACTCTATATACCAGTAAAGAACACAATACCTTCCGAATAATTTGAATAATGCAACATAATTGGTGTATATGAGAGGGAGTCTTGTGAATAATGGCCAGAAAAAGATTGAGAAGAAGATATGAGGCTTCAACACAAAGTCATGGTAGGTCTAAACATGACTCCAAAGCCTAATAGAAAACTTGCAGCATGAGTGCCAGAATGCAAAGGGATTCTAAGCTAGGACTCCCATGGAAGTTAGGCTATACCACATGAATTACAAAACTTCTAAACAACATATAAGGTTCTGTGTCGCAACTCAGTGGGGTCGATCCTAAGAAAAATAAAACACGAAACAGATAATGAAAAAATGCACGAGGGGGAAAATATGACCTCTATGCCAATTTCAAGATCATTTCCTGTTAGAACGGATCGACATGGAATGGAAATGTAAGAAATGAAATGTCTCCAAAATCCTGTATATAAGACCAAAAAAACTTATCTAGAAGTTAACAAGTCCGATTTAGAAACCTCTGATAGAAACAAGTATTATGGAATGCGAAACTTGAAAACAAGAAACCCTAAAAGTACAATATGTACACAGGACCACAAAGCATTGTGGCTTATGCATAATAGTTCTCCAGGTAAAGCCGATTTCTAGGCTCAAGCCAAGGGTTTTGTTGGTAACCAACCAGTAAAGCTTCCAGCTCAGGAAGAGGTAAAGGATCCATAATCATATCTTCAAGGATGGCCTCATCCGAAGGAAACTCAACATCCATGAAATAGGGGCTTGACAACTCGCAAATACCAGGGCTCTAGGTATTACAAACAACAAGATCATACTCTACAGGAAACACCACATTACTCAGGCCAAGAGGGGAAAGAAAAGGCTTACGTGGCCCCATTGGATAAAACAACTGATCAATTGCTAAGACCTTGTCTCAAGAAGGAGAACATAACTGTAAAGGATCCTTCTCATGAGAAATTGAACACCGAGGATAAGATGCCACATAATTCACCCATGGAAGGGAAGAATCTACTTGAACACTAGTAACACACAAAGGGGAAACTTGAGCTAAAATCGAACTAGAATGGTGATTTTCATATGAAAGAAGATCAATGGTGACAATGCTTCAATTGTGAGGGAAATGCATCACACGAAAGAGCGTAGACACCACAACCTTCATAGCATAAACATAATCACACCCAATAATCATATTAAAGTGTAAAGGGCCTGATACCACTAACATATTGAGTAGAACAATATTCCCACCTAATGTGATAGGAAACTAAGGAAGAATCCCCAGACATTCACTAGGTCTTTTGTCGAAAGCCAACAACTCACTGGTAACTGACATAAGCTTGGGAGAACCTAAATCTTGCCAAGCCGAGGAGGATAAAATACTTATAGAGGATCCTTCATCTACAACACATCGATGAACTCCTTTCAACATAGATTCAACCACAACCACTATTTGGAAAGGTGCAGGAGAAGGAAGGTGAGGCTCCATAAGATCATTCCAATCAAAGGAAACTATCCTAGGACTTTGAGGGAGCATACTCGAAGAGAGTGGAATTCCCTCTTGTTCAGAAGGTACTGAATTGGAAATGCTAAAGACATAGTCAAAATATGCATCACTCCCTAAAAGGAGAGTGGGATTGGCCGAATATTGCATCGACTTGACCACTTTGGAAGACTAGTCACTCTCCAAGAGAAGAGTGGGATCAACCGAAGATTTCATTGGCTCGACCACTTCCTCAACCACTGGTTGAATAAGATGCAAGACAACATTTTCAAGAGACGCATCACCCCTCAAAACAAGAGTAGTATCGGTCGAAGATTGCATTGGCATGACCACTTCATCAACCAACAATTGACTAGATTGTTTAGAAACCGAGAACAACTTAGAACTAGAAGGGTCGTTAGACAAGGACCACTCTCTTTGTACCACTTAAATCTCAGGGCATAGATGAGTAAGGTGGTCTCCCTCGCAAATCTTACAAGGGAACTTGGGATTATGTCCTAGATGTCTAGGCTTCTCAACAGTATTAATTCCCCCAACATGAATTGCAACAGAAGGTGGGTTACTCCTAGCATGACTTGCAGAGGCTAGGTGTTGATCTCCAACATGACTTGCAGAGCTTGGTGATGTTTGTATGATATGACTAGTAGTGACTAGACTCTTTCCCCCAACCTGACTTACAACGGTTGGTTTCTTGTCTTCAACATGAGTCGTAGAGGTTGTTTATAGGTATCCAACATGATTGACAAAGGTTGGTGAACTAATGCCAATATGACTTACAGTGACTGGACTTTTGCTTCCAGTGTGACTCACAGGGACTTGTTTCTTTCCCCAACATGAATAGCAGAGGTTGAGTGCAAGTCTCCAACATGACTAGTAGAGGTTGGTGAATTCTTCTTACTCTTCCTCTTAGACTTCTGGTTACTAGTACCAAAACTTTCACTAGAAGAAGGAGAAAAAGAAGTAACAGACTTTACTGGTGTAGAAGATAAAGGATCAACATCCATTCAATTATGATGACATAAAGTGATTATATGAGAATCATCAAGAGCATTTGGGACATTCAGAGTGGTCCACAACCAAACCGTTAGTTCTACATTCAACCCATGAATGTTCAAAGTGGCCATGAAGGGGGCACCAATGTTTCCAAAGAAAGGAAAAGAACAAGAATCCCCCTGGGAAGGGCTCCCTTGGTTGGTATCCTCCTGAACTTTGGCAATTTCATTCTTATGCATAGGTTCGTCCCTTGCGGGATTGTTCATGTCCATAAAATTCTCATGCACTGAATCCGATGAACTAGTGGTATAAAAACCCATGCCTTCTAGGAGGCGGCTCCACACTTTCAAGAGAAAGACCAGGGGTCCTTCCTGACTGGCAGAGCATTTGGTCAACCAACCTGAATCAATGATCAAGAAGAGGTGATACTGAAACAACGTAAGGCCAACTACACAAAACATCACTCCAAGAAAAATCCCTAAGAGAAACATCGCAAGCAAAAAAAAATTCAAAATCTTCAACCTAGGTGGATGAGGTCCTGAGTCCAAAGCAGTGAAAAAGTGGAAAGGGACCTTCCGGATGAAGGAACAAGTTGATTAAGTCTCATGTACCAATGAACAAAGGAGTGAGAAGAACTTATCTCGACTTGCACTAACCAGCCTTATCTAGTGCAAGTACCCGTGCTTCGTGAGGCAACCTCTTGCATTACTGAAAAGTGTGATACAAAATCTACCCCACGTACCACAGAAAACCCCCATAGTCACCTCTGAGATGCCTAGGAAAAGAAACTAAGGTTACCAACTTGTACTCAGCATCCGAGGGTTACAGTCGATAGTTGGGATCGAATGCATGGGCAGGGTAAAAAATTCGAAAGCGCTTCCTGTCACAGAGGTAAAGGCACTAGCGAAACCCCCAATATACAATCTTTCTAGTATGCTCAGTTAAGATTCATAGGGGTATCTCCTCAACTCTCCTTTATGCGACTTCGTGTTTATCTACTATGTTGGAGGAGGCTCTCGGATATACTTATACGAAAATTGGATTTGAGACTCTCCCTAGCTCAGACTCCTACGTTTTTTTTGTGGCCTTGGAGAGTTATCTCTCCAATCCTAATCTAAGGGTATAACCCTAAACTTGTTTGTGAGTCCTAGAAACAAAGTATAGTACATTTTAAGTTTAGTGTTCATTTTAGAGGGTGTTTTTACCAAAGGATACAAAGTGAAACTGATGTTGTTTGAGACTTCTGAAAAAATGAAACTTAAAAGAACAATGGAAAATAAGACTTTACACTAATCCTTCAAATGAAAAATATTTTCAAAAATAAAAATACATGAACTATCCTTCAAACCTTTAAAAGTGAATTTCTTATTTCTGATGCAAGATGGCAATGCAGCCTTTTGAGAAAATAAAAAGAAGACAAAAAAAGAAATTATTTCTTATTTTTCTTTTGAAATGATTTTAAGGTGAGAAGAAAACTGTACATGAGGGGGATTTTTTTTTTAAAATGAAAGCTAAAAGTAAGCCAAGAACACTGGGAAACCAAGAGCAAGATCTTTTTTGTGACTTAGAAATTTTCAAGGACTTGAGAAAGCAAAAAGAAACAAGAAAGACATCCAGGAGGCTCAACCAAAACTGAACAACCAACCTACACCTTCCAGATGAAGAAAAAGGTTTTTCAAAAAGAAAAATATTACACAGGTCCGCGACTTTGTATATTAGAACTCACGGATATCCATGGGTCATACACTCACAACTCACGAATGTCCGCGGGTTATAAAGGAGCAACTCGAGGATGGGCTCAGAATTTTAGAAAAAATAAAAATCCATTCCAGAACGGGGGCTTCCAGAAACTTGATAAAAGTTTCTAAAAGGACAATTATTTATAAAGAAAATCCATAAAACACATAAAATCACAACAACAAGAGAAAAATAGGAAACCCTAGGACCAACCCAAACTAGAAGAACCTTCCCAAGATGGTCGCCAATTCTATTATGATATTTCCCCCCTGTGACTTTGGGTCATTGTTGTGAGAAATTTTACCCTCCAGACAGGCTAAGATCCCTTTTGGACCAAGACTCCTACCTTTGGTCCACAGACAGAAGTGAACAAGTGGTTACTACTTTCCCTATAGATCTAACTCAACCAATCAAGCAAGAGAGAAGAAGAATGATGTGGCGTACCTGGTTGTGATGTTCATCCTTGTTGATCCAATCCCGATGCTTATTTTCCAAGCTCCTTAATGCAACTGAAGTCCTGCAAAGAAAA
Organism: Picea sitchensis; assembly: GCA_010110895.2. NCBI lineage: Eukaryota > Viridiplantae > Streptophyta > Pinopsida > Pinales > Pinaceae > Picea > Picea sitchensis. Next base: position 48,583 of record SNQJ01S0002934.1, on the reverse strand, counting down.
TCAAAGGAACTCTTCCTTCTACTCTAGATTATTAGACAAAAAAAATCTATCTACGAAGATTGAAAGGACAATAGACAAGAAAATGTAGAACACATGAACTTGAAGGGAATAGGCCAAGTTGATATTAATTGGAAAGACAAAGAGGGAACTTACAAAGAATTATTGACGATGCAGTCACTTAAACAATCTCTTCTCATCCAACCCTTGCATGAATCTTGACATCAAAATGATGATCCTTCCTCCATAATCAAAGGTTTGATACCTCAATTGTTTCCCCCTTCACCTTGGAAATACCTTCAATATATAGGCTTCATAGGCACAACAATCATGATAAAATGAAGGATATGTTGAGGATATGGCTCCTTAATGTTGGGATCATATCCTAAGATGAATCCATAGCATAAGGGTCGAACACGACCAACCTCATCCCAAGATATTTTTCCCTTAGGAAAAGGTGGGAGATCCCTTGATTCCCTCTAACAAGACCGACGCTCCCCTAGAGTTGAACACAAGGCACCCTCCTATAAAGTGGTGCTCCCCTAAAATGGAAAGGGGGCACCATTCCATGAAGTGGGAATCCCCCAACATGTCTAGGGGGTGCTACCTTCATAAATTCCCAAAACAAGGTCGATTTTCCAAGAAAAAGGTGTGTTTTTGGCCTTGAAATGATGGGTTTCTTCCTCCAATATGACTTAGGGATTGTGGAAAGTGTTTTTATGGTGTCAAGGGGTTTCGACACTCAAAAACATGAATGAGACACTTGGTAGTGTGCATACGACAGTTGCGACAGTGCATGCGACACTTAACAAGGTGCATACGTAAATTTGCGACACGTGCGACACTTAGGATGAGAAACTCAAGTGTGACATTTTGGTGTGTAACAAATTCCCCCTAAAGTGTGAGGTCAGAAAAGAAACTGATGGTCAAAACACTTTATAAATTCTTCAATGCAAGGGCACTAGAGTAGGAGAACCTGGCAGAAGTTGCAAACAATCATCAGTCAGTATACAAATATATTCCATTTCGAAGGCAGGAATACCTATGATCAGAATACGAAATGACTCAAAGCATGGACGTTGACCAATAAACCGCGGATCCATGAGAATACCGACTAAGGATATAGCCACCAGAGATACAATTTGGATCCATACCTCCATGACATGAACTAGTCACATCCATGAAAAATACACAGTGGGGCTACAAAATGACAAAACATAACCATGGAGTAATATTTCCATCATGGTGATTGTACTGAAATATTTTAGATGCTCAAATGATCTCCATTGCAGCCTGGGAAATGCACACAATAGAGTGAGCGCCCAACCCAGGGTGTTCGTCCCGATCCTGAAATGGTACTCCATGTGAATAGATGATTTGATGTCGAACATGGTAGAAACCACTTGATTACCAGTCATTGATGTAAATCATTAACAAGTGCAAGGGAAATCACCAATGATGAAAATGACTCCCAAGGTACCCTAGTACATTCCAACGAATGTGAATAAATGAGTTAAGGTCGAAAATTCGTGGAATCATCCAATCACAGGTCAATGATGTAAACCTACTATCAGAAGCGAGGAGGCTCGCCATTGAGGCATGCAAGTCCCAAGGTAGTAACTGGTTTCTAAGTCTAATTCCTAGACAATGTGTTGAAATCGACAGGAAAAAAATCGTTGAAGGAGGGCCGTGATGTATCCCCCATCATCGACATGAAACTAACACAAGAAACTGATGTGAGATGGTGGATTGAATGAGTATGGAATGGCACAGGAAATGAAAATTGGTAATACTGTAGATGGATGGTTTGAAGTGAAACTTCCCTTGAACATGATGGGGCACGACAAGTGACTTGGCATCATTGAATCGACGAGTACCAAGAACATAATGTGACTACAATAAGATCACTCTTCCGTTGGAATGAAAGAGTATAATGAAACGTGGAATTGGTATGACTCAGAGACAAGTAGATTACCCAACTGTAATACGAGATGCAAACAGGTGCCATGTTCAAGGGAAACAATAGTTGCCATAAAGGATTCCAAAAACGTCGACCTACTTCCTTCAATTCCCCCCCGTCTAGATAGATGAGTACCTCTTTATTTTTCAATGAGCTTGAGGAGGGTATTGAATGCTCGATATAGCTCATCCTTAGGATGATTCCTTCAACATATGTTTAACGAACTTGAGCAAGGAGGGGTTCGGTCACGCATGGGTCCTGGAGATTGGACTCACATAGGTCCTTTGATGCATAATTTTACGAGCCTAAATAAGGTAAAATTAGTGGTTTTTCATGTTTAGAGAGTCTGAAAAGAACTTAAAGATGACTCCATGGATGATTTTTTCGTAAATTTAGTCTCCCAAGCCCCCAAAAAGTGTAAAACAATATAGGGGAGCACTCTTCTAATCATGCTTGACTAGAGTATTCATTTTTCCTAATTATTCTCATGAGGCCGAAAAAGAGATAAACTAGCACTCGAAAGACACCCTTTCAAACCTTTTAACGATTGTTAAAGGAAGCAAGCTCACTCGACAATCTTTTCATGTTTAGGGAGTCTTAAAAGAGCTTAAAGGAAACTCCAAAGAGTTCCTTTTTCGTATAGATTTTGTGAGTTTGAAAAAGATATATAAGTGTATTCGATAACCTATTCTCATGTAATAACAAAGACTGATCTCGAAACTTCCCAACGTAATTACCAAAGGTTTCGAACGAAACCCATGGATAGTTGGTACCTTTCCCCCCAACCTGCGTGATAGAATCTAGTGGCTTCACTCCAGCATGATGTCTAGAGGCTAGCGAGCTACCCCCCCAAGCTTTGTTTCATCCACCGACTCTTCTCCTAATGCCAATTTTTATACCCAATAGACTCTTGGTTACTAATAGAAAAATGTTCACCAGAGGAAGAAAGAGGTTCAACTGAGGAAGAAAGAGCTTCAACTGACACATGCGGATGAAATGAAGGTTATGTTTGTGATATCTAGTGAAATACTCAACTCAACATTTACGAGATATAGAGAAAGACTTGACTCAATATTTACAAGATCTAGCAAAAGACTTGACTCAACAGGAGAGGCGGTTGTTTCATATTTTAACGAGCTTGACACAGGAAAAGAGCTTTTATCATCACCTTTGGGTTCAATTCCCAGAATTATGTTTCATTTTTTAACGAGCTTGACACAAAAACATGAACTCTGCTCAAAACTAGTTTCATTTTTAAATGAGCTTGGAACCGAAAAAACTATTCTCATAGACCTGTACTTGATCATGGATTCTAAGAGGAAAATGCTTTGGAAGGAATACATGTTAAGGGAAAAACCTCAATCATGGATTCCAAGAGATCTTCAGTAGATGGAAAAACCACACTCTGGAAGGAATACATGTTGAGGGTTGCAATAAGGGTAGGGATATTAGGCTCTAATAGCCCTATCGAAGAGATCACCATGTCAACTACTAGATCTAAATCAGAAGAAGGGAGAGATCCCTTCTCATTCGTAGTTGAATGCATGGGACAGGTTGCCACATAACTGTCCTGCAACAGGGCCGATGTCGCTTGCATATAAGTACCTTTTAGGGAAGTCGGATGGTTGACCGTCGTATGAGGGCCAATGAATGAAAGTTGGTCTATGGTCACTATGTTTCTATTGTGAGGGAAACACATCACTTGAAAGACTGTGGACACAAGATCCTTCATAGCATAAACATAATCTCTCCCGAGGAGAAAATTAAAATCCAATAGGTCATGGACTACCATCACACAAATATAGATAGTTTTCCCTCTTAAAGTAATAGGAAACTGAGGAAGGATCCCTAAAGGTTTACTAGCCCTTTTGTTAAAATCCAAGTCGCCATTTTTCTGTTGTGAGAAATCTTACCCTACAGACATGCTAAGCTCCCGTTTGGACCAAGACTCCTATATTTGGTGCAAAGACAGAAGTGAACAAGTGGTTACTACTTTCCCTATAGATCTAACTCAATCAATCAAGCAAGAGAGAAGAATAATGATGCGACATACCTTATTATGATGTTCATCTTTGCTGCTCCAATCCCGACGCTTGATCTCCAAGCTCCTCAATGCAACTGAAGTCCTGCAAAGACAAGCAAATGAACTCTTCCTCCTACTCTAGATGATTATGCAAAATAAATCTATCTACGAAGAATGAAACGACAATAGACAAGCAAATGTAGAACACATGAACTTGAAGGGAATATGCCAAGTTGAAATTAATTTAAAAGCCAAAGAAGGCACTTACAAAGCATGATTGATGATGTAGTCACTTCTCCAAGCTCTCCTCATCTAGACCTTTCATGAATCTTGACATCAAAATGTTGATGATTCCTCCATAATCAAAGGTTCGATACCTCAATTGTTCCCCCCTTCACCTTGGAAATACCTTCAATATATAAGCTTGAGAGGCACAACCACCATAAGAAAATGAAGGATATGGTTGAGGATATGGCTCCTTAAGGTTTTTTATCAGATCCTAATATGAATCCATAGCATAGGGTTCGAACACAACCAACCTCATCCCAAGAGATTTGGCCCTTGGGAAAATGTGGGAGATCCCTTGATTCCCTCTAACAAGACTAGCGCTCCCACAGAGTTGAACACAGGGCCCATCCTATAAACTGACACTCCCATAACATGGCAAGGGGGCATTATTCCATGGACTGACACTCCCCCAACATGGCCAGGGGGCGCCAGCCTTCACAAATTCCCCAAAAAAGGTTGATTTTCTAAGAAAAAGGTGTGTTTTTGGCCTTGAAATGATGGGTTTCTTCCTCCAATATGACTTAGGGATTGTGGAAAAAAAATTTATGGTGTCAAGGGGTTGCGACACTCAACAAAATGAATGCGACACTTGGTAGGGTGCATACAACACTTGCGATAGTGCATGTGACACTTAACAAGGTGCATGCATCACTTTGAGACAATTGCGACACTTAGGGTGTGGAATTCAAGTGTGACATTTTGGTGTGTAACATTCATGTCAGAGTAGAGATTGACCAATTGAAAGATAGAAACCTAACCCACACACAAGACTTGTAAATAAATAACTACTTTATCATAGAGGGAAGAAAGTTTCACACCTTGTATCCTTACGTTCAGTGTCGTTCCCCGCTCTCGACCCTGATACTGCTCTTGAATCTTGCTTGAGTTAACCTGCAAAAGAAAATCAAGAAAGTGCTGCAACAGGGTAGTTATAGCATAAAATCATACAAGTAATTGATAGATAGATTCAAATATGAAGAGTAATTGGACATACATAAAGAAATTGAATCAATGCAACACAAGTATGGGGAAAATAAAACTCTTTATTAACAATAGTAAAAGAAGTGGTTACAACTTGACTCCAACCGTCGATATTGCGTCGAAGCCAACTGTCCAGGTTCCTCTAAAAGTTCCTTCAAGCATCACTCAACAAGATTTCCCTTTCTTGGATGACCCAATAAGGATAGGAACACACCTTATTGTCATACAATGAAAAGGAAGGAATTCTTGAACAAGGGTTCTAGGTCAAGGGAATGCTACTCAGAGGATGAAGGGGAATAGGGAGACTATAAATTTCTTCATCATAACTTTTCTCCTAGGTTTTCCCCCTCATCCATGCCCCCAAAGGTGCCTTTATACCATCCTCAAGAAGTTAAGGAGGTTGAATTATGTTTGGTACGAGCTCAGAGAGGTTGGGAAACGAGCCCAACCGAAATCCCTGCCCGAAAATATGGAATTAATTTAGTTTTCACATTTTTTGAGGGCATCCACAGGTTGTACACTAGCAAGGAACATATGTCTGTGTGTTGCACAAAGGTGACTTTGATGAGGGAACTTGGGATTTAAGCTTGCAAGTCAGGGACAAGGACTAAGTAATCTCACAATGCAAACAGTGTGGCAAGTTGTGGTATAACAACAAGACAACCCATTAACCATTAATTATGACTTAAGCCACTACAACTCAACAATCACTCTAAATCATTCTTATATATTTTCAATTATTCACTCCTCTCTAAACCATAAATTCATTATCACTAGGTTGCCTTTCCATTAACTTTCTCTTCTTAAGATTGTGTAAGTAATGAGATATGGTTTCAATCCTTGCATCACATTTTCAATTAAAAGTGTAACTAATGTGAAAACAAACTTAATAATTTAAAGTGCATTTTAACACATTCATTACTCGATCTTAATTTCATGAAAAGTGATCATTATAATCCATTTATTTCTCTTGGTTTATGTTAAATATTTGTGCTAAATCTTCATAAAAACTTTAAAATCCATACTTCATTTTGAGTACAATTACCATTTCAAAAAATCACAAATGCTTTTAACAATTTTAACAATAAAAATAATTTAATTTACATATTTTATAATTTCACTAACAATTTAAAATATTATTTTGTTTTTACCAAAGTTATAAAATATTTACTTGGTAAATAATTTGTTCCATAACTACAACATATATCCTTACTTTATAAGGAATATTATTAGCTCACTTTATATTAGCTCTTTTTATATAACACCATTATTCTATTATCATATATATCTCCATTTTATAATAAATGCTATCAACACCATTACTTATAATACAGAAATACCAAAATAAAATAAAATATATTTTCTTTAATATTAAGATTTTTGGTTTTATTTTCATTACATAATATTGTGTAATTTTATATTTTATTTAAGTAACACTTTAATATCTACACATTATTCCCAACTATAGGAAATATAGTTATAATGTAAGGTGGGTAAAATATGTTTTATTTTCATTGCATAAAATATATATGTAATTTGTATAGGAAATATAGTTATAATGTAAGGTGGGTAAAATATGTTTTATTTTCATTGCATAATATATATAATTAATTTGTATACTTTTATACATTATTTAAATAACACTTATTCCGAATTAGGAAATAGAGTTATAATGTAAGGTGGTTAAAATATCAAAAAATATTGGGTATTATGAAACATTATATAAGGTGTGAGTTAGATTTTTTTGCAATGACTAAAAATTCTTATTTTTTTTTATTAAATTTTAATTATAAAATGGTTATATAGTTTTATTTTGAAATCATTTATTTAAGATAAATTTTTCAATCCTTCATCTATACAATCACAATTGTATTGGCTTTGGTCTATGTTTCCCATTTTTTATATGTTTCAAAACATACCTTAAAATAAAATATCCTCCTTAACAAATTCAATAAATAAAATAATGAAAATATCCTCTTAACAAATTCAATAAATAAAAATTCAATAAATAAAATAATGAAAATATCCTCCTTAACAAATTCAATAAATAAAATAATTTTATCAAAACATAATACACTTATAGGTAATACACATATAATTAATCTTTTACTATCACTCTTAACTGTAAGTTACTTCACTTTCGTTATATATAATTTTATTTATAATCTAAATAAAAAAATATTAAAAAATGACATATAATAATAAAATAAATAAATAAAAATATTTCAAATACATTTTAATAATCATATATATCCACACTAAAACAAAAGAGATCAGATACGTTAACATGTACATATATTCATGCTCATCAATTTTCTATATAAAAATAATATATACGTATTTTAGTAATACTATTTTTATATCGTTTTTTTTTTAGAAATTATATGTGAGGTGGATACACCAAAACGGTTCACATGTTTAATGCATTGCCCTAGAGTAGAGGGAGATTTAAATGTCAATAACTAATTTTCTATTTTTCACTAAATTATAGGGAGATTTACATATAAATAATTATTTTTTTTAATTCATTTCCTCAATAAAAAGTTTAAGTTGCTCACATGCCAATGCATTGCCCTAGGTTATATCGAGATTTCCATGTTAATAAATCATTTTCTATTTTTAATTCATTTCCTCAACAAAAAGTTTAATTTGCTCATAATGAGTGTAATCACCTTCATTCTTCTTATGCTTTGATTGATTTTCGATATGAGAATAGATATAATCTTATTGCATAAAAATGCAATAGGTTTATAAATTTATAAAAAATAGTATGTAAAACAAATCAGAAGTGATTTATTAAATAAAATATAATAAAAAATATATATAATCATAATTATTTTTCATCTTCTAGTGGTGTCATATAGATGAGAGATTCTTTCATGGTAGGTGTTTTGGGAGTTGTCCAATGTCCAATTTTATTATGTAACTTGTGAGAGTATGTTCTTATTTTATTAATGTTGATTTTCTTCTTTGCATGGGATACTTTTAATCTTCTAAATCAAGATTAACGTAATATCTTAATTTTATTTTATACACTAATTCTTTATCACACCACATATTCTCTTTAAATTTAAAAGTGATAATATGTATAATATTATAGGATAACTTCTTCTTATAACTTATTAGTCCTTGTTGTAGGCATAGAGGAACTATAGCGATCGATAAATCATTGACCTGGCATTAGCTTGTGCGTTGACCAAAAATATTTGCCTATTGTCTATTGTTGGAACAAGGGAAGTGAAAACATCGATTTTTATATAATAAAAAGTATCATGTTTGTCAAGATCTGATTGGACAAAGGATTGGAGGTCTTATTTCCACCTTTGTTATTCCCAATGTAAAATATGTTTGCATTTCCAAAATATTTGGTAGTATATGGTCATTTTTGAATCATAAATTTTGTTATGCATTCGTCGAACGTGGATTAATGCTACCATTAATTTGAATGTTTGGTTTAACATTTTATGCTAGGTAAACTTATGGCAATGTTTGATATGGTGGCATATCCAAAGTTTGGCTTTGCAATACATTCTCCGGTGTTCGAACTATTGTTACAAAAAATATATGAATTTATTTGGGATACGTCAGAGACCTGCCACATCGAATTTTTTTCTTAAATGTTTACAATGCATTTCTGACATACTTAAATGTTTACCTAGCAGGCTTGATAGTGTTGAATGGTTACTTAACAAGCTTGTTACAAGACATTTTCTTCCGTTTTTAAAATTTATATGCTCCAGGGGCATTGCTGGTTCACTGGTCCATGCTTGATTTTTTCATGGCACTGATTTCTTATTTGCATGTTCTCGTTGTTCTTGCTTGCCTGTTCGTGTTGTTACAGTTTGCACGTTTGGGTTTTTGCAGTCGCGATTGGAAGAGCCTCGTTCCTGGGGGGGTGGTTGCTGCTTGTTCCTTTCTTCGCTGTATGTTGTTTATTGTTGCTTGATTCGACTTTGCAGGGTTCCGGTCCTGCGCCTGCACTTGGGCCTTTTGGTGCTTTTTGGCTGGGTTCTTATTTGGTGCTTTTTCTTGTTTGCCCAGGGTTTGCAATGTTGGGATGTTGCATCTGCGGTTTGATCTCTGGTTACATTTTTTTGCACTTCGATTTGCATAGAATACTATTAAGATAAGATAACAGACTAAAGAATTGCAGGCGATGTAAATTGCATCTGTTACGCGTTGAAACAAAGTTTGTCGGCCTGAAAATATATTTCATAGCTGCTGATGCATTTTCCATGGATTCTGTGTTACTATGGTTTCATAGTTATGAGAGTGCCTTTTGCTTTGTGGGAGATAGAGTTGTTCTCTACCTTTTACTTTCCTGTTATAAACTGTGTTTGACTCTAGTTTGTCGCGTTTCTGTGGTCATTCTGAGCGACCATCGTTCGGTTGCGTACTTAGTCAGTTTTATGGACGCGGCTTCGCGAATAGGTTCTATCGAACTATGACAGGTCGTGTTCGGTGTATACATTAGCTTTGTCAAATTATTTTTCTTTAAAAGAAGGCCTCCTGGACATAAGGTAATGCAATTTATGAAATTATAGGTTTCCTGGACAACATAGGTTATTGATCGCGGATTCTGGGGCTGGCGGGCTAAAAATTGGGCTTATTAAGATAAAATAACAGAGTAAATAATTGCAGACGATGTCAATTGCATCTGCTACGCTTTGAAGCAGAGTTTGTCGAGCTCAAAATATATTTCATAGCTGCCGATGCTTTTTCCATGGATTCTGTGTTACTACGGTTTCATAGTTATGAAATTGCCTTTTGCTGTGTGGGAGATATAGCTCTTCTCTCCCTTTTACTTTCCTGTTGTAAACTGCATTTGACTCTACTTTATCGTGCTTCTGTGGTCATTCCAAGCGACTACAGTTCAGTTTCATCCTATGACAGATTGTGTGTGGTCTATACATTAGCTTTCCCGAATTAGTTTTCTTAAAAAAAAGCCTCATGGATAGAAGAGAATGCAATTTATGAAGTTATAGGTTTCCTGAACAACATAGGTTAATGATCGTGGATTTTAGGGGTGGCGGGCTGAAAATTGGGCTTCTGTTCGTCCGTGCTCTGCAAATAGCACGGAGAGTTCTGCGATCATTCCGACCGGCCGTCGTTTGGTTACATACTTAGCCAGTTTTATGGACGTGACTTGGAAGATAGGTGGTATCGAACTATGGTGTATAGATTAGCATTTCCGAATTAGTTTTCTTTAAAGGAAGGGCTCCTGGACAGAAGACATTGAAATTTGTCAAATTATAGGTTTCCTGGACAACATAAATTAAACATAGGAAATATGTAATTTTGTAAAGTAGATATAAAAAACATGCATGGATCCCTTGTCCCATACTTAGCCATTTTTTGCATCGCGGGTTCTCGAGGTGGGCGGCTGAAAATTGAGAATCAGAGAGTTCCCCGATATACAAATTCACCATCAAACTTGCGGACTATTTGAATTTGAAGGCCGTCATGTCCAAAAAAATTAGCATTGTCGAAATAATTTACTTTACGTACGTCATTTTACATACCCTGGTGGACAAAAAAACACACAAAAAAAATAGTAAGCATTTTTTGGATCGCGTGTTCTCGGGGTGGCGGGCTCTAACTTCGGCCACTGTTGTTCCATGTCCTACAAATAGCACAAATAGTTCCGCAATATACAAATAGACAATCGGACTTGCAGACTATTTGAATTTCAAGGGCTCATGTGCAAAAAAAATAGCATTCTCGAATTACTTTTCTTTACGTACGTTCTACATACGCTCATCGACAAAAACTAAAAAATAGTAGTAACGTCTGTTACATAGGGCTTCATCACCGCTACATTCGGCGCTTCCCAATACACATTAAATATTCTTTCAAAAGTCAGAATTGACCAGATAGGTTCGAAAAGATGGGTTTTAATAACTGGAAAGCTCGAGCACATTTCCCATTAAAATAAATAGACAAGCTAATATTCAACCCTTCGTTGTTTTTGATTTTGAGCAGGCAGGGAAAGCTGAAGACTCAAACGCAACGTAGTTCCATGGTTATTAGATACTCAATTCACATTCTCGCTATGACTTCTGCCAATGAGTTGTCCATCATATATGACTTTCCTTCTAGGTTGTCAGATGTTTTTTCTCCTTTACTCAAATAATAAAAATGTCATTGAATTTGAAAAACATTGAGTACTAAAGTGCCTTACCTATGAAAGCGCCTTTTTCCAGCATTTTGAATTTGCAATTTTTTATTTTTTTTGCTTCTGCAGTTTTAGTTTTCTTAAAAGCTTCAGCATAGTTCACGAACGTGTCATCCAGAGAGGTCTTGACGTCATGTCCCTCTTTAATGTTGTGCATTTCGAAATGATGGGCTTTAATAACTGAAAAAGCTCGAGGTCATTTCCCATTAAAATGGATAGACAAGCGAATATTATGGGATCTGGTAATTTCTTTTTCCTGCATTTTGAAGTTGCGAAAATAGTGTTTTTTTGTTTTTTGTTTTTGCAGTTTTAGTTTTCTTAAAAGCTTTAGCTTAGTTCACGAACGTGTCGCCCATAGAGGCCTTCACGTCATGTCCCTCTTTAATATTGTGCATTTCAAAATTATGGGCTTTAATAACTGGAAAGCTTGATGACATCTGCCATTAAAATGAATAGACAACCGAATACTATGAGATCTGGTAATTTCTTTTTCCCTGCATTTTGAATTGGCGAAAATACTTTTTATTTTATTTTTTTTGCTTGTGCAATTTTAGTTTTCTTAAAAGCTTCAGCATAGTTCACGAACGTGTGACCTACAGAGGCCTTCACGTCATGTCCCTCTTTAATATTGTGCATATCTTAGATGTCAGATTTGAGAATCTTCTCGGATATGAGAATTTTAATACGTGCTGCTAGTCACTATTCACCGTACATATTAAAAAAGATTGGCATTAATCACTGAAAATATCGAGAACATCTGTCATTAAAAGGAATCAACACAAAATGTACGGAAGACCATCCAACCTTGTTTTTAAATACTTATTGCCATTTTTCTCTATCATCAAAGATTTGTGCTTTAGGGTGCCTTCGTTCTAATGTTCCTGGTCATGGACATGTAAGACAACTTAGAGATGCGATCGAGGGGCAGATGAAAGAAGAGAGACTGGTTTTATGTGACATGAGCTTTGAGTAAAATAAAAATCTGTTATACAAGAGAAACTTAGAGAGGACGAAAAAAAAAAGAACAAGTATGTTTGGTGTTCTCCCTGTGTTCGATGCTTTGGTTGGTTGAAAAGGTTGCTTGGAAATTTGCTTGTTGAACTTATTTGTTTTATTGCTAGGAATTGTAATGGATTTTTAGGTCACCTACAAGATAGTTCTTCGTTTAAGTATATAGCTTCTTCCAACAACACAAATTTGGCCACTGTATCGAATTGTAGAGATCGCACAAGTATTTGTTTTCCTTGGAGGCTGGTAATAGAATTTTTATGGGTGGATAAAATGACATATTATCACTACAAGAGTTTCTATTTCATACTTTGATGATTTGCATGTGGCTCTTGTAGCTGACTTGACAAAAAGCCATGTTCTTTGTCAAAGTTTGTTCGGTTTCCTCTGGATGTAGTTGTAGAGTCCACATATTAGGCATCACCTCCGAACATTCCAGACCTTTCCGTGGGCTACCATACCCCCCTCGCTAAGAGGAAATATATATTTTGATGCATTCTGGTGAATTCTGTAGCATTTGATGCACTTGCCACACCTCAGCTACCCGAAAAAGTTATGTACCTCAACAGATTTGCATTTTGCATCCGGGATGGACGTTTCTTCCAATTTACTGTAATAAAGCAAAGAAGTTACACATACAAATCCTTAGGCAGGCTTCTCAACCAAACAGACGATCGAATACAGGGAGAATACCAATCACTATATATTTGATTTTTTTCCCCCTGCCTTAAATGTTGTGACATAAAATGACTCCGTTCACTTTGAAATCGGCCTGAATCACATTTCTAAGTTGTCTCGGATGTGAATGCTCAGGAACATTGCAAAGAAAACACCTTAAACGCCAACTTTTCGACAACAGAAGGAAATTAATACTTGACAAAGAATGGAATGTTGAATAAGAAACCATTGCAAGCATGCTATATCTGGAAGAAACAAGGTATTCAAAAAGCTGGTATAGATGTACTTCGCAGTAACGATTAAGTACAAAACCCAAAATTGATATTCAACTCGTTTTTTACGAATAAAGAGTTTGAACGTCAAGAAAAGTGTGAAGAAGCTTCATCAATGTACATAACTTTAATTGGCCGACAGCAGGCAAAATCGCAATCGTTGTCTCAAATAGCCTCAGCTGTATTTTGTAACACATCTTATTTGAATATAGAATAATTTCGGTTTATTTCTTAATAGTATTTTCCAATTTCTGGTGTTTGTTTTAATTGTATTTTGTACCTTCTTCCCCTGTGTCGTTAAACATGAAGGACAAGCTTTTGTTTCTGTTTCTCACTACTTCAATCTAAATAAAACCTGGTCTGTTATTTCTTTACATTTTACATTTAAAAATACTTTTTCA
>SNQJ01S0002934.1:0-24708 GCA_010110895.2 Picea sitchensis | reverse complement strand
ATCATTACTATTGGAAAAAATACAGAAAAATTTCTCTTCGACAAAGCTTAGGCAGTTATGTTTGGGTTTGCGGTATTAAACAAATATGTTCAGTGTTCCATCATATACATCTTGCAGCCTAGGAACTTCCGTAGTTTGCAATTTATGCTTTAATTACTTAAAGTCACAACAAATTTTGATTGCCTTTAGTTTAATTTAGATATTGATGTTTATGGAGAGCCGTTGTTTGCTGATGTCATTGCAACAAATACAAGATGAATAGATGATAAGGAATTTATGTCTTTGAGACCACAATGCAAATTCATGTTTATTGTTGCGCTATGTACATCTTGCAGTCAAAATTTTCCTGGTTTCAACGAAATTTGCGAGCCGAACAGCATCTTGCAAATTAGGAGATCATTTGCATTTGAAATAGAAACAATCCATTAATATATATTAGTATGAATACTATTAAGATAAATACAAAAACTTTCTCCATTGATAGATACTAGTATGAATACTATTGAAATAGATATCAAAACTTCGTCTTGGCCAATACTTAGCTAGTTATCTGGATACCAGGCCCCGGGTTCGCGGTATCCAACACCTATGTCCCCTGTTTCGTCATATACATGTTGCAGGCAAAGAACTTCAGTGATGTGCACTTAATTCTTTTACTAGTGAGAAGCCAACAGAGGTTTGAAAACATTGCCATTAATAAACGGAAAAAAAGGTTTTCCCGACTCTCAGATACTTATCTCTTTTCCCATTTTTATTTTCCCGTTCATTATGGCTTTCTGGTTTTATACTTAGTCATCTTTCTATGTACGATGGGCTGACATGTCTTCATCTCCATATATATCCTCACAAGATGGATCCGACTGACCGCTGTTACATTCCATACTTAGACAATTTTATGCTTGCCGCTACGGGCCGACGCTTGCGAGCCCAGTTGCTTATTGTTTCGCTATATACACCTTGCACTAAAAACATCTGTGATCTACAATTATACTGCGGTTTCCTCATACACACTAACTTCGTTCAAAGTATCTATTGCTGATATGCATCCCTAGCAACTTTGCGTCCTTCCTAACATACATCAACAATGGTCTTACCAGTGACAAGTGGACACAGTGGTACGAAAGATACTTCCGTGATCTGCAATTCATTCCTTAACATCTCCATCTATATCCTCGCATGATGGATCCGACCGACCGCTGTTCCTTTTCATACTTAGCCATTTTTATGCCCACCGCTGTGGGGATGCCGCTTGCGAAACGAGCTACTTATCGTTCCGCTATATACATCTTGCACTCAAAACATCCGTGATCTACAATTCCACCGCGGGTTCCTTGTATACATTAAGTTCGTTCAAATTATATGTCGCTGCTTTCCATCCCCAACAACTTCGCGTCCTTCCTCATATACATCAACAATGTTCTTACTAGTGGAAAGTGGACACAGTGGTATGAAAGATACTTCCGTGATCTGCACTTTATGCGTTAACTGGTGAGAACTCAGCAGGCATTCGTAAGCATTTGCATTAATAAACAAACACTAGATGTTCTTTTGTGAGATACTTGGTTCTTTTTCCCTTCTCTTCTTCTCGTGTATTATCTAGAATTCCACTGCGAACTTCTCCGTCCTTTTCCCCTTATTTTCTTCCTGTGTATTATGGGACTGTAAAATATGGACATGATATTTTATAGAACATGTACAAATTCTGCATTCCATACCTAGCGACATTTTGGATCGCGGGTTCTCGGTCGGGCAGGCAGGCTCAAAATTGGGCCTCCATTGTTTTGTGCCCTACAAATAGCACCCCGAGTTACGCGATATACAAATTGACAAGAGCACCTGCGCTCTGGTTAACTCAACATTGCACTGCTATTGTTCCGTGTCCTCCAAACAATGCTCCCAGTTCCACGATATAGAAATTGACAAATGGAGTGCAGGACTGGCGGGGTGGAGATTTCCATTGTTTACAGATGCTAATCCCTATGAAGTATCTAACAGTATCTAAAAAATTATTTTGGTTTTTATTTTTTCCCTGTATAACGGTATCTAAAAAATTATTTTGAATACTAAAATATCTCTTAGTAGTGACAACTGGACACAAAGCTACGAATCAATTGAGATTTCACTCTCTGCAATATACAAATTGACTACCGGATTCTGACATCGTTCGCTCTTCCATGTTACAGATTATACATTCCAATGTTCGGAGGGATACAATTAGAAGGTCCGAGCCTTGCCTCCTTTGCAGACACTTTCTCAGCCTGTTTTGGATCCTCCTATTTCTCAGTTCATGAAATATGCAGCTCCAACGTTGGAAGGTTGACATATGTTTATCTCCATCTATATAATCAGACAAAGAATCCGATCGACCGCTGTTGCTTTCGATGCTTTCGATGTTTTTCCGTTATATACATATTCCACTCTAAATTTTCGTGATCTACAATTCCATTGCTAACTACTCCGTTCTTTTTCCCTTTTTTTCTTCCTGTGTATTATGGGACTATAAAGTATGCACATGATATCTTATAGAGCATGTACTAATTCCCATGATATTTTATAGAGTATGAACAAATTCCGCATTCGATATCTAGCGACATTTTGGATCGCGGGTTCTCGGGCGGGCGGGCTCAAACTTGGACCTCCATTGTTTCGTGGCCTACAAATAGCACCCATAGTTCTGCGATATACAAATTGACAAGCGAACCTGCGGAGTGGCTGACTCAACATTGCACTTCCATTGTTTCATGTCCTCCAAACAACTCTCGTAGTTTCACGATATATAAATTGACACACGGAATGCAGGACTGGCGGGGTGGAGATTGCCATTGTTTACGGATGCTAGTCCCTATGAACTATCTAACAGTATCGAAAAAAATATTTTGAATACTAAATTAGCTCTTAGTACTGACAACTGGACATAGAGGTACGAAACCGTTGGGATTGCACTCTCCGCAATATACAAATTGACTACCGGATTCCGACATCGTCTTCTCTTTCATGTTACAGATTATGCATTCAAATGTTTAGAGTGATACAATTAGAAGGTCTAGACCTCACCTCCTTTGCAGACACCTTCTCAACTTGTTTTGGATTCTCCTGTTGCCGGGTTCGCGAAATCTACAATTCCAACGCGGTCACTCTACCACTGCTCACAAATGTTTCAAAGTATCTCTCGTTGCCTTCCATCCCCACTAACTTCCTGTGCTTCCGGCTGTCCTACCATATCCTCTTTGTTGTTACACGTATTGCACTCAAAAAGTTTTGAGACATACAATTTGACCCTCGCTCTCTCACCCTCAATGCTTGTACGTTGCAACCCTGTTTTGTAGCTGTCCTTTTTCCCCTGCCTGCGACCTCCGTACTTTCTTACTATGCGATTAGAAACCTTTCATGCTAACAGCAGACCATGCAGGAACCCTCAACATTGTCATTAATGACTGAAAACCTCGAGGATATCTCCCATTACTACGCATTAAACCAAGATGTGCGGAGAGTTATTTTGTCCGATTGTTCATCTCTGACACGCGTCCTCGTGTTGGGCCGCTCAAGAAATCTACAATGCTTAATCGCTCATTGCAATATCCAACGTGTTTGCATTTCTATGTTTGCAATTAGTACTGTTTAATGTTAATAACACATCATGCAACAACCATCCAAATTGTCATTAATCAACGAAAGTCTCGAGGACATCTCCCATTCACACGCTTTCGACCAAAATTTGCGCAGGGTTATATTATCCCTTCCAACTTTTCATGTCATTCATTGGATGGAACAAATAAACGTTCTTGTAGACTTATGACACCAGTTCGACAACATTTTTGTGGAGATACAGTAAATATGTTCGCACAAGAGGACCAGAGCTTTCAATGGTCCAGGGCATACTTTTACTATTCATCCCGTTCCGCCCAAAACAAAGTGATTTGGACCTCTGGAATCACTCGTGCATGCTCCGTTCCTGAGGTTTTTGATTCTAAGGAGGTGGTCTCTTGGTGCGCCGAAAAATATATTCCAGGCCAAAGAATTATTCCACTGCGTGACCATTCTCCTTTTTCTTTGTTGCCTTGGCTCTTCCGCGAGATGTTAAAATTGTCGAACCCAACATTGACGTTCAGAGGACAAGACTGCAAACAATTTCTAGAAAAAAATTATAAAGGGTTGGAAATCTTACCAGACTTCCTCGAAGACCCGAAAACAGTGCCTGAAGATATCACAAGGCTGCAGGTAAGTTCCTTTAGAAATCCATTCTGGGAAATTGCTTGGCTGGTTACAAGAATAATGGGACATGCATCCACAACAAGCATTTCCCATATAATTATTTATATTTTGTATTTCACAGTCAAAGAAAAATACATTTTCGATTGGGGGAAGCTAATTTCAATTGAGCTTTGCTCCCAGTTGTCACAATTCAAAGAATCGAATCAATTTAATATGTCATCCTACTTGATTTTCACAATTGTGTATTGTTGTCTATTTCCAAAACTTTCTCTTTCCAATAAAATAAACCGTGGATTCAACCTTGTAACATTCTGGCATGAGGCATTGTGGAGACACAAGGCGTCCCATTGTTTTTGTGAATTTTTTAATGGCTTTGTCTCAGTTTTCAAAGATTTACTGCTAGGCAAGAATGCTCCGCGAATGTCTGGCCAGACAACCAAGTTTTTGAACAGGAAGGGCACACTTGAGCAAGAGGAAAATCACAGTGTCCTCATGGGCTTTGGCTCTAAGGAAAATCCTACCTTCCTTCCATGCCACATCACAGACAAGATGTTTGTTGCAGAAATAGCAAGGCAATACAACCACTGGTTGCATTTTTTCCATGACAAGAAAAAAAAACAGTTCATTCCTTTTCCCTGGAAAGTCGAAGACTTCATGTGCAGAAACATCAACAAGATTGACGAGTTTGCCACCCATTTCAAGAAATTGAACCTAACGTACACTGAAAGGATAAAAGGGTTCGACCCTAATGGAATTTTTCGAGAACATTTATTGGGTGTTGGCTTTAAGACCTCTTTTATCCATACACACCTGACCCAAGATAGGAACAATGTCGACAACAATCTTTCTTTTGTTGATTTCGACATAGAGAGATTACAAAGAGCCACTGAATTGTACATACAACATGGAAAAGTATCCGGTGAGAAGAGTACCCAGTCCTCCTCCATCACTCCCAAGAGCACGACATCACAGAGCATTGCTTCGACGGTCCACCTTAGTAAGAAAGTAACCCAGAAATCTTCGAATGGAGGAGGAGATAAGAACCCTCCTCTCATAAATATTGATAGTTTTCACAAAATTCCACTGAGGAA
Source organism: Picea sitchensis (assembly GCA_010110895.2). Lineage (NCBI taxonomy): Eukaryota > Viridiplantae > Streptophyta > Pinopsida > Pinales > Pinaceae > Picea > Picea sitchensis. The sequence goes on along the minus strand of SNQJ01S0002934.1, from coordinate 19,405 downwards.
GAAGAGAAAAAACAATGCAGGGCAGGCGGAGGAACCCCAAATTGAAAGTGGAAAACTGCAACTTGAAATTGAAGCTGAGCACATGCAAAAAATTGGGCCGTCCGCGGTGGAAATATAGGACACCGACTTTTTTGACATAGATGAATCCTTCGTAATCCAGAGCGCTATTTTTGACAGCCAATCTAAAAGTCTAGTCATTGAAAAGAGAGATGTAACAAAGAGGAAAGGAAAATCTTGCACGGAGATTAAATTTAGCGAAATGTTGCCATCCCAAATCTGCCAATTTCACCAGGGAACCGGTGACATTCTTCGTGATTCCATTCGAGGAATTGAGATAGAAAATGCCAATATGAAACAACGCCTCAATGAATTTGAACAGGCTTTCCTTGCAACTCCAGAATTTTCCAGTCCTTTGGAAAAAACCGTGCCTGCTACCACTGCAGCGAAGATGAATGTATTCTCTACGCTCCTTGCATGCTCTAGAGCCATTGTAGAGAATAACATCAACAAAAGAATGTAGGTAGTTACTGGAGCCTGGGAAACATCGTAAAATTTAGTTTCCTTCGGAAAGAAAGCCAATGATTTGCTGGAACAATTGGAGATGAATTTAAAAAATGAATAGCTTTTCTGTGATCAGGTACTGGCCCCTTTTGCCAAATATGCCGACAACACATTGGAACTGAAAAGAAGATAGGAGAAACTCCCCTCGCCAAAGCGTACCAAAAAAGTAAAAGCATGCTGGCAAAAGAAAGTTGACAACCTGCAACTCATTGTCAAGTCATGTAAACAAGTCATATCAGAAAAGGAAGATTTATTCACAAGCCTGCTCCAGCTGGACTTAGCCGGAACTACCAACGAGGTTCAAGATCCTAACTTAATTCTCAAATCCTTGTTAGTCACCAAATAAGCCTTCAAGGAACAAGTTGATATTTTAAAGGGGTTATCTTTCGAAAAGTTTTACAACATACTTGAACATCGTCTAGATGAGCACGAGCGTTGGGTACTGGACTATGCCTTAAACAATGAAGAAATTGAACAGACTCTGCATAGTATTTCAATGGATCTAAGGAAATTAGAAAATGACCTTTACGACATAGAAATCCAGGATGAAACCAACACGACCCCCATGAAAAGCTACATCGAAGAATGGTTCCAAGAGAGAATGGACGGCCTCGTCTAGGAAGGGCAAGAACCGGTCAACAGGACTACAATGCCCATCGACGATAGCAACAAAAACGCATCGGCTTCATAGTAAGTTTATACTGCCATGTTGTTTTGTTTATCAATCTAGTTTAAGTCTATGTTGTCATCTTCTCTTCTTTATCAATCCATTTATGTCCTCTTTCAATAGAAAACTGTAACCAAACACTCTTAACTTTCAATTTCTTCTTTTCAGGTCTTCCTCTCTACCATCGCACACTTCTTTCAACATTCCTAATTCTTGTAATTATTTATTTTTATGGTCCGTAGGAGCCCCAATCCCAGTCTATATGACAAACACATTTAAATTTCCAGAAACATGTAATAGACATTATTAATTTTTGATAAATTCCAAAAAAAACTGATTCGACAATGCCCTTATTGTATACTAAATTTTGGGTTTCCAGGAATCTTTCTTGTTTGTTCCAAATAAAACTAATTCGGATATGCTACATTTCTTGTCTCCTATTGTATGCTAATTTTTTGGTCTTCAACGACATTGATGTTTTAAATGTTGATGTAATTTCCAGAGATATGTAACATATATTATTTATTTTATAATAAGTTTGTATTGTATAGTTTGCAATGCCGCTTCTCAATTTGTATATCGTGGAACTCTCGATGTTGTTTGTAGGGCACGAAACAACAGAGACCCATTTTTGAAACCACTAGCCCGAGAACGCTTGATCCAAAAACTGACGAAGTATGGAATGACCCCTCCCTACATGCTCTATAAAACGTGTACAAAGAAAACTAATTCGGCAATGCTATATCTTTTTTGTCCAAGAAAAGCCTTAGTTTTAAAGCAAGCTATTTCGGGAAAACGTTATTACTATTCTATTGTATAACATACATTAATTTTTTGTAAATTTCTATAGTCCGCAACTCTGCTTGTCATTTTGTATATCGTGGAACTGTCGGTGCTATTTGTAGGCCACGGAACATCAGAGACTCAATTTTGAACCCACCAATTTCCAGAAACATGTAACAAACATTATTAGTTTTTGATAAAGTACAAAGAAAACTGATTTGACAATGCCCGCGATCCAAAAACTGGCGAAGTATGGAATGACCGCTCCCTACATGCTCTATAAAACGTGTGCAAAGAAAACTAATTCGGCAATGTTATATCTTTCTATCTAAGAAAAGCCTTAGTTTTAAAGAAAACTAAACTCCGCCTGTCATTTTGTATATCGCGGCACTGTCGGTGCTATTTGTAGGCCACGGAAAATCAGAGGCCCAATTTTGAACCCGCCAGCCCAAGAACCCGCGATCCAAAAACTGGCTAAGTATGCAATGAGAGCTCCCTACATCGTCTATAAAATCTCTTCCCCATACTTTATAAAAGTATAAATTTTGTATGTATACAACTAAATATCTACTTTATACAAGTACATATTTTGTATGTATAATTTTTTTATTTGTGATGAATTTCTATAGTCCGCAACTCCACTCCTCCATTTCTGTATCGCAAAGAACATCAAAGGCCCAATTTCTGTATCGTGGAACTGTCGGTGTTTTTTGTATATCGCCAGCTCGACAACCCGTGATCCATTACAAAAGTACATATTTCCTATGTATAAAAATATTTCAATGTATTTCAACTTTCTAGCCACGTGTTTGTGCTAGGTCGCATTTACTCCCATCTCAACCTGGCAGAGATTCCACTGCCAACCTTGTTATATTTCAATATAATATATAAACATCTTTTAATATTATGTATTTTTACTTAAAATCATTAAAAATATTTTAAAAAGTACATTATTATCTATTTTAGAAAGTTATTATTTATTTTAGAAAGTGTTTTGTAATACTCAATATTTAACAAACCATGCCTCTTGATTTCTACATTTGGCATTCTTTTATCCGGGAAACAAATTCTGTTACTTACTAATTTTATCCACGTTTGCTAGCATACATTTCTTTATATGTACTCTTTCAGTTTCTATCTACTAAACTTTGCATTTGGCTATGAAGGAAACATATTCTTTTAAGGAATTATTGCTAATTAAACAGGTAGAGGGCATAATTCCTCTTTACTAAACTTTACATTTGGCTATCGAGAGAACAAATTGTTTTAGGGAATTATTACTAATTAAACAAGCAGACATTATTTTAAACTATAGGACGGGATAATGGTTTCGAAGATGATGCACAGTGAGGAGAATGCATAGTGAATATTAAGATCTTTAAAAGGATCGAAAGTTTTTAGTTAAGACGGTTGGCTAAGTTAAAAAAAGATTTTTTTATAATGATTTGGTCGTTAATTTTTATGGAGATATACATACTCTATCTTTTTTTAGATGTGAACTTGTAATGGGGACACACTTTTTTTAAATTTAAATTTGTAACTTTTAAGGAACAAACAAATTCTAATAAACAATATATATACATATCTTTAAAGAAAAAAAAAAACGTATCCACAAGTTGGATCTTTTTTTTTTCCAAGAGAAAATTGCTCAAATTTATATAAGGTATAAATTTCTTTACAAATCCAACTGCCGGTAGTCAAAACCTTGATAGTGACACAACAACAAAAGTCCAAAGCAAGCTAACATTCCAAGGGGGACCCGCTGAAAAGAGCAAGCAAAATAAAACACCCAATACACCAACCAGCACCAAAAGAGGGAAACAACCCACCTCATTCAAAGACATTTATAGAGGATATAGGGCTCACTCTCCCGCTATCACTATGGAAAACCGAGAGTCTACCAACCTCTTCTTTTAAAGCCCTCTTCGAGAGGGCATCCGCCTCTCTATTATGCGATCTGGGAATATGGTGAAAGTTGATGTCAGCGAAGGATTTTGACAGCCCCATCGCTCTATCCTTCCAGCTATCATTGTGGACCGAATGAAGCTTGGACTTTTGTGAGATCCAATCAATGATAACTCGCGAGTCACCGAGGACATGAAGGTGACTGATAGACCAGCAGGAAGCAAGATAGAGGGAGGCCCATAAGCCCAAGAGCTCGGCCTTATTGTTTGTGCCGACACCGCAGTTTAGGAACCACAAATTACTCCTTGACGGATGAAATTTGAAAAACCCCCCCGCTCCACAGCATCCTCCACTGGACAGGGCAGCGCCATCGAAGCATGCCACGGTGTATCCTTCCTTTGGAATGAAATCACAGGATTTGTGAATTGGAGATTTTGACAAAGACTGCTTCCAATGGAATGAGGCCACGATTTTGTGAAACACCACATACAACGTAGGAGGACATGAATCGAAAGTGGCTCGATTTCGAGCATTCCAAATGTGCCAGCAAACTAGAACAAGTAAATACTTTGGCGCTGTAGATTGAGCCAACCATTGGGTGTAACTGTGTGAGAGAGTGGTGCCGCTCCAAGAATAATGCAGCGAGAGGTGGCTGAGCACCAGAGACCATACTGACCGAGTGAAGGAACAAAACACCAGTAAGTGATGAATATCTTCAGAATCTCTGCAACAGAGAGGGTAGATCCCCGACCCCTCCCAGCCCCTCCGTCGTAGCGCGTCCCAAGTGAGTGACTTCTCCTTTCCTGCGAGCCAAATAAATAACTTAAGTTTTAAGGGAATCTCCCAATGCCAAAGGAGAGAGAACCACGAGCGATCCACTACTTCAAAACGCTGGTTGAGAAGAGCATTATATAAATTCTTAACAGTAATGATCCCCGTGGCGTCTCCACCGGCCCACATAAGTGTATCGGGACTAGAAGAGAGTGAGATGCCCGCGCCTTTGAGGGCTGTAATGTAGTGGTCCCATTCTGTTGCTAGCGGCTTACTTAAAAGTAAATCACCACTGTTCATCCAACTGTCAGGGAGAGAGCGGCTACTCAACTGTAATTTTACCTGTGCAAGATGAGATAAATTAAGAAGCTGGAGCTGCGACCTCAGCTCGGCGGAGAGGAGAGACCGGTCTCCTAAGCCAAGAGTTTTGTCTTCTCCAATGCAGATTTCAGTACCAGCTCCCGGCTTCCACACGAGCCAGTGAAGGATAACAGGTATGGAAGCAACCATCCCCGTCCAGAAAGAGGAGACCTTCCTTAGCAGAAAAGAGGGCTTACGAATCCAATGAGCAAGCGGCAGAGAGCCCAAATACTTGTCGGCAATAATACGGTGCCAGATATTATCAACTGAGACTGCTCTCCATAAAGAATTGGCCAGGAGGGCTGTGTTGAAAGTGGACAATTCCATGAGCTCCCAGCCCCCAAATCTTCGAGGTTTTGATAGGGCTTCCCAGTTGCACAGATGAAAACGACAATGACTAGGACTGCTATTCCACAGAAAGTTGTAAATGTGTCTCTGAAGAATTGTAACAATCTTGTTTGGGATTTTTTCCAGAGTCATCCAGAAAACAGGAAGACTTTCCAGAATAGACTTTACCAAGATGAAACGGCCTCCCAAGGACAACCATTTGTTACACCAAAAATTAATCCTTCTTTCAAAATGAGCCACCAGCCATTTCCAATCTTCCGGCGAGGAGGCACCCAATCTTAACTGGAAACCGAGATACCTGAAGCCTTCGCTCAGGTGAACAGAGGTGAAGGGGACGAAACCCTTGAGAGTGAGAAGATTGGCCTCCGAAAGACCCCAATAGTGGACGAAGGATTTAGAGAAGTTGATGGATAAACCTGAGGCAGAACAGAAAAGCTGAAGCACCTCAAGTATTACCAGCCACTCAGATAAATCCGCTTTCGACATGAGAAGAACATCATCAACAAACAAGAGATGTACCATTTTAACGAGCTTTGAGACCTTTATGCCGGAGATATGATGCTCCGCAAAAATTTTTGAGAGAAGAAGGCTGAGCCCTTCCATAATCAAAATGAAGAGGTAGGGAGAGAGTGGGCATCCCTGGCGGAGCCCCCTTTCACTTTTGAAGAATCTGGAAGCCTCGCCATTTATCAAAACTGCAAAGGTTGAACTAGAGACACAGGACATAATCCAAGTGATGAACGAATCACCAGAGCCCACTGAGTGGAGAATTAATCTCAAAAACTCCCAATCGATGCAATCGAAAGCTTGTTTGAGATCCAGTTTCATAACCAGTGCCTTTAAGTTTTTCTTCTTGATGTTGTGGATGCATTCATGGGCAACTCCAATGGCATCCTGAATTCTTCTACCCTGCAAGAAGCCCAATTCCTCAGCTGAGAGGCTCCTTTCGAGAAGAGGCTTGATTCGGTTTGAAATAACCTTTGAAATCAACTTGTAGATGAGGTTGTAGAGGGCGATCGGGCGGTAGTCACTAAAGGAGAGCGGGTTGCTTTCTTTTGGTATAAAGACTATAAAGGTAGAATTAATACTTCCCACAATCTTACCAGAGATACGGGAGTCTTCCACCATCTGGAGAAGGTCCAAGCCAACAAGGTCAAAAAATAAACAGAAAAATTATGTCGACCATCCATTCGGTCCGGGACTTCTTTCTGAATTGAAATGTATCAGAATATTTTTTAACTCCGACAGTGTAACTGGTTTGTAGAGTTCTGCTGCTTCAGCATCAAAGACAAATCTGGAATAGAGACTGGCCGTAGACACCATCCCCCGGAGATCAAGATTAGATGATTTTTTGTAAAGGCGACTGAAGTGTGCAACCGCCTCATCCTGGAGGGCACTCTGTCCACTTAGAAATTCTCCTCCACTATCTTTAATTGACCAAATGAACTTCTTGTCACGGTTAAAACTGACAACTTTATGAAAATAACTAGAATTTGTGTCACCGCTTTTTAACCAAGTCTGTCGGCTGCGCAAACGCCAATTGTTCTCCTCCGCAAGAAGAAGGGAGGCTCTCGCAGACTCACGCTGCTTCAGGGAGGCCGACTCGTCCATAGTCAAAGCGGCCAAAGACGAAGAGTGTAAAAGCTGTGAAATCTCTGATTCCAGCTTGAGTAAATTAGATTTTTGCAATTTTTTTAAGTCATGGAACCAGACTTTCGATTTGGTTTTGAGAGATTTTAACTTCCATACAAGGCGCCGTTGGGGGTTGGCTTCAGTTTGAAAGCATGGATCACTCCATACCAAATGAAGTAAGTCGGAGTAGGCCTCAGACGAGAGCCAAAGTTGATTAAACTTGAAAGGAGGTGAAAGGTGAAGCGCAGGGAGCCTTAACTGAAGGAGAACAGGCGCGTGATCAGATACAAAAGGGAACTCGACCCAAGAAGCTGGGAATCCCGACGTAGACAAGATATTTTCAGCAACTAGGAAGCGGTCCAATCTTCTGGCAATCGCAGCAGGTCCTGATCGCCCATTTCTCCAGGTGGGAGTTAGACGACTCGGCCTAACATCGATCAGGTGGTTTGAATCAAAGAGCCCTTTAAAAAAAGCTGCAGAAGGACCCGGCAAGTATGATCCACCCCAATTTTCAGCAGCAGAAAGAATTAAATTAAGATCTCCGCCAATGATGAGATTTGGAATGGAGAGTAGACCAATAGAGTCCAAATTTGACCAGAAACTATGTTTATCAACACAGGGCCCATAGACATTTAGTAGGGTGACTTCTTTCTTTGAAGCTAAACAACGGCCAAGGATCAGTATTCCCCCACTAGTAAGGAAGGGTCTCAAGTTATAGAGACTGGGATCCCAAGCTACCAGCAAACCGCCAGAAGATCCAATGGAATTTACAGCTGCCGAGACCCATGAAGGACGGAAAAGATGAACAAAATCTCTGGCTTTGTGGTCAGCCGAGAGGGTTTCTTGAAGAAATAAGACATCTGGCTTTGAGCACTCTAATAATCTTCTGAAGGAGGCAGCCTTGAGGGTGCCTCCAATCCCTCGAATGTTTAAAGAGAGCACTAACATTACTTAGTGTGAGCCAAGGCTTTCAGTGCTCTAAGGGCCTTACTGTCGAGTGAAGAAGAAACTGAATCAGGTTGCAATGATTTCAAAATCTCCTTTTTTTTCCTGGAGCTTCTGGTCTGGAGAGGGGAGAGTTCCGAGCTGATTCCTCTCTACCAGGCATAAGATTTGGCCTCCTTGTCCATATGTAAGGAGGAGGATGAACCTGCCTCTGGAATGGGCAGGAGGAGGTCTTTGCCACGGTACCCCGGGAGCTGCACAGTATTAGTCGGAAGAAAGGAGGGAAGTATAGAAGTATTTAACTCTTCCAAAATTGTATCACCATCCCGCTCTGCCTGATTGTATCCAGGAAGCACCGCGAATGTGGACTCCGGCTCCGGAAAGGTAGGTGGAGGGCTAGGGGGAACAATCGACAAAGAAGTGTGCAGAGGGGGCGGAGGAGGAGCCGGGACTGAACTTTCAGCTTGGAAAACCGTAGTCAGGAGGGGGGCAATGCCTGCGGGTAGAGAGTGGGTAGGTGAGGGGGGCTGCGTTGCCTCTGTAAAGGGGAGCTTTGAATCAGTAGGAGATGTGAGCCAGGAGAAACGGTCTATGACTTCCTTCTCGGACTCAGAAAGAGAATAAAAAAGAGCGGGACAGATCTGAAGTAATCTTGCCCGAGGAGGGGCCTCATCGTTGGATTCAGGAAGAGCAGAGGAGTCAAGAGGAGCGTCTAGGTGGGCAAGTGCAGGGTCTGCAGCAGGGTAATCGGGTGGGTTAAGGTAAAGTTCAGATTCTTCCGACGAGTCAAAGTGGGACTTGCCAGGGTAGGCTCTGCGAAGGTGCCTGGTCTCCCTGCAGAGGTTACATCGAAAAGGAAGCCCGAGGTAGTCCAAGTTCTGGAGCAGCTTACGACCCCTCCAATCTACCTCCAATGTTTCAGGTAGCCCTGCAGTAATTCCAATCTCGACCAACACTCTACCCATAGTCCTCAAGGAACTGTTGAGAATCTGAGTGTACAGAGCTATAAACTTACCTAAAGAATTTCCAATAGCTCTTAGGGCTCCTGCATTCCAGAGGTGCAGTGGGAGTCCCGAAAGGAGCACCCAAAGATGTCTGTGACTGAAGTAATCAGTGTCTGGATTGAACGCCAGCCTCCAGCGCTTGAGCATGAGGCTACTACCACCGAAGACCCACAGGGAGGACAATAAAAGAGAAACATCATCAGGAGATTTGTAGTGAAAGCAATACCAACCTTTCTTGAGATATTGAACCTCCGAAGAGTAACCAAGGAGGGGAAGCCAGGTTTTCTTAATCCACTCCTCCAGCAGCTGTGGATTTAAACTTTTGTAAGAGATCCTTCCAACCAGGGCACAGGTAGACATTTTACAAAGTTCCTCTAGGCCCACACCGTCGCCCAGCACCAAACGAGCAGATTTCCTTTTTGATTTCCAAGCTTTTCGACTATAAGAAGACTTTTGTGAAGGGGGAGGGGAAATGGGGGGCAGGAAAAGGGCTGTCAGAGACCGGGGGATCAGTTTTCGGTAAAACAGACTGTTCCATAGGGGACACAGCGGGAGAAGAAATTTTTGAAAAAGGAGTTTTGGAGGGAAAGTGCAGCGAGTTAGAAATGAGAGCATCTACTTTATCAAAGAGCCCCACCTGATTCCAGTAAGGATCGTCGGAAGATTCCACCAGAGGATGTGTCGGCGAGGCCATGGTGTGGATTCAGGCGACCCCCCACAAATCACTAGAAAGACAGAAGCAGATAAATGGAAAGTAGGTGGGCCGGAGGAGTGAAAGTGAGAGGTATCGGGAAGATACAGATGCAGATCGGTGAAAGCAGAACAGAGCTGGAGTCTTCTAAGTCAGAGAGCTGTGCAAGAAGACAAAAGTACTGAGTAAAAAGAGAATAAAACGGAGCACACAACACAACGAAGCAAGAGATAATAACAAACTAGACCGGTAGAAGGGGTGTAGAGTCTCCACAGGGACAGAAGGTCTCAGGAAGATTCAAAACGAGCCGGGCTATAAGGAATCCTGTATCTCCTGGAAAGCCTAGATCGACCATGGTTTCTTACTTTGTAAAACTTGTTCAAGCTTTTTTAGGTAGTTGGACTTGAGCAATTACATTCAAAAACAACAACAATCACAAGTTGGATCTTTAATATAAGGGTACAGCCCGCAAAACGCTTTGCTCTGATCTGTATTCGATCAAATGAAAGGAAACCATGTTTTCAAAGACTGATTTGAGATCTGAATATCATGGGTTGAGAATTAGGGAAGATAATTAGTTTAACAAGCCATTTTCATGTCTGCTCACTAACCAAATAAAGAAATTGAAAATCATTATTTTTTTTAATAAAATTTATAAATGATTTTCTTTAATAATTCAGTTATTCAATCTGGTTATAGTGCATTTAAAAATACTTTTTTATTATTTGGTTTTTAATTTCATTCAATTTATTTATTAAAAAAAAATTAATATTATAATTTAAATATAATGATTACACTAATTAAAAAAAAAAAATGAAGTATTAAATACATAACATAGTTCAAAAAATAAATACATCACATACTAAAGCATAAAGTTAACATCACCAATATCAAAATAATAAATTAAAATATGAATAAAAATAATAAACTTAAAATATGACATTTGGTATAATGTATACTACTAAAATTATATATATATCAAATAAAAAGATAAACATTAAAATATAAACTTTAAGGACTGTCAATTGGGTTTAGCTTGGATGGTTGTGAGGAATGATTGTTATCCTTCTCACTCGGGTTCAATTCCCATAAATGACATGAATAAAGCTCATAATGAGTTTGTTGTATTGGAAAGTTACATTTGATTCAAAACTGAATAGTAAGGAGTGAATGTTGACAAATTATATGAGATGATATCTTCCAGAGACATCTCTCACCACAACAGAAGTAGAGTAGAAAGCTGCAATGAACAACCCACTCAATTGATATTTGATAATCAAAATGCTAATCAAATGACCAAGAATCCATTGACATTATGTATTGTAGAACAAGAGTGATTGTTGAGAGAGATATTATAGGAGATGATATATTCTCGAGACATTTCCTCTCTATGTATAAATGTATGCTTTGGTAATGAGAAAGTTTGAGCTGGGTGTTCATTATTATTGAATTTAATTGCTCCATTAATTTGTTGGTGTGTTTCTCCATCATCTAACATAAATTCCCCAGAACTTAATAAATACAAAAGTATAATTCACAAAGGTAAGTATCCTTTAACTTAATTTTTTTTCTTAATCGATTTTGATCAAGTATCGAATCTCAAATATTTAGAGGGAGGGATGATCATAATGAGGAGAAAGGATTTGTTGCAAGAGAAAGATGATTATTGAGGAAGAAGGTGGCTATGTGATCAAGAGGAAGATGGTGATTATCTGTAACATACCCGACCGTTAAGTACTCTTTTTAGGGATGGGGTATTAATTTTTTGCTTCTTATATCAACCTTAAATATTCTCTACCATAGCTCCATCCTCTTTTTCTCATCAAGATCTTTCCAACGATGGTAGATTCACTCAAGATTGAGCTCTAGAATGAAATGTATGACCTTCCGAAGTTCTTGGTTTACATAGGAAACATCTCTTTTACTACCATGTGGCATCCACGTGACGTGTCATTGACCGTGCTAACTGATGTGTAAACACCCTAGTCCTAATGTGGCACTAGCCTAGATTTCCATGGTGGAACTTCAATCCATGCAGGCCTATATCCATCATCAGTCGGACCTTCTTCTGATGCACTCTCACGGGTGGTGAATCATAGACTCATAATCATGTAGCTTCCTTTCATCAGGCCGCCCGAGAATTCTCATTACTTATCCAATTTTCATCTTAGCGAACTCACAGAACCATATATGCATAACTCTATGAGAATCCTTTCATAGGTTCGTCCAAGAAGTCTAAACACTTAACCATTTTTCATCTTCGTGGACTCTCGAACTTGTGGATGCATAAATCTATAAGCATCCTTTCACAAGTTCGTCCGCGAAGTATCGACACTTAACCATTTTCTTCCACCTACGCAGATTTGTGGACTAGTGAACATACAATTTTGTACCTCCTCTTCGTAATTCTGTCTGAAAGCCTCAACACTTAGTCATTCTTCCATCTACATGGATTCACAAAATCTCGGACTCACGAAGGCTTAATTATTCCTTTCATAAGTCCACCCAAAAAGTATCAACACTTAAATAATTTTCCCATCTACGCGGACTCATGGACTCACGAATGCGTAATTCTTCCCTTCATAAGTTTTTCCAAAGAGTATCAACACTTAGCCACTTTTCCATATACGCAGACTCATGGACTCGTGAACCTACAATTCTATACCTCTTCTCCACAATTCCATCCGAGAAGTATCAACACTTAGATTATTTTGTGAGTTTGTCAGGTTCACGGATTGGCGGACTCGTGGACCCATTCATCTCACCTCCCCAACCCTTAAGCTCGACGAGACCCCCTCTCTATTACCTCGATCAGTTACAGACCTCCACGTGGCTTCCTCATACACGTAGGATCGTGACATCAACATAATGTTAGCATGATGCCATCCATCTTCTCGTCAACGTCTAAGGGATTCCACATAGATCAACAACCGATATCAATAGTCGAGATAATTTAAACTTTTGGTCCGATGTCCCGGGCTATAATAGAGGTCTAAGACATAGTTCTCCCAAGGGGCTTGCACTATGGCCCACCGAACAATTATCGGTTTCCATTCAAAGGCTGACACCTATCAGCTTCTCGATACATTGGCGTTCCAGGTCAGCATAGTACATCATGCTGACGTTACCTCTCCTTCAAATATCGCTTAAACAATACCACAATGATCTATAATAGATGTAAATCCTCGATTAACGCAGGTACATTCTCTACAGGCAAGGTATCCTACCCTGATGGAGGATCTGGATCTATTCGCTCCGTCGATCCAATGATTGTGATTCCTTCAATCTCAAAACATGGGTTTTCTTCCGATTTAGGATTTAGATAATTCAAGGATCTTTCTTCGGGCTCATTAATTTTTCCAAAACAAGAACAAGCTTTTCATCTAGCACTCGAATGAGGGCTCAAGGTCCTACAACCCCACAAATTTATCAAAGGGGAAGAACATATAGTTTATTACCTTCTCTAGCCTCTCATACATAACATGACCAACAATTCCCATTTCACTGTGAAGGTGAGTTATATTACCTTATTGGTATCAACACCTTACCTTCCACTATTAACTTATAATCCTAGTTTCCATTCACGGGTTACCCATCACAACGATGGATTTATATATGTATATATATAGCACACGAAAACCATAAAATTAAGTTCGATATTTTTATCTCAAAACATTACAGAACACTTGATTCAGTTCTGCAGGACATGCATCGTTCTTTCCATCCTACCGTCACTTAAACACAGGACTTTGAAAATACAATAAGCATCATCACTATAAATCAAGTATGTATATATAGCGCAAGTACAAGTATTCAATCATTTAAATTCGATTACACAGAGTCTATAAAATACTTATCTATTACAGTTGATAACTGACCAATTGACTATGGGTGTTCTCCTTTCCACCCAATTGTAGGCTTAGATGCATTCACTTTTAGCATTCTAGCCACCCCCGTGCCAAGCCATAATATCACTAGGGAATCTCTATCAGGTTCTCGGTAAGATTGGAAGGTTACTCTCCTTAACTCTACTCTAGGTAGAGATTGTTCTTACACCCACCTAGCCCAGGATTCTTCGAGGTTTATTAGATGTCTTCCAAGCATCAACCTCACGACCCTCTTAACTCAGGTTGAGTTTCAGGTCTTCCATGTTCCAGATCCCAAATCCTCTATGTTTTCTCTGATTCTTCTCTTGCATGCGCTCGTGCATTCCTTTATGCAAATCTCCTTCCTCCCCTCCTTCAATTCTCTATGTTTTGTGCTTTTTCTTGCACGTATGACTTAGGAAGGTCCTCGACCTGTCCTTCTATTTCTTCTATCAGAAGGAAACTCGTGGATCAATCCTGGGAACCCATGTGATCTTTCCTACTATCCTCTAGTTGACCGCTTCCTGTCCCTTTTGTCATCCCTCCATACTTCCATTGACTGGGGTGGTTGGTTGTTCAACTACCAACCCCTCCTCATTAACTGGATTTTCTTATTATCCAGGTTAAGGGTAAATAATATGAATGTTTCCAATTAATATTTCTGCAAGGTGGCTTGGGGTCCTTTAACTTAATAGAACCTCCCCTCATTCCTCTAGTGATATCATGGCCAACACTTTAAGGATCCACCCATTGGTCAACTGTCGGTGTTTACAATTAAACAATAATACATTTACAATATTTGCATGCCATTACATGGAAATCATAAATTACGATTAATTACAAGCTGGGGAAAGAGGGGTGTTACAATCCCCTCCCCCTTAAAGGAACACTATCCTCGGTGTTCTTTTCAGCAACACCTTCCATGAATTCATCTTTCAGGTACTTCAACATCATTTTCCTTTTCTTGGTCTGGTCCTTTTCCAGACTCTTGGCATTTAGCACATTCCTACAACAATTTTCAACATCAAGTATATTAGTTATCATTTCATGCAAAACATTTTATTGTTGTTTAAATCCAAGTGGAATTATTCACAAGTTAGCACAACTCTTATCTGTGCAGTTCATGGATCTACATTCATATGGCTGTCTCATTAACTTGGCTCGTTTCTTTCCTTGACATACCCATTGTGTGCATGATCAAAATCAACATATTACAAAAACTATTGGAGTCTCCTCTTCCTTGTAGTCACTCACCCTCCAGGCCTAGGCTCATGCATCCCCTTCTCTGCTATACAGTCCCTCGGGTGATCCATATTTCCTTGCTAGAGATTTCTCGCACAAGAATAATTTATGATACCTCCTCGAGTATTATAGTTGAGGCGTCCCTCACGCTTTCCATGCCAAAAGCGTCCCTTCAACATGTGTCACCACAATACATCATTATGTGGGGATCATGTCTTATCACATGGTTCTCCTATCACAACAGTAGCATGTTACCATGCTTTCCATCTTGAAAATCAGCCTTTGTCCCTTTAGATAGATATTTTGTTTCACCTGTATCCAATGTATACAAAAATCTAGGAGATACTATCATCAATTTATCAAAATTTTCAAATTATTTATCCATAGACTTCAAATTTCACATTTTCATTTCCAGATTGGTTCCACACAGAACCAGATTCACAAGTATGAGATATCTTTCTCATAGTAGTTCGACTCTTTTATAATCATCATACATTGGTATTCTTCATGGAATTACAACACTGCCACATACAAGACCTTCTTTCCTACAATTTCCTTTTCAATCAGCCAACAAATTGTTAGTTCTCATGCACATTATATTTTCATTGTAGTGGTTCACAAACAATTTCATAGTTGTGCATACTAACAATCAATTTCATTTATTCAAAAAGGAAATACCATTCCTTTCAAAATGAAATCAAACATCAAAATGAATCTAATCAGTGTGCCAATATCCATGGCCACATTCACACACAATGCACCCTTATATTAATTTTCAGATTATTACTTTTCATATTAGGAACTTTTCCTTGGTGGGTTGAAACTCAACCAACCTTTTACCACACGGTTTCTTTATACGTGCATTTATTATTACAACGAAACTTTGTTTTCTTTCTTCGGTTGATCGTGACCTCAAATCAACATACATGAAACTAAAAGTTTCACCTGAATGCATTCAAGCTTTCTTTCTTAATTGGTAACCAGGGTGCCAACATCCATGGCCACCCAATTTCTCTCTTTACTGTGATACAACTACGCTAGAGTATTGGAAGGTCCTCCTTCCATAATGGGTAATCCATTACCCTCTCTCTCATGCAAACATGCATTTCCTTAATGTATTACATTTTCGTGTTGTCTTTCAGCACTTTTATTCCCAATCACTCCTTGATTGAGAAATGTATTCATTACATATATTTGTTCAAGCATTTTTCCAAGGATTTCAATCATCCTCGGTTGTCACAAGTTTACACCTCCATCATGCAGGTCCTTCTCCCTGAATCATACCCTACTTGGGTATCAATGACACACAACAACCATTCAGATCACATGCATGCCATCAAAACATAGACTATTTTGGAAGGTATTATTACCCAAACCCCTTTTAAGTCTCATGCTACATGGGCACGAAAATTTTATACATGTTCTCATTTCCAACGCCTTCTCTGATATTATCTCTTTAGTGGTGCTCCCTGGGGACTTCTAAAATCCCTTTCATGGTCTTCTTTTTATCAACAACCTTCTTGCATTCACTTCAGTCTGAGGTTGTTCACTATTGGAAGTTGTCCTTCCTTGACAGTTCCAATATTTTCTATATGTGGCATACATCACCACATTCACATTTCATCTTAGTTTTCATGTGAAATCAAATGCATGTACCATAGCATTTATTTCAGTAAAACATTTTCATATATGCCTTAGCATATCTATATGCACTCCATCACATTGTCCTCAATGTTTTCATGAGTGCTACCATAATCAAATTTCATCTGCAACTCTCAACATTCTCATGCCCAAATATCTACCTTTATCATCACATCAATTTCTCATCCCAAAGAAATGTAATACACAACAAGAAAGGAGTTAAGGGATTCTTCCATCAGGGAATTTTCATCCTAGCTGAATTAATTTCAAGGTCTCATTGCTTTCACACACTATAGCTTAATCAAGCTCATTCATTTAAACACATTATGTTGTATCTTTCAGTTACTAGTTGTGCTTATTTTCATAGTTATCCTTTTTAAGCACACAACTCTATCTTATTTTTCAAAGTTTCATAGTGAGAGAAGTATTAATCACTTTCTCCTTCTTTGCTTTTACAATTTATCCCTCCTGGGATCTGTTTGTTATATCTCTTGAGAAGTCTTAGTCATGTTCACCTTGACCTTCTTGGATAATTCAACATGCTACATCAACAAGTTTCTTGTTCACAATGAATCATGAACTTGTGCACTCCGCACCTTTCACAACCAGAGATCAGATTGGTCCTCATTCATCTGCATGTCTTGGTACTTATGCATGATATTTTAGAATGCAATCCAGGATTATTATATAAATAGGTTTTGCAACCAGTTGTTCAATTCTCAGCGGTCATTAAGGTTATAGCTCTGTTCTTCTCGCAAGATTCTTTACATAGTCCCCCCCACAAGAACCTCTTCAACATGCAACTCTCTTGTTGCATATCCAAATGTTATTTCATGACCTCAATTCTTGAGTTAGCCTTAGCTTTGTCATCTCAGATTCCTACCTAATATTCCATGAGGAATTTATCAACGTGCATCTTTATTATGCATTTATATTGTGCACTCACACATGCATGTTTATTCCATCACTTTGTATTCATTGTACTTTAATCACATGCATTAGCATGTGGTGTGGCTATCCACCATATGAACACTTTACTATTTCATTTATGTATCTATTGGAAATTAATTTCTTCATGATTGTTCACAACCATTCCTATGTAGTCTTTAAAATCATAATCATGTTTTCCTTTTATAATGGCAACATAGCATCCCTGGTCATTTACCTTTTCATCAATGTATACTAGATTTTCTTGAGGAAAAAGGGGACACATCCCTCTCAAGCTATTATTTCCTTAAGACAAATGAGAACCTTCCAACGTAGGGTCAATCACGCAACCATGACATTATTTAGATCTGGCAAGTACAAATCTTGCCTCACGTTTCACTTATTCAGACACTCATATCATACGGTTAAGCATGTATATGCATATTTACATATATGTAGGTGCATTACTCGCACCTTTTTTTTTCACCTCATTCATTCATATTGATTTAACATTATCCATTTTCAATGAGACTTTGCAGTCACTTACCCAACCAATCTCATCAATGAAATCATAATTATACTGTCCTCTTTACAAGATAGAAACAAACAAAAGAGTCACTTTTTCTCTTTTCTCTCTTAGCATTTCATCTTAACTCTTTATGAGGAATTTCCTACTTCCCCAATTTATCATTTTAACAAAATACTCAGACCCTTCATCGTAGAGTCAACCATACAACCATGGCATTATTCAATCCAGGAAAACATACTCCTTGCCTTACTGCCCTCTTACTTAGGCAGTCATGTCATGCTTTCAAGCATATAAGTATATCTATGTATGTATTATGCATTTGCATTGCTTGCACAATTTTATATTGTTCTTTCACATTTATCTGGTATTATATCAGTCTTCTTTAAAGAGAAGTTATAGTTAGCCACATGATATTCACATGGAAAGTCTCGCAGACATATTCATGTCTATGTTTCCTTTTCCATATGATAACATCCATCAAGACAATGCTCTTTCCTAAACTTCTATAAAAGTATGCAACTACCCAGAAATACAATATGTGCAATTTCCATAGTTCTCCAGGCGACAAGATAACTAATCAAGCTCTTCATGCCTCAAACCATTCTTGGTCAACATAACTTTTTTTTTATCAAGGGAATCCTTTTTCTAGATTCCCTCTCACTACAACTTTAGCACACCAAGCCATATTCTTATGACTGCCATCCACCTCTGGATGTCAGTCTGACCCATTGGTTATCTAGAAATGCCCCAACACTTCCTTTACTCCATTCAGAATAAACACTTAATTAACCCTTCTACTTTATTCTCATAAGGTAATATGTAGTCACTGTCATCAACATATTACTTATGCTGCTACACCAAGATCATCATTAACCATATGATCCATGAAATCACCATATTTTACATCCAATAACAGAATATACTAATCCTCTATGCATGTTATACTCACGCTCAATCCTTTCCATATGCATTATGACTTATCCTCGTGCCCCGAGTATTTTACCCATGCTTTCAATGCAGATGTATTCCGGTTGTCTTCCATCTGTATTTGCATGCACAAACATGTCCTTAGATTACTAGGTATACACATTCTCTTATTATAGTCGTGAGCATCATAAAATTGCTCATGTATTCATATCTCCTTACCTCTCCTGAGAGGTCTAGCAACAGTCCACATGCCTCCTTTTTAAATTGCTTAACTGGGTTATTCTCCATCAACAATTTTCTTCATTCACTATAGGCCAAATAAAATTGTCCTTACACATTTTCCATTAGTCCTCTGATCGTGAGGGATCATACACATATACAAGGTTTAATATTTTATTAAAGTAGTAATTATTACTGCTATGGATTCTATCAATCCATACCAATTTCTTTTAAGAACAAGGAATTTTCCATAAGGGTCTTAACCCTTATATAATCATCCATCTTTAAGTACAAGATACTCTGCCTTCTCTAGCAGATAGACATTATTATACTTATCAAAACAACCCAGTTTATGTCCCTTTTCTGGACTCAGGCAACTTCATAGCA
>SNQJ01S0002933.1:590637-603165 GCA_010110895.2 Picea sitchensis | reverse complement strand
AGGATGAGGAGGAATATCAAAGAAGGAAAGTTGAGGAGGAAATAATCAGAAAACAAAATTAACTTAAGGCATAATAGGATGCACTTCAAATGAAGAAAGGTGAAGAAGCTAAGGAAAAAAAGTTAATTGATGAGGTAGAGGCCAAGATATTGGCCAATGAAGCCAAAGCTAAACGAGAAACTGAGGAATTACATCAATTCCCTATCTGGGTATTGTTAACATTCCACCTCAAGACTACACTCCTCTCAATGCTATTCCAGGGGATTCTACTTTTTCTTCTCAAGCCCTTATTTTTTAGGGCACTGTGGTGGCCATTGGAGACTACTATTATGATAACAAAATGAGGACTATTGAGAAGAGATCGAATAAAAGGAAAAGAGGATAAGACACCATATTCAAGTCATATGTAGGGAGAGTAGTAGGATGGAAGGAATGGCCCGATCCTGAAGAGAATGTTGTTCAGGAAGCCGATGCACTCCACACTTTTGTAAGACTAAATGCCTCGTCCGTCCTTGATGTAGCCAATGCCCTAAAAATTTCCAAAACTAGGGTTACAGAGTTGGAGGCAGAGTTAAGAGATGTGAATTATAGGCTTACTTCAGAGTTCAAGAACATTGGAAGAGTAGTTGACACTCTCAATTTAGAAAATTTAAACAGAGCTCTACAAGAACAGAGAGATCAGATGAATGTAGAGTTCGAAATAAGGTTCAAGACCCAATGGGACACCCATGTTAGATAATTGGAAGCATCAAGACAAGAGCTCAAAATATCCCTAGAGAAAAAAATGACATCTACACTTGTTGTGGAGACTATCAAAACCTTGACATTAGAGATAAAAGATAAGTTTGCAACAGAGAAGAAATAATTCCTCAATATGCTTGGAAACATACAAACTGGTTGAGATTAAAAACTCAGACTACAAGATAAACTGGTAGAGATTCAAGGAAGGTATCAAGAATCCCATGAGTCTTTAGAGAATATGCTCAGTTGGAAAGATATGTGTGAGACTCACCCCACCACACTTTCGGTATATTTCGATAGAGAAAGAATCTGATATCAGAGATTATCTGACACTTGTAAAACAATTTTCAATAATATACAAGTCACCCAAAAGGAAACAATTGATGCATGCATAAGGCTATGGAATATCTCAAGCAATCTCATGGAGGAAATCAGAATGCAACCAATGCTCCCTATTTATGAAGCAACACCTGCCACCACAAGAATTTATGAGGTGGAAGAATGTAAGGAAATCATACAAGTAAGAATACAAAGTTTAAATCAGGTTGAAAGAGAATATTTATTGGAACACTTGTTAATACCTACCTGGATCACTAGTAAAATCCAACACTTTGTTAAAAGCGCAAAAAAAGAGTTACAACGAGATGTTTCCGCTAAAGTTTGCAATGGAGAATTAATTGTGGAGAAATTGCAATCGGGAAATCTCGAGGAAATAATTAAATATTATTCCCCATGGGAAGAATATCAGGATCATATGCAGGGGCAAAGCAACTCATGATAACAAAATTCCATAATTGTACCCGAATGTCTCCGCTGCTATCATTATCTTGTTTTCCAATTTGGAATATGAAGAGTCATGTTGTAAAATGGACTTGGTTTCATAATTGAAAGATTATAATGTAAATAGTCACTCCTCATTATAAAAAGGGAGGACTATCCATAAGAAAGGGACTTTGGTTTCCGGATGTAGCAGGACAATATTTTTACTACATGTGAATTTGAACCTAACGACACATTTTTGAAGATTATGGTGTTAGCGTGTATGAAAGTGACTATTTAATTTATGCATGTTTATTCTTGTAGTATGTGGATGTTGGTTTATGAATTACTTCTGAATTAATGTTTTCATGTTTACAATTACCATGATTTTTAAATTGAGGATAGTGACAGTGTGATGCAGTTAATTAATCAATTAATTGGTTCTAACTGGATAAGTTGATAATCATTCATGTTACTTGTATATATGAATTTCTTATGCACAAGTAATGCAAATATTTCATTGTCATCCTTTTTATTTTTTTCTTGATTAGGATAGGATAGTATATAATAAAATAGAAAATGCATATTAGGATTGTAATCATTCGTCTTAGCTTAGAAATAGTTAGTTAGGATTTTTATTTTTAATTCATCTGAGAACCTTTAGCTCTCAGATTCATATTTAGTTAGCATATTAGTTAGATTGGTAACCAGGCCAAAATATGGTCGGAAACACTATCCCAAATGAGAGTGGGTCTAATTGGGACTTGTCATCGGGCGTTTTTCCCTTATCTGATTGAATGGGTCATTTTGGCCCATCAACACAGCTTACACAAGAGATTGGTATAACTTTATGGAGGAGGCCATCCGATGGTTTTGCAGGTGATCGGAGGGTTTCAGGAAACCGTATCTGGAGTCATCCCCATGGTTTTTGTATAGGGTGTCCCATGAGGCCCTCGCTAGTTGTCCATCCTTGTCACGTGAGGCCCTGCCAAATGTCCAGCCTTGTCCCATGAGGCCCTCTGCGATCCGAGTTGCAGAGCTATTTCGAGTATGGGTGGGGGGAGTTTTGTAGCAAGTGTTGTTGGAGAAACTCGTCATCATATACATCGAAGATTTACAGGGTTATTGCATCATTCTTGGAAGGGGATTGGATATTTAGAGTTATCCTTTTGTAGATTGGAGAATCCATCTACCAGGAGAGGTCAGGGAACTATACCAGGTTTTTTTTTCCAGTTTATTGTTTGTTTATTTGTCACAGTTGCTATAGAATCCCAGGTCATTGTATTGTGTGATCAAAATTACATTATTAATAAAGTTCCATATTATCTCTTCTATTTTTTGGTGTACACAACATGTTTCACGAAATGCCTATCTATGGGTTATGTGCAAAATGTTTGTAGAAAGTTATCAATCATCATAATAACATATAAAAATTATAACCAAAACTACCTTAGATAGTAAAGCTACAAAAATTCTATTTGGAGACATTACACACTTTCCCCACCCACTGTCATGAGGGAGCATTTGTATTACAAATGCATAACTTCACCCATATCCCTTGCACCTCATGGGGGCGAGGAGGGGGATGAAGGGATGAATTTGTATTCACCCACCACTCTTGACCCTCATGAGGGTATTTCTAATTCACATATTTACTCTCCACTCCCAACCCTCATGAGGGAATTTCCAATGCACATATTCACTCCCCACTCGTAATGCTCGTGAGGGTATTTCCAATGAACATATTTAGTCCCCACCCTAATTAGGGTTCATTTGTATTAAAAATGAACATTTTCATCCACTATCTCAGCACTTCATGGGGGAGGTGATGGGAGATGAAGGTGCACATCTCTCTTCACCTCCCACCTCAACCATCATGAAGGTGGGGAGTGGGGGATGAAGGTGTATATTTTTCTTCACCCCAAAACTTCATGACGGGTCAATGGGTAATGAAGAAAAATGAAAACCCCCACACCCAGACCTCATGAACATAAGGATGGGGGGTGAAGGTGTGTATTTATATTTTTCTTCACCCTCAACTCTCATGAGGGTGAGGATAGAGGGTAAAGTTTTTAATTTTTTGTTACCCTTGACCCTCATGAGGATGGAGGTGGAAGGTGAATACATATGCATATATTTACCGTCCACCCCCACCCTCATGATGTTCAAGGGTGTGCAATGAAGACAAATGGAAAACACCACCTCCCTCATAAGGGAAACCCCAATCCTCAAAGGGGTGGATGGAAAATGTGTGTATTTTTCTCAATCTTCCATCCTCATTCCTTTTGAAGGTGGGGTGTGAAGGCTAATTCACACCTCCATTCCCCACCCCAACTTTCATGCCCCTTTCCCTCATCAGGGCCAGCCAAAACCAACTCTTACGAGGGTAGGAGGGGGGTTTGGGGTGAATATTTTCATTTTTACACCCTCTACCCTCGTGGGTGAATATGTTGGATAAATTTTTATTTTCAGCACACTAGTTCAGTGGGAGTAACACTATTTCAGTGGGAGTTAACTTACTAGTTCTATTTTAGACTTTAACACTAGTTCATTGGGAGTTAACTGACTAGTTCTATTTTATACTTTAAGACTAGTTCATTGGGAGTTAACTGACTAGTTCTATTTTATAATTTCTAATCTTAGACCATCACTATTATGTATAAATTCCTAATTATAGGATGTCATTGCCTATATGAGTGAATATCACTCACTCATTGATCATATCATAATATACATTGATTCTCATTCTTCATTGTGTATCTCTCTTCCTTTTCTTGATAAGTTGTGTTTTTGTATGCTTTAGCTAGATCTCTTGAGTAGGTTTCCATGAAACACTTACAGAAGACACATAAACATCTCCACCCCCTACCAATTTTATCATGAAGAGGGATGAAGATTTGCATTTATCGTCATCCTCCATTATCAACCCTTGGGAGTGGGGGTGACTATGTACATTTATCTTCATCCTCCACTACTATCCCTTAGGGGTGGGGGTGCAGTACTTAATTTATATTCACCCTCCACCCCTACCCTGCAGGTGAATACAAATTCACAACTTCACCCCCAACCCCTAATGTAATATCCTAGTTTTGACCCTTAGAATGTAGTGAAATAGATTATGTTTAAGTTGTAAATGTGTGGCCATAATGATGGGAGTCAAGCCATATGAGCTTAAATAAATGACTTCATGTGAAAATGTTGTAAATATGATTGTATGGATTTCTAGTGCAGAGCTCAAGGCCAAGGCCTGATCAATGAAGGCTAGGGATGTGGATGATGTAAATATGCTTCACCGGATCATGTGGTTGGGTTGCCATGGTGAAATAAAAATATGTAAATATTGACACTAGAATATAATATATAATGGTTCATGATGGTTGTGGAGAGCATGAAAGGGTATATATTTCCACTAGAAGGGAAGAGGAAAGGAGGCCTATAGGAAAGTAATATTCTATTGTCAAGTGTCAACCTAATATTTCATCTCTTTTTCACCATGTGCTTCAAATGATCACATCCACCTCCACCTACTTATAAAGTCAATCATTGAATCCATGTAGAAGTTGGTGAGTAAGTCTATGTTATGTATTTATTGAGGAATATGCTAAGTGAAATCATTATGGGGAATCAAAAGAGTACTTCATTATTTAGTTATAGTAAAATTTACCCATCATTCCCTCAACTCTCTCATTTTCAACCATTCTAACATTCTCAGGTTTAGGATATACACTTCTCATG
Source organism: Picea sitchensis (assembly GCA_010110895.2). Taxonomy (NCBI): domain Eukaryota; kingdom Viridiplantae; phylum Streptophyta; class Pinopsida; order Pinales; family Pinaceae; genus Picea; species Picea sitchensis. The sequence goes on along the minus strand of SNQJ01S0002933.1, from coordinate 597,930 downwards.
TTGTGTTCTCCATGGATAACCCTTAGCCAATTTTGAAAATTCACCAACTCAACACCATGAAAAAAGAATTTGTAGACCTTGGATGAGAGAGAGATGGTCGTAGGTGAGTGTAGAGATTAGGCAAGTTAGGAATCCTACATAGACTATGTATTTACTACTTAGTGGATGCTTGAGAGCCAAGTATTTTTTTTTCAGTCTATTCCTAGAATTCATTCAGTAGATTGGAATTTTTTTCCTTCATTGAAGACCACTAAAAGGGAACAATATCCCAAAGGAATTGTTGAGAAGAGAAATGGCAGATATTTCTTTTGTTGCATATGCTAGTGAAAGAGAGTCCCATGTTTTTTTGATAGCTAGATGAGATACATGGAGTGCTTTGTAGTGATTAGATTGGTTGAAACATGAGATAAAATGGGTTGGGTTGAGTGTGATAGAAGCCTGAAACTTGGTTCCTTCACCGTGGTTTCCTCATAGCCTAGTTTGAGGGTGGAATATGCACTAGATGCCTATGGTCAGGTGGAAAATTGCTAGTTTGGGAGTTTATTGGACTGTCTTGTGTTCAAAGATAAGTTTTCTATTTCTATTTATGAATATGTGATTGGATGTTATTTATTGATGTGGAAATATGAGTATTTTTCATGTTCTTTCTTTTTTTTGTTTTTGTCTTCAATTATTCTCTTTGCAATGATTTATTTTGCCTCTACGATAGATTTAGATTTATCTCATATCTTAGCTTCTTTGCTTCTTGAGATTGTTCTTATTTAGTATTTTTCTTAGTCTCCTCCTCTTGTTTTCTTTTTTCTTCTACCCATGTTTTTCTTTTCACTTCATCTTTTTCTTCTCTTTCTCTTGTTTATGCTTCTATAATATATTTATTCTTTTGTTTTCTTCTTCACCTCTCTTCTTTTGAATGGATACATTTTTTATTTCAATATTTTCCTTTTTTTCTTTCATTGTCTTTTCTTCAGTCTCAAACTTTTTTCGTAATTGAGCCTACACTTCCATATATATAAGGACTGCTCTTTTTACTTCCTCAATATCATTATTTTCATGAGTATAGATGAAAGAGATTCCCACATGACTGAAATGATTGTTAACTTTCTAATCTTGGTGCGTAGGTAAATTTTTTACAAGTGATTTCCTTGTTGTAAATCAAATTAGCAGCTCAAAAAAAAGAATACACTTGCTAGAATAATTAACTGAAACAAATAGTGGAAGAAATACTAGAAATCAAATCTAATACACAATACACAAAGATATTTTCCCCAACTACTAAGCTTATCATTCAAATAAATTCAAATCTTACAATGGCTCCCTTACTCTGAAAATGGCCCACTGAGAAATACATAAATCTTTAGACAACACCTACAAACCCTAGAAACTCTTGCACCATTGTACGACCCCATAATTTCATGTTTTTCTACGTGTAAATGAATTTCCTTAAGAAAACCCACATATATGTGATTGTATCCACTGAAACCCACGTACACGCACACCCAGACCATGTGGAAAATGCCATACGACATGACCCTACTACTGCAACTCCAATATGCTAGAACTCCATGCATCTGCCCTTGTTCTCTCTTATCTCTGACCTGTACTAATATCTAGATGAAAATCCTTCTCCACCTATCTGAGATTTCCTTGAGAAAAAGTCATTTTCTCTCTGTGTCAAGTAACCTTCCTCCTTTACCCTATCCTTGCTTTCATAATATTGAGTTATGACCTAACCCTAATATCCAAAGTGATTGACGGTTGAGATTAAATATCACCTCACTTGAGATATATGGATAATATTTAATTCACTAATGCTAATAAATTTAGCATTTCATTAAATAAACTCAACTAATTATAAAATCACTTTACTTTAATAATTCCTTCAATTAGTGTAAATTATCAAGGTAGAAGGCTTTGGACAACTTCCACATGTCTAGACACTTAGACTTGTGTAGAAGTACCTTTCTGATGCTACAAAAATCAACACTCCCTCTTAGCGAGGAAGGTATTTTTCACCACTCCAAGTTTTTCCCTGAAGAACACAAACTTTCATTTAACCAAGAGTTTGGTCAGAATTTCTGCAACCTACTCATCTTTGGAAAAATACTAAATCTTGACTGCTCCCTTCTGGATCCTATATCGGATGAAATGATACCTAATATCAATATGATTGAACCTATCATGGAATATTGGATTCTCATAGACTTTGATACAGCTTTGGTTATCAAATTATATCATCATGGGCTCCAACGCCGGATCAAATAAACCTGTAAGAAACTTTTGAAGCCAAATGGCTTCACAACTATCCATACTCGTTTCCATATACTTTTCATCTGCTAAATTGTGTGCTATGTAAGTCGTCTTCTTGTTGAACCATGTCATCAATGGTGATCCCAAGCTAAATAAGCACCTCGAGGTGCTCTTCCTATATTTTGCACTCCCTGCCGAATTTGAGTCTGAATATCCCTGCAACCTCACACCATCACCTTGAATATTCCTCAAACCATACTGCATTATACATCTCAAGTACCTGATCACATGCTTTGCTTCTATCCAATGCACTTTCCTCGACTCCACCATGAACTGACTAAAGGTGTTCATAGCAAAACATATATCCAGATTAGTGTTGACCATATACATCAAGGACCCTATCAGATGCATGTATATCCTAGGATTCATCAACTTTGAATTCGAAGTGTCAACCTTATTCATGTTGTTAACCATAGGTGTAGCCATCAGTATATAGTCCTCCATCTCGAATCTCCCCAAGATCTCCATTATGTACTTCCCTTGACCAAGGAATATCTATCCTGATATCTACCATACCTCTAAATCCAAGAAATAATGCATCAAGGCAATGTCCTTCATCTAAAACTTTGTAGCCAAATCTACTTTACACCCTGCTATAAGATCCTATGAACTTGTGAGAAACAAATCATCCATGTACAACACCAAGATGAGTGGATCTGTCCCAACAAGTATGAAGTACACGTTAGGATCGACCTCACTCCTGGTAAATCCCATACTCTACAAGTTTCCATCAATCATGGAATACCATGCCCTTGGTGTCTGTTTGAGTCTGTACAAGGCTTTCTTAAGCCTACACACATGAGACTCCCTCCCATGTACCTAAAATCCTCGATGTTCCTCTATATAAAATTCTTCCTTAATGATCCCATTAAGGAAATTTATCTTCACATCCATCTGGTGAACACTCCAACCCATAATTGAAGTAATATAAATAACAACTCGAATAGAATCATACCTGGTGACTGGAGAAAACATCTCCTCATATTCCACTCCCTCTTTCTTAGAGAATCATGTCACTACAAACCTCTCCTTGAACTTCTCAATGCTTCCATCTGCTTCATGCTTGATATTGTAGAGCCACCTAGAACTCACAACTGACTTCCCCTCTAGTCTTGACACTATGTCCCAAACATCATTCCTTATGATAGAGGTGTACTTCACCATGGTATCCAAAAACAACTATTGATATATTCCTTCCTCAAAATTGGAAGGCTCAACATCAATAATGTTACTCATAAGCACCATATAGTTAGGAAACTTCCTTGAAGGCTTGCTCTCCCTGACTACACTCATAGGATCCTTACCTACATCCTTCAATGTTTTTAATAACCACCTGGGTCTCCTTACAGAACTGGAAGGATCTAGCTCCTCCTCCCCACCTAAATTCTAACTTCCTAAACTGGAAGCTACTGAGCAATTTTCATCTTTCGAAGCCTCCTACTCCTCGTCCTCTGCCACTAGTGATGACTCCTGATATTTCCTAGATGCCAATTTCTCCTTGAAATTAACATCTTTGTGCTCACAACTATATTCTATTGTTTTGGTATGAATATATTGTAATCCTTTTAGATATCGTTGTTCCACGCAAATATACCCTTCTATCCTAAAGACTCTAGCTTCATCCTCTTCTCCACATGCACATGGATGTAGATTGGACAACCAAAAATCCTCAAATGTCCTATCTTTGGCTTCACTCTTGAGAATGTCTCCTCTAGTGTCCTGTCCCCAAATATCCCATGAGGACTCCTATTATTCACATATATTGTCATGTTACATGCCTTTGTCCAAAGAAACATAGGTAAATCCTTATCATGTATCATAGCCCTAGAAAAAATGATGATGGACTGGTTCTTTCTCTCTACAACCCCATTTTGATGAGGGTCATATGATACTATCAACTCCCTCTTGATCCTTTCCTCCTTTTATAAATCCTTAAATTCATTGGAGGTGTAATCTCCTCCATTATCCAACCTTAAGACCTTGATCCTCCTCCCTTTCTAGTTCTCCACCCGAGCCTTGAAGTCTTGGAACCGATTGAATACCTCATCCTTGGTATTCATAAAAAACATCCAGGTTTTCCTATAACATTCATCAATGACTATCACATAATACGAAACTCCTTGCATTGATGCTATTGAAATTGATCCACTCACACCTGAATGAATAATATCCAAGATCCCCTTGGACCTACTCTCACTTCTTAGAAAAGAAACCTTGGAATTATTTCCAAGTGCACAACCTATGCACACACTCAACTTCTTAACACTGAAATATGGTAGACTAGTGTCAATCTCCCTCATAATCGATAGTGCCCTATAGTGTAGGTGTCCAAACCTCATGTGCCATAGATCACATAGGTCATCACTATCATGTACCAAATCCTGAATATGATTACCTTTCAACCTCTATAAGTTACCCTCTCTAAACCCAATGGCCACTACTATGTCCAGTCTAGATCCCTCTAGATGTATGAGTACCTGCCCTCTATGAAAAGTAACGAAAAAAAACCTATCCTACATAATTGAGACTGAGAGAAAAAATCCCTAGTACATAAATAACATCATGCGCATCAAACGAACATCATGATTCAAGTCAGAAAAAAATGGTTCCCTCACCCTTCACTACATACTTGGAATCATCACCAAGCTCCATATGGATCCCTGAGTCCTTCTCCGTTAGATTGTTGAATAGCTCCCATGCTTCTTTTGTATGATGATATGCACCACTATCTAAGTACCATGCACTCCTGGTAGTTGTGATGGTGGAAAGGAAAGAAACTAATGAGAAATCCCTCTTGAACTTCAGAGAAAACTCATCGAAATGCATTTCTGTAGATGTTGCTACCTGTTGTGGTTTCCTTCCTTTCTTCTTTATCAGATATTGAGATGCATAATATCCATTCTTATGGCATGTGAAGAACTTGATTTTACTCAAGTTCTTATTCTTCCCCAACTTTTAGGTACCTCTATCATTGTTACCCTTCTTGTTGGGAACCTTTCCTTTTCCCTTCCTTATATTACTAACAAGGGTCGGGTTCTCATCACTAACTCCTTGATTGTTGACTTTAGACTCCTCTTGAGTCTCTTTCTAGGTACAATCGTCCCATAGACTTCACCAATATGGAATATTTTCCTGAGTGAAGACTCCCTTGAAAAATGGTTCCAAAGACTTTGAGAAAACAGTCAATGCCACATTTACAAGTTCTACATCATTTACTTTATCCCCAATAGATGCAAGGTAATTAATTACCTTAGTGATCCTCATGAAGTAGCTAGTAACAATGTCACATCTAGACATCTGCATTGATATGAGTTTATTTCTTAATATCATCTTCCTATTCAAGTTGTCTCTCTTAAATAAACTTACCAGGGAATCAAACATTTCCTTGGTCATCTTATTCTTAGATAAGTGAGGAATCAAATGATCCCTTACTACATCCAATATTACCCAATAGGATTTAATATCCTTCTTCTTGTGAGTTCCCAAATCTAGCAGATATGTCGATGGAGGAACTACTTTGTCATTGATTTCCCAAACATAAAATTCCTTTAAAACCAAAGTAACTCTTTCTTTCCAAGATTGGAAGTAGGATTCTCCATCCAACTTTTATTTAACTCTCATATTTTCTACTGCCATCTCGCAGACCTAATAATTTGTTGAGGAAATATCCTACTATTGAAATTTCTCGTATATTGACCTATACGATCATGTACGTGTTTGTTAGCACTGCAAACCATGTATGTACACAACCTATACTCCTACAACCAATGTACATACATTCCCTGGCCTACTACAACCCATGTATATTTCCATGTGATCGCAAAATCACATTTTGATTTGGTACCACTATTTCCCTAAAATCCGTCCTTCAATTTTTGATTGTTGGTTTATAGATATGTTGAGATCTCCTTGCATATATGACATATATGTTATTAACTAATTTGGGTCTTAAACTTGACTTCCTCTTGGAGTGAGAGCTATGATACCATGTTAAAATTCTAATCTCTTCACCTAGGTAAATTGTTTACGAGTGCTTTCCTTGTTGTAAATCAAATTAGCGGCTAAAAAAACAAAATACACTTGTTGGAATAATTAAATGAAAAAATAGAGGAAGCAATACTAGAAACCAAATCTCATACACAATAGACAAATATATTCTTCCCATCAACTAATATTATCATTCAAATAACTTCAAACTTTACAAGGGATCCCTTATCGATAAAATGGCCCACTGAGAAATATAGAAAGATTTAGATAGCACCTACGCCAAACCCTAGAAACTCCTACACCACTATATGACCCCAAATGTTTACACTTTTCAAGGTGTACTTGGATTTCCTTAAGAAAACTGACATATACATGCCTATATCCATTGAAACCTACATACAAGCATACCTAGACTATATGAAAAACTATGTACAACACAACCTTGTTGTTGCAACTCCAATCCACTAGAGCTCCCCATGGTTGCCCATGTTCTCTCTTCTCCTTGACCTATACTGATGTCTAGATGAAAGTACTTCACCACCTATCCAATATCTCCTTGAGAAAAAGTCCTTCTTTTCTATCTATGTCAATTAACCGTCCTCCTTTACCCTATCCTTTATTTTATAATCTTAAGTTATGACCTAACCCTAATCTCCAAAGTGATTGATGGTTGAGATTAAATCTCACCTCCCTTGAGATCAATGGATAATATTTAATTCACTAATTCTAATAATTGTAGCATTTCATTAAATAAACTCAACTAATTAATAAGGATTTGGATGAATTCCACACTTCTATACACTTAGACCTGTGTGAAAGTACCTATCCGATGCTACAAACATCAACAATGACAACCAACCATATTCTTTGGGTCATGCCTCTTGTTAGAAACATTTCTTGTAAGGGGGGAAAAAGGTGAAGAGGCGGGTAAAAACCCACTTACCCTAAGTTCGGGGAACGAATGCGCCTGTGGTTAAGCAGCAAGTAGATCTGAGCGGC
>SNQJ01S0002933.1:522818-583024 GCA_010110895.2 Picea sitchensis | reverse complement strand
CGCCGCTCAGATCTACTTGCTGCTTAACCACAGGCGCATTCGTGCCCCGAACTTAGGGTAAGTGGGTTTTTACCCGCCTCTTCACCTTTTTCCCCCCTTACAAGAAATGTTTCTAACAAGAGGCATGACCCAAAGAATATGGTTGGTTGTCATTGTTGATGTTTGTAGCATCGGATAGGTACTTTCACACAGGTCTAAGTGTATAGAAGTGTGGAATTCATCCAAATCCTTATTAATTAGTTGAGTTTATTTAATGAAATGCTACAATTATTAGAATTAGTGAATTAAATATTATCCATTGATCTCAAGGGAGGTGAGATTTAATCTCAACCATCAATCACTTTGGAGATTAGGGTTAGGTCATAACTTAAGATTATAAAATAAAGGATAGGGTAAAGGAGGACGGTTAATTGACATAGATAGAAAAGAAGGACTTTTTCTCAAGGAGATATTGGATAGGTGGTGAAGTACTTTCATCTAGACATCAGTATAGGTCAAGGAGAAGAGAGAACATGGGCAACCATGGGGAGCTCTAGTGGATTGGAGTTGCAACAACAAGGTTGTGTTGTACATAGTTTTTCATATAGTCTAGGTATGCTTGTATGTAGGTTTCAATGGATATAGGCATGTATATGTCAGTTTTCTTAAGGAAATCCAAGTACACCTTGAAAAGTGTAAACATTTGGGGTCATATAGTGGTGTAGGAGTTTCTAGGGTTTGGCGTAGGTGCTATCTAAATCTTTCTATATTTCTCAGTGGGCCATTTTATCGATAAGGGATCCCTTGTAAAGTTTGAAGTTATTTGAATGATAATATTAGTTGATGGGAAGAATATATTTGTCTATTGTGTATGAGATTTGGTTTCTAGTATTGCTTCCTCTATTTTTTCATTTAATTATTCCAACAAGTGTATTTTGTTTTTTTAGCCGCTAATTTGATTTACAACAAGGAAAGCACTCGTAAACAATTTACCTAGGTGAAGAGATTAGAATTTTAACATGGTATCATAGCTCTCACTCCAAGAGGAAGTCAAGTTTAAGACCCAAATTAGTTAATAACATATATGTCATATATGCAAGGAGATCTCAACATATCTATAAACCAACAATCAAAAATTGAAGGACGGATTTTAGGGAAATAGTGGTACCAAATCAAAATGTGATTTTGCGATCACATGGAAATATACATGGGTTGTAGTAGGCCAGGGAATGTATGTACATTGGTTGTAGGAGTATAGGTTGTGTACATACATGGTTTGCAGTGCTAACAAACACGTACATGATCGTATAGGTCAATATACGAGAAATTTCAATAGTAGGATATTTCCTCAACAAATTATTAGGTCTGCGAGATGGCAGTAGAAAATATGAGAGTTAAATAAAAGTTGGATGGAGAATCCTACTTCCAATCTTGGAAAGAAAGAGTTACTTTGGTTTTAAAGGAATTTTATGTTTGGGAAATCAATGACAAAGTAGTTCCTCCATCGACATATCTGCTAGATTTGGGAACTCACAAGAAGAAGGATATTAAATCCTATTGGGTAATATTGGATGTAGTAAGGGATCATTTGATTCCTCACTTATCTAAGAATAAGATGACCAAGGAAATGTTTGATTCCATGGTAAGTTTATTTAAGAGAGACAACTTGAATAGGAAGATGATATTAAGAAATAAACTCATATCAATGCAGATGTCTAGATGTGACATTGTTACTAGCTACTTCATGAGGATCACTAAGGTAATTAATTACCTTGCATCTATTGGGGATAAAGTAAATGATGTAGAACTTGTAAATGTGGCATTGACTGTTTTCTCAAAGTCTTTGGAACCATTTTTCAAGGGAGTCTTCACTCAGGAAAATATTCCATATTGGTGAAGTCTATGGGACGATTGTACCTAGAAAGAGACTCAAGAGGAGTCTAAAGTCAACAATCAAGGAGTTAGTGATGAGAACCCGACCCTTGTTAGTAATATAAGGAAGGGAAAAGGAAAGGTTCCCAACAAGAAGGGTAACAATGATAGAGGTACCTAAAAGTTGGGGAAGAATAAGAACTTGAGTAAAATCAAGTTCTTCACATGCCATAAGAATGGATATTATGCATCTCAATATCTGATAAAGAAGAAAGGAAGGAAACCACAACAGGTAGCAACATCTACAGAAATGCATTTCGATGAGTTTTCTCTGAAGTTCAAGAGGGATTTCTCATTAGTTTCTTTCCTTTCCACCATCACAACTACCAGGAGTGCATGGTACTTAGATAGTGGTGCATATCATCATACAAAAGAAGCATGGGAGCTATTCAACAATCTAACGGAGAAGGACTCAGGGATCCATATGGAGCTTGGTGATGATTCCAAGTATGTAGTGAAGGGTGAGGGAACCATTTTTTTCTGACTTGAATCATGATGTTCGTTTGATGCGCATGATGTTATTTATGTACTAGGGATTTTTTCTCTCAGTCTCAATTATGTAGGATAGGTTTTTTTTCGTTACTTTTCATAGAGGGCAGGTACTCATACATCTAGAGGGATCTAGACTGGACATAGTAGTGGCCATTGGGTTTAGAGAGGGTAACTTATAGAGGTTGAAAGGTAATCATATTCAGGATTTGGTACATGATAGTGATGACCTATGTGATCTATGGCACATGAGGTTTGGACACCTACACTATAGGGCACTATCGATTATGAGGGAGATTGACACTAGTCTACCATATTTCAGTGTTAAGAAGTTGAGTGTGTGCATAGGTTGTGCACTTGGAAATAATTCCAAGGTTTCTTTTCTAAGAAGTGAGAGTAGGTCCAAGGGGATCTTGGATATTATTCATTCAGGTGTGAGTGGATCAATTTCAATAGCATCAATGCAAGGAGTTTCGTATTATGTGATAGTCATTGATGAATGTTATAGGAAAACCTGGATGTTTTTTATGAATACCAAGGATGAGGTATTCAATCGGTTCCAAGACTTCAAGGCTCGGGTGGAGAACTAGAAAGGGAGGAGGATCAAGGTCTTAAGGTTGGATAATGGAGGAGATTACACCTCCAATGAATTTAAGGATTTATAAAAGGAGGAAAGGATCAAGAGGGAGTTGATAGTATCATATGACCCTCATCAAAATGGGGTTGTAGAGAGAAAGAACCAGTCCATCATCATTTTTTCTAGGGCTATGATACATGATAAGGATTTACCTATGTTTCTTTGGACAAAGGCATGTAACATGACAATATATGTGAATAATAGGAGTCCTCATGGGATATTTGGGGACAGGACACTAGAGGAGACATTCTCAAGAGTGAAGCCAAAGATAGGACATTTGAGGATTTTTGGTTGTCCAATCTACATCCATGTGCATGTGGAGAAGAGGATGAAGCTAGAGTCTTTAGGATAGAAGGGTATATTTGCGTGGAACAACGATATCTAAAAGGATTACAATATATTCATACCAAAACAATAGAATATAGTTGTGAGCACAAAGATGTTAATTTCAAGGAGAAATTGGCATCTAGGAAATATCAGGAGTCATCACTAGTGGCAGAGGACGAGGAGTAGGAGGCTTCGAAAGATGAAAATTGCTCAGTAGCTTCCAGTTTAGGAAGTTAGAATTTAGGTGGGGAGGAGGAGCTAGATCCTTCCAGTTCTGTAAGGAGACCCAGGTGGTTATTAAAAACATTGAAGGATGTAGGTAAGGATCCTATGAGTGTAGTCAGGGAGAGCAAGCCTTCAAGGAAGTTTCCTAACTATATGGTGCTTATGAGTAACATTATTGATGTTGAGCCTTCCAATTTTGAGGAAGGAATATATCAATAGTTGTTTTTGGATACCATGGTGAAGTACACCTCTATCATAAGGAATGATGTTTGGGACATAGTGTCAAGACTAGAGGGGAAGTCAGTTGTGAGTTCTAGGTGGCTCTACAATATCAAGCATGAAGCAGATGGAAGCATTGAGAAGTTCAAGGAGAGGTTTGTAGTGACATGATTCTCTAAGAAAGAGGGAGTGGAATATGAGGAGATGTTTTCTCCAGTCACCAGGTATGATTCTATTCGAGTTGTTATTTATATTACTTCAATTATGGGTTGGAGTGTTCACCAGATGGATGTGAAGATAAATTTCCTTAATGGGATCATTAAGGAAGAATTTTATATAGAGGAACATCGAGGATTTTAGGTACATGGGAGGGAGTCTCATGTGTGTAGGCTTAAGAAAGCCTTGTACAGACTCAAACAGACACCAAGGGCATGGTATTCCATGATTGATGGAAACTTGTAGAGTATGGGATTTACCAGGAGTGAGGTCGATCCTAACGTGTACTTCATACTTGTTGGGACAGATCCACTCATCTTGGTGTTGTACATGGATGATTTGTTTCTCACAAGTTCATAGGATCTTATAGCAGGGTGTAAAGTAGATTTGGCTACAAAGTTTTAGATGAAGGACATTGCCTTGATGCATTATTTCTTGGATTTAGAGGTATGGTAGATATCAGGATAGATATTCCTTGGTCAAGGGAAGTACATAATGGAGATCTTGGGGAGATTCGAGATGGAGGACTATATACTGATGGCTACACCTATGGTTAACAACATGAATAAGGTTGACACTTCGAATTCAAAGTTGATGAATCCTAGGATATACATGCATCTGATAGGGTCCTTGATGTATATGGTCAACACTAATCTGGATATATGTTTTGCTATGAACACCTTTAGTCAGTTCATGGTGGAGTCGAGGAAAGTGCATTGGATAGAAGCAAAGCATGTGATCAGGTACTTGAGATGTATAATGCAGTATGGTTTGAGGAATATTCAAGGTGATGGTGTGAGGTTGCAGGGATATTCAGACTCAAATTCGGCAGGGAGTGCAAAATATAGGAAGAGCACCTCGAGGTGCTTATTTAGCTTGGGATCACCATTGATGACATGGTTCAACAAGAAGACGACTTACATAGCACACAATTTAGCAGATGAAAAGTATATGGAAACGAGTATGGATAGTTGTGAAGCCATTTGGCTTCAAAAGTTTCTTACAGGTTTATTTGATCCGGCGTTGGAGCCCATGATGATATAATTTGATAACCAAAGCTGTATCAAAGTCTATGAGAATCCAATATTCCATGATAGGTTCAATCATATTGATATTAGGTATCATTTCATCCGATATAGGATCCAGAAGGGAGCAGTCAAGATTTAGTATTTTTCCAAAGATGAGTAGGTTGCAGAAATTCTGACCAAACTCTTGGTTAAATGAAAGTTTGTGTTCTTCAGGGAAAAACTTGGAGTGGTGAAAAATACCTTCCTCGCTAAGAGGGAGTGTTGATTTTTGTAGCATCAGAAAGGTACTTCTACACAAGTCTAAGTGTCTAGACATGTGGAAGTTGTCCAAAGCCTTCTACCTTGATAATTTACACTAATTGAAGGAATTATTAAAGTAAAGTGATTTTATAATTAGTTGAGTTTATTTAATGAAATGCTAAATTTATTAGCATTAGTGAATTAAATATTATCCATWTATCTCAAGTGAGGTGATATTTAATCTCAACCGTCAATCACTTTGGATATTAGGGTTAGGTCATAACTCAATATTATGAAAGCAAGGATAGGGTAAAGGAGGAAGGTTACTTGACACAGAGAGAAAATGACTTTTTCTCAAGGAAATCTCAGATAGGTGGAGAAGGATTTTCATCTAGATATTAGTACAGGTCAGAGATAAGAGAGAACAAGGGCAGATGCATGGAGTTCTAGCATATTGGAGTTGCAGTAGTAGGGTCATGTCGTATGGCATTTTCCACATGGTCTGGGTGTGCGTGTACGTGGGTTTCAGTGGATACAATCACATATATGTGGGTTTTCTTAAGGAAATTCATTTACACGTAGAAAAACATGAAATTATGGGGTCGTACAATGGTGCAAGAGTTTCTAGGGTTTGTAGGTGTTGTCTAAAGATTTATGTATTTCTCAGTGGGCCATTTTCAGAGTAAGGGAGCCATTGTAAGATTTGAATTTATTTGAATGATAAGCTTAGTAGTTGGGGAAAATATCTTTGTGTATTGTGTATTAGATTTGATTTCTAGTATTTCTTCCACTATTTGTTTCAGTTAATTATTCTAGCAAGTGTATTCTTTTTTTTGAGCTGCTAATTTGATTTACAACAAGGAAATCACTTGTAAAAAATTTACCTACGCACCAAGATTAGAAAGTTAACAATCATTTCAGTCATGTGGGAATCTCTTTCATCTATACTCATGAAAATAATGATATTGAGGAAGTAAAAAGAGCAGTCCTTATATATATGGAAGTGTAGGCTCAATTACGAAAAAAGTTTGAGACTGAAGAAAAGACAATGAAAGAAAAAAAGGAAAATATTGAAATAAAAAATGTATCCATTCAAAAGAAGAGAGGTGAAGAAGAAAACAAAAGAATAAATATATTATAGAAGCATAAACAAGAGAAAGAGAAGAAAAAGATGAAGTGAAAAGAAAAACATGGGTAGAAGAAAAAAGAAAACAAGAGGAGGAGACTAAGAAAAATACTAAATAAGAACAATCTCAAGAAGCAAAGAAGCTAAGATATGAGATAAATCTAAATCTATCGTAGAGGCAAAATAAATCATTGCAAAGAGAATAATTGAAGACAAAAACAAAAAAAAGAAAGAACATGAAAAATACTCATATTTCCACATCAATAAATAACATCCAATCACATATTCATAAATAGAAATAGAAAACTTATCTTTGAACACAAGACAGTCCAATAAACTCCCAAACTAGCAATTTTCCACCTGACCATAGGCATCTAGTGCATATTCCACCCTCAAACTAGGCTATGAGGAAACCACGGTGAAGGAACCAAGTTTCAGGCTTCTATCACACTCAACCCAACCCATTTTATCTCATGTTTCAACCAATCTAATCACTACAAAGCACTCCATGTATCTCATCTAGCTATCAAAAAAACATGGGACTCTCTTTCACTAGCATATGCAACAAAAGAAATATCTGCCATTTCTCTTCTCAACAATTCCTTTGGGATATTGTTCCCTTTTAGTGGTCTTCAATGAAGGAAAAAAATTCCAATCTACTGAATGAATTCTAGGAATAGACTGAAAAAAAAATACTTGGCTCTCAAGCATCCACTAAGTAGTAAATACATAGTCTATGTAGGATTCCTAACTTGCCTAATCTCTACACTCACCTACGACCATCTCTCTCTCATCCAAGGTCTACAAATTCTTTTTTCATGGTGTTGAGTTGGTGAATTTTCAAAATTGGCTAAGGGTTATCCATGGAGAACACAACATGAGAAGTGTATATCCTAAACCTGAGAATGTTAGAATGGTTGAAAATGAGAGAGTTGAGGGAATGATGGGTAAATTTTACTATAACTAAATAATGAAGTACTCTTTTGATTCCCCATAATGATTTCACTTAGCATATTCCTCAATAAATACATAACATAGACTTACTCACCAACTTCTACATGGATTCAATGATTGACTTTATAAGTAGGTGGAGGTGGATGTGATCATTTGAAGCACATGGTGAAAAAGAGATGAAATATTAGGTTGACACTTGACAATAGAATATTACTTTCCTATAGGCCTCCTTTCCTCTTCCCTTCTAGTGGAAATATATACCCTTTCATGCTCTCCACAACCATCATGAACCATTATATATTATATTCTAGTGTCAATATTTACATATTTTTATTTCACCATGGCAACCCAACCACATGATCCGGTGAAGCATATTTACATCATCCACATCCCTAGCCTTCATTGATCAGGCCTTGGCCTTGAGCTCTGCACTAGAAATCCATACAATCATATTTACAACATTTTCACATGAAGTCATTTATTTAAGCTCATATGGCTTGACTCCCATCATTATGGCCACACATTTACAACTTAAACATAATCTATTTCACTACATTCTAAGGGTCAAAACTAGGATATTACATTAGGGGTTGGGGGTGAAGTTGTGAATTTGTATTCACCTGCAGGGTAGGGGTGGAGGGTGAATATAAATTAAGTACTGCACCCCCACCCCTAAGGGATAGTAGTGGAGGATGAAGATAAATGTACATAGTCACCCCCACTCCCAAGGGTTGATAATGGAGGATGACGATAAATGCAAATCTTCATCCCTCTTCATGATAAAATTGGTAGGGGGTGGAGATGTTTATGTGTCTTCTGTAAGTGTTTCATGGAAACCTACTCAAGAGATCTAGCTAAAGCATACAAAAACACAACTTATCAAGAAAAGGAAGAGAGATACACAATGAAGAATGAGAATCAATGTATATTATGATATGATCAATGAGTGAGTGATATTCACTCATATAGGCAATGACATCCTATAATTAGGAATTTATACATAATAGTGATGGTCTAAGATTAGAAATTATAAAATAGAACTAGTCAGTTAACTCCCAATGAACTAGTCTTAAAGTATAAAATAGAACTAGTCAGTTAACTCCCAATGAACTAGTGTTAAAGTCTAAAATAGAACTAGTAAGTTAACTCCCACTGAAATAGTGTTACTCCCACTGAACTAGTGTGCTGAAAATAAAAATTTATCCAACATATTCACCCACGAGGGTAGAGGGTGTAAAAATGAAAATATTCACCCCAAACCCCCCTCCTACCCTCGTAAGAGTTGGTTTTGGCTGGCCCTGATGAGGGAAAGGGGCATGAAAGTTGGGGTGGGGAATGGAGGTGTGAATTAGCCTTCACACCCCACCTTCAAAAGGAATGAGGATGGAAGATTGAGAAAAATACACACATTTTCCATCCACCCCTTTGAGGATTGGGGTTTCCCTTATGAGGGAGGTGGTGTTTTCCATTTGTCTTCATTGCACACCCTTGAACATCATGAGGGTGGGGGTGGACGGTAAATATATGCATATGTATTCACCTTCCACCTCCATCCTCATGAGGGTCAAGGGTAACAAAAAATTAAAAACTTTACCCTCTATCCTCACCCTCATGAGAGTTGAGGGTGAAGAAAAATATAAATACACACCTTCACCCCCCATCCTTATGTTCATGAGGTCTGGGTGTGGGGGTTTTCATTTTTCTTCATTACCCATTGACCCGTCATGAAGTTTTGGGGTGAAGAAAAATATACACCTTCATCCCCCACTCCCCACCTTCATGATGGTTGAGGTGGGAGGTGAAGAGAGATGTGCACCTTCATCTCCCATCACCTCCCCCATGAAGTGCTGAGATAGTGGATGAAAATGTTCATTTTTAATACAAATGAACCCTAATTAGGGTGGGGACTAAATATGTTCATTGGAAATACCCTCACGAGCATTACGAGTGGGGAGTGAATATGTGCATTGGAAATTCCCTCATGAGGGTTGGGAGTGGAGAGTAAATATGTGAATTAGAAATACCCTCATGAGGGTCAAGAGTGGTGGGTGAATACAAATTCATCCCTTCATCCCCCTCCTCRCCCCCATGAGGTGCAAGGGATATGGGTGAAGTTATGCATTTGTAATACAAATGCTCCCTCATGACAGTGGGTGGGGAAAGTGTGTAATGTCTCCAAATAGAATTTTTGTAGCTTTACTATCTAAGGTAGTTTTGGTTATAATTTTTATATGTTATTATGATGATTGATAACTTTCTACAAACATTTTGCACATAACCCATAGATAGGCATTTCGTGAAACATGTTGTGTACACCAAAAAATAGAAGAGATAATATGGAACTTTATTAATAATGTAATTTTGATCACACAATACAATGACCTGGGATTCTATAGCAACTGTGACAAATAAACAAACAATAAACTGGAAAAAAAAACCTGGTATAGTTCCCTGACCTCTCCTGGTAGATGGATTCTCCAATCTACAAAAGGATAACTCTAAATATCCAATCCCCTTCCAAGAATGATGCAATAACCCTGTAAATCTTCGATGTATATGATGACGAGTTTCTCCAACAACACTTGCTACAAAACTCCCCCCACCCATACTCGAAATAGCTCTGCAACTCGGATCGCAGAGGGCCTCATGGGACAAGGCTGGACATTTGGCAGGGCCTCACGTGACAAGGATGGACAACTAGCGAGGGCCTCATGGGACACCCTATACAAAAACCATGGGGATGACTCCAGATACGGTTTCCTGAAACCCTCCGATCACCTGCAAAACCATCGGATGGCCTCCTCCATAAAGTTATACCAATCTCTTGTGTAAGCTGTGTTGATGGGCCAAAATGACCCATTCAATCAGATAAGGGAAAAACGCCCGATGACAAGTCCCAATTAGACCCACTCTCATTTGGGATAGTGTTTCCGACCATATTTTGGCCTGGTTACCAATCTAACTAATATGCTAACTAAATATGAATCTGAGAGCTAAAGGTTCTCAGATGAATTAAAAATAAAAATCCTAACTAACTATTTCTAAGCTAAGACGAATGATTACAATCCTAATATGCATTTTCTATTTTATTATATACTATCCTATCCTAATCAAGAAAAAAATAAAAAGGATGACAATGAAATATTTGCATTACTTGTGCATAAGAAATTCATATATACAAGTAACATGAATGATTATCAACTTATCCAGTTAGAACCAATTAATTGATTAATTAACTGCATCACACTGTCACTATCCTCAATTTAAAAATCATGGTAATTGTAAACATGAAAACATTAATTCAGAAGTAATTCATAAACCAACATCCACATACTACAAGAATAAACATGCATAAATTAAATAGTCACTTTCATACACGCTAACACCATAATCTTCAAAAATGTGTCGTTAGGTTCAAATTCACATGTAGTAAAAATATTGTCCTGCTACATCCGGAAACCAAAGTCCCTTTCTTATGGATAGTCCTCCCTTTTTATAATGAGGAGTGACTATTTACATTATAATCTTTCAATTATGAAACCAAGTCCATTTTACAACATGACTCTTCATATTCCAAATTGGAAAACAAGATAATGATAGCAGCGGAGACATTCGGGTACAATTATGGAATTTTGTTATCATGAGTTGCTTTGCCCCTGCATATGATCCTGATATTCTTCCCATGGGGAATAATATTTAATTATTTCCTCGAGATTTCCCGATTGCAATTTCTCCACAATTAATTCTCCATTGCAAACTTTAGCGGAAACATCTCGTTGTAACTCTTTTTTTGCGCTTTTAACAAAGTGTTGGATTTTACTAGTGATCCAGGTAGGTATTAACAAGTGTTCCAATAAATATTCTCTTTCAACCTGATTTAAACTTTGTATTCTTACTTGTATGATTTCCTTACATTCTTCCACCTCATAAATTCTTGTGGTGGCAGGTGTTGCTTCATAAATAGGGAGCATTGGTTGCATTCTGATTTCCTCCATGAGATTGCTTGAGATATTCCATAGCCTTATGCATGCATCAATTGTTTCCTTTTGGGTGACTTGTATATTATTGAAAATTGTTTTACAAGTGTCAGATAATCTCTGATATCAGATTCTTTCTCTATCGAAATATACCGAAAGTGTGGTGGGGTGAGTCTCACACATATCTTTCCAACTGAGCATATTCTCTAAAGACTCATGGGATTCTTGATACCTTCCTTGAATCTCTACCAGTTTATCTTGTAGTCTGAGTTTTTAATCTCAACCAGTTTGTATGTTTCCAAGCATATTGAGGAATTATTTCTTCTCTGTTGCAAACTTATCTTTTATCTCTAATGTCAAGGTTTTGATAGTCTCCACAACAAGTGTAGATGTCATTTTTTTCTCTAGGGATATTTTGAGCTCTTGTCTTGATGCTTCCAATTATCTAACATGGGTGTCCCATTGGGTCTTGAACCTTATTTCGAACTCTACATTCATCTGATCTCTCTGTTCTTGTAGAGCTCTGTTTAAATTTTCTAAATTGAGAGTGTCAACTACTCTTCCAATGTTCTTGAACTCTGAAGTAAGCCTATAATTCACATCTCTTAACTCTGCCTCCAACTCTGTAACCCTAGTTTTGGAAATTTTTAGGGCATTGGCTACATCAAGGACGGACGAGGCATTTAGTCTTACAAAAGTGTGGAGTGCATCGGCTTCCTGAACAACATTCTCTTCAGGATCGGGCCATTCCTTCCATCCTACTACTCTCCCTACATATGACTTGAATATGGTGTCTTATCCTCTTTTCCTTTTATTCGATCTCTTCTCAATAGTCCTCATTTTGTTATCATAATAGTAGTCTCCAATGGCCACCACAGTGCCCTAAAAAATAAGGGCTTGAGAAGAAAAAGTAGAATCCCCTGGAATAGCATTGAGAGGAGTGTAGTCTTGAGGTGGAATGTTAACAATACCCAGATAGGGAATTGATGTAATTCCTCAGTTTCTCGTTTAGCTTTGGCTTCATTGGCCAATATCTTGGCCTCTACCTCATCAATTAACTTTTTTTCCTTAGCTTCTTCACCTTTCTTCATTTGAAGTGCATCCTATTATGCCTTAAGTTAATTTTGTTTTCTGATTATTTCCTCCTCAACTTTCCTTCTTTGATATTCCTCCTCATCCTRGAGTCTCTTTTGTTCTAACTTTTCCTCTTGTTGAAACCAACTTCATTTTTTCCTAAAACAACAAAAAAAAWWAAAAAWAAWAAAAAAATGGAAACAAAAGTGCAAGTGGATAATCATCGTCTAAATAAAGGGTCATCTGATCAATCCAATGGTTTAAATGTCTGAATAGATTATGGAGCCTCCCTTGGTTTAAAAAAAAAAAAGAGGTCAAATGTTAAAAGATTTTCTTAATTTTCAGGTTTCGGGGTTCTGCGATCTACGCAGTTTGATATTTAACGACAACCCCAAAGTCCCGATGCCGAAGTCACGAAGAATAATTTTAAAAGAAGWTAAACCAAGTTAATAAGAATAATTAAAAACATTTAATGATAATTTAAGCTTATCATATTTTCATTTTCGGGAATCTCAACTCAAGCGACAACTCAAAATCCCGATGTGTAAGTCCCGAAATCTCGTTTAATCGCGGTTAATTAAAAGTTTAAACATACTTAATATATTTTTAATCAGTTGCATTTTTGAAATCGAAGAATTATCACTCATCTCAACCAAAAAACCCTGAAGCATGGAGTCCCGAAAGTATTAAGTTCTTAAGCGTGATTAACTTAACATCAAAACAAGGTTAATGACATAAATTGGTTTTTCGCATTTTTGCTTTTCGGAATTTTTCAAAGATATTTCATTCAAACTCCCGGTTTTGAATCACTGATATTTGGCAGCATTTATTATAGATTAATGAAATATATTATAGTTTAAGATGCGTATCTCCAGTTTTACTCTCCTTGTTAAGGCAAATGAATGTATCGCTCATAGAATCACAGTCTAATTAAGGCAGGCTGAAGGCGAATAAAGGTTTCTAATTCAAATTTCTTTCTCACTTTCAGCAAATTAGCAAGTTGTATCTGAGAAAGCTTATGCCTTATTTTCTGTAACAACTACTCGCTTTTTATCACAGGCATCATAGCACCCAGGAAAATGTAGAAAAAGAGTGATGACGCCGGTGAAAGCTCAAATCTGAACTCGAATTTTCTATCTGGTACCACACCATATGTTGTAGATTCGATCAGGTCCTTGATGCAGATTTTTGAAATCTTGGAGCATGAGGTTAGGAATTTCCCAGACGATTTTGGAAACGAAAGGACTGATAAGACTGAAAATAAACTCAGAGATATAGCAGAGGTCGAACTCCATAAAATATCTACATGGCCGAAGCTCATGCCATACAATGACATGATAAACTAGGCTTTAATGAACACCGATGTCCAGACCAGGAGCATCGTGAATCATCAAAAGGTCGTCGACGACTCTTTCAAGCTAGAACACATTCAAGTAATGTATAAGTTGTCCCATGTTTCTAAATATATTTACAATGCCGAATTTGTACAAAATTTTCAGTGGAAGGAGTGTACAAAATTTGACCAAACCTACTCAGATATAATCAAAACATGGTGCAGGATTCTAGCGAAATTTAGATCTGATTCCCGTGGTATTTATTCTACTACATCATTAAATGAATATGTGGTCTATATATCTATGATGTTATGTATACTTTTTGGGAGGAAAATTCCTACCCATTTCCCGGCGAAATGGGTGCCAATTATACACGAGGTAGCCGAGGGTTTTACCTTCAATTAGGATAAGATTCTATCAGATAACCTAAACAAGGAGATTGCTGAGTACCAAATGGAAAATTCAAAGGGCCAACCTGCGTCTTTTTATATGCCTGCGTATGTCATGGATGCTATTTTTTTATATGACCCCTTTCCCACTGATGAATTGGAGTTGGAACCCCACCTGTGCATAACACATCCATTTATATCACTCTAAACTATGGGAAGAAAAAGCAAAAGATTTCTTTTACGAAATCTGTCACTATATAGTAATTGTATGGTTATCAACCCCCTCGTATTTCAGAGAAAATCATGGGAAACCTCAAAACAGTTGCAGATTGGTTTATCGAAGAGAATTTCTCTTATGTCAGAGTCTTCGGATGTTCAATTCCCCCTCATGCTCCCAAATTTTCTTCCTGATAGACTGGTGTGCAAAGAAGTAGCTTATCAAATAATAACATGAGGCATTGACAAAGAGTTAAAATAAGTTCAGAAGAAATTCTGGCCATCTTTTCCAGTACAGATTGGGAGGTTTTCATTGCTAAATTTTGGCCATTCCATGGTAGAAGCTGCAACACTTGAATACATTAAACTGGTAGATGTTGAACTCAGAAGGCATGATCCATATCAAATTGTGGGGAATCATATAGCTCATTGCAATATGAAAATGTATGAGCATGAAGACTTCCCCTGTGACGACATATTTAAAGGATCCAGAGCCTATGAGGAGATATTAGACAAAGTCCATGCGTTACCCTCTGACCTACAAGCCAACTTTCTTTCTTTCCTTAAGAATATATGAAGTGGGTTGCCAAAGATACTACAAAGGGAGTCGATAACCCCTCCTTCAAAATAAGAAAGTATACCTCAAGGTTTCAAACCAAAGTCTCAGGATAAAGGGACTATAGAGGAAAACCCAAAGAATCCTAAGGTGTCTTCGCAAAGATCAGAAACTTTGCAGACATAACATCCATGGTCTGAAACAGAGTTTAAATCCGAGGCACCTTTAAATTCGGATCAAATGATTCCTCCTTTATCGTCAACTATTCTTGTCGATATCCCCAAAACAACAGAAGGAACACAATTCGCAGAGTAAGGCAGTCCTATTACAACATTGAATCCTTTACAGTCAAGTTTTGGCTCTCCCCTTCTTGGAGCTATATATGTAAGCGACCTTAACCCAATATCTATTGAAGAAATACCTTCCTCTAACTTCTTTTTCAGTACGAAGAGGAAAGTTGTAGTGAAACAAGAAATGCACTTGAAAGAAGGTACAAGGGTCAAAAAGCACAGGATACTTATGGATGGACAAAATCTAGAAGAGGAAGACTTCACCACGGAGGTAGCAGGCTCTTTGGGGGCTTTCGCTACGACCAAATTATTCTCAGTCAATAATCTGAAAGCAAGGCTGCTGCAGAAAAATCAAATGATAGCCTAGTTGCAAAGTCAAATAAGGAATACAGAGAATAACATTAGAGACAAGATAAATAAAGGACTTGAACAGGCCAGAGCTATTGACAAACAGGAAATCCAAATGCTCAAGTATAGGCTAGATGAAATGTACAAGAATATGCAAGAAAGTCAAGGGAAGGTCATTCAACAAGAGGAATTAGTAAAGAAGGTGCAAGATAAATTGAGTTCTACTGAAAGCCAGGTGGTGGATTTAACAGTATTTCAAGCCTAGGCACTGGAAGTGCACTAGAAGCTAGAGGAAGAACAACAAAGCCTGTTCTCTAAAACAAAGATCATTCAAAAATATTTTCTGGATGTAAGTAAATCATTGGAGAACATTTCTTTCAAAGAAAAAGAGGCTACAACATATTGGGCCACTTTCCAAAAGGCAGTCGTATTTTCGGCTAAAGAAGAGGTACCAGTAACTCCTAAATTAACTATCGTTGAACAAATCAGGGGTGATATCATGTTGAAGGTATGGGAGGCCAATATATCTGAAAGTAGGAAAATGGACAAAGAGATAAAGGAATAATGTGAAGAGACTTTCGACTTGTTAGATAAAAAATTGCTAGGCATTGGAAAGGGCGACTGCCCTAGACTACTAGGACAGGTCAATGTTATAAGACATCAACTAAATATAAAAGAGAATTTGAATGAAACCCAAATTGAAATTTCGCAATTAAAACAGGTTGATGTTACTATAATGGATAGATGGCTGGTGAAACCGAATTTACAATTGCAATAAGTAAAGTTTGAAGATAAAAGTTTTGAAGATAAGTTGCCAAAAATTCAGAGGAAGTTGTATTTGTTTGAAGCAAAGGATATGACAGAGCCTTCCAAAAGTTTAGTACATTTTCTTAGCAGGTGTGTTGAGTGTCTCAGACCAAGTGAAGGGAATACTTCAAAGAAATAATGAAGTAACATATGCATACTCATTTTGTCAGAGTGACAAAGAGGTAAAAGGTAATCAAGAGAAACAATTCAAGTTTGTATTCTGTAACCGTTAGCACCTAGGAGTTAGGAAAACACCAACCGTCTAGGGTTGATGATTTTTTGTATAAATATAATTTCAAAAGACTTAAAGAGGGATTTTTCTAGCCAACTGTAGAAAAACAATTTCTCCTTCACAAGAATTAAGACAAATGCAATCCAAAGACTCCATATTTCGTCAACCCTGAGTTATGTGTTCTTATATTCTTTCATATTTAGCATCATTTCTTATATATATATATGATTAATGTTTAACTGCAACTTAGTAAAACATCTATTGTGGTTATATGTTATTTAGTCATCTGATTGTTTACAGATTTTCCTCTCTGTGTGCTATTAGCACACACAAGACCTGTGGATTATTTATATCACCATATGCTTCATTAAAGGTTTCTTGTATATTTTTCTTCTTCTGTTACAAAGTGAGATTCTTCCATGATCGATGGCTCACATTGTTTAAACAACCTTATGTTTTCTTTCATCACATTCATTATTCCCAATTTAAATCAGATACGAAAAATGACCTTTGAAATTGTTATATTGTTAATTCAAATTTAGGAACTTTTCTCATATAATCTAAAACAGAAATAGTGAACCTAAAAACATCAGATCCTTTAAACTTATTTTCCTCCATGACTGTACCTGTTGCAAGATAGCCCAATATCGAACCCAGTCTCACAGACCAGACCAACATTGCTTTAACTTTGTTTAATACTATCTTGGAGATAGCCACCACCCGGGTTGAACTTGAACGTTCATGGGTAGCCATTGTGTAGTATACCTAGGGAGGTAATATGGGGTACCTAGGGAGGTACCCAATGGGAATGTAGTTATGTGTTATTAGTGGAAGTCAATTAATATATGGGAATGTGGTCATTCAATGTAAGGTGGACTAGGTCCACTATATTAATAAAGACCCACTATGGTAGTTGGATGTAATAAATGGCCAGAGGCTCTCTAGTATGTTCCTAGGAGATAGAGAGTTATATAAAGAAGTGTAGGCAATGTAATGAAACATAGTGAAAAATATTGTGATTGCTGAAACAATGATTGCTTGAGGAGTTTTATCCTTCCATAATGATTAATATATGTACCCACTACTCAAAGGGTTTTCTCTATTTCTTGTGTTCATGTTTATGGTGAATGGTTTATGGTTTTGTCTTGGTATTATTGAAGTATATTTGTAGATTTGGTATAGGTACTTAACAAGTGGTATCAGAGCACTTTCATCCAGACAGACATTGTGGACAAATATTTTTATTTTACATATTTTTTTAGGAAAAAAAAAGAGGGCCGGGACATTCTTGAAGTTTTCAGTATATTTCTATGAAAATTTGTAGAAAATGGTTGTATACCTGAGTTCCTCTCAGAAAAACACCCAAGTTAAAAAAAAATCGTGCAAAAGCAGTCTGGAAAATCAAGATATTGAAGTTTTAAAATGTTTTTTTTTTTTTTTTTTTTTTTTTTTTTTTTTTTTTTTTTTTTTATTTGTTTTTATTTTTTTATCAGTTGGAGGCCGAATTTTCTCAAGAGAGTTATGAATCTAGGTTCTCTCACAATTTTACCAATTAAAAAACATCAATAAAACGAAGTTAGGGAAGTGAAGTTATGCACATTTAATGGATATTTTAGGGTTTTCGAGAAAAACCATGATTTTTTCTAATAAGTAACTTATTGTTCTATTTTGAGGGTTTTCATAGCAAGATGTATTTTTACAGGGAAATGTGATGGCCCTAGTATTGAATCATTCATTAAAGAAAAGAAAAAATCAGCATGGGAAGATACTTGGCCCATTGGGTAGA
Organism: Picea sitchensis; assembly: GCA_010110895.2. NCBI lineage: Eukaryota > Viridiplantae > Streptophyta > Pinopsida > Pinales > Pinaceae > Picea > Picea sitchensis. The sequence continues at coordinate 564,643 of SNQJ01S0002933.1, read as the reverse complement.
TCTCAAATTACAAGGTGATACTGCCATTTGGTGGAAATGCAGCTTGATTATAAGGAGATGATGGGACTCTCCAATGTAGAATTTGAAAAAATATTGTTAGACAAGTGGTCTCATGGAAAATAGATAAAGAGAGAACCAAGAGTTTATTTTCATGTGAAAAATCTATATTCACAGGTTCATAGTTGTATTTATAAAGAAAATATTGTTGTTTCTAGTAACCTAGTTGCATGCATAATTTTATCAATGTTAGTTGGTTAATAGATTGCAAGTTCAATTAAAGAATATTCAAAAGTACACATCATATTAGGTGAAAAATGTTCAAATTTTTAAAAGATTTGAAGATTACCATGGATAAATATGTCTTTGCATTTAGATTTTTATGCTATGGATATGGATGGTGGATATTGTTTTGGGATATCTTTGGATCAAATCGATGGGTACCATTAATATTAATGTGCAAAGAAGTTTTAGAAGTTGTGTGGTACAAGAAAAAGAAAATCACATTGCGAGGATGTGTCTCTTAGTAAGAAAGATGGACCCATGGAGGCTAGCAAAGAAGTTATTGTCGAGTCTGATGTTGAATTAGAGGCAAAGTTTATAGAAGGAGATGAAACAAAATTACAAGAAGGACATAATCATGAAGCTAAGGAGTCATTGACTCAAGGCACAAAGTGTTGAAAATTTGAAGAAAAAAATAACAGATTCCTACAACAATTGTAGGAATTTGTTGTATATCACCATCCACATCATATAGAGATGCAAAAGTCATCAAGGCAAGGGCATGTGCATGAACACATTTATGCACCAGCAGGCACCAGGGCAGGAAAGATAAAGATAAAACGAGGGCAGCCCGACATGATGCAGAAGAAAGATAAAAGAATTGAAATTTGAAGATAAACATCATGTTCGACTTCCATTGGGATGGATGGATGATCATACTTGGTACCAGTTGGATACATTGCTTGGTCGGTCATATTGTATAGTTTATTCTCATGTTTCGAGGACCCGAAACATGGAAGGTGAAGTGGGAGATGTAGTATACCTAGGGAGGTAATATGAAATTTTTGGAGATCATCAATGAGAATATAGTTATGTGTTATTAGTGGAAGTCAATTAATATGAGAATGTGGTCATTCAATGTAAAAGATTGGACTAGGTCACTATATTAATAAAGGCCCACTATGGTAGTTGGATGTAATAAATGTGAGAAGGCTCTCTAGAGGTTCTTAGGAGATAGAGAAGTTATATATAAAGAAGTGTAGGCAATGTAATGAAACATAAAAAAGAATATTGTGATTGTACAAACAGAGGATTGCTTGAGGAGTTTTATTATTCTTCATAAGAGTTAATATATGGTGTTACCCTACCTCAGGGGTTTTCTCTGACTGTTTAAGAACTTTCCTGAATAGATCTACAAATATAATCACCACAAATCTGGAATACAAAATATATCCATGGAGCAAGATAAAACCACCTTTTATTATTATTATAGAAAACCCTTGAGGTAGGAAACACCATACAATGGATCCTATTATGGAAGGGATCCTCTCCTGTTCCTTGCCTCTTCGAGGGGGCGAGCCTCTAATGAGATTCAGCTCCAAATACAGTATTTCTCTTTGTGTCTCATTACATTGCTTGAATCCCTTTATATAGTGCTACTATCACCTAAGAACATTCACAGAGGAGGAATCTTCTAGAGTGAGAACCTTCTAAGAGTCCTCTTACATTTATTATATCTAATTGTCATTTATTATATCTAACTACCATAGTGGGTCTTATTTAATAATATAGTGGACCTAGTCCACTATGTTTTTTATTATTAAATAAGTCCCACTATTATCACTATGAGCCCCTCTGGCCCCCACTACCTCTCTATCTACCACATTACATCCCCCTTATGAAGCGTTGTCCTCAATGGTCTGTGAAAAAGGCATGATGTACAACTCCCTTATACCGGTCCCTTGGATAATTATGGACCATAATGTTGAAGAGGCCGAAGAACCAAGGTCCCATGTGAGAGAAAATCACCATACTAAAGTAGTCAACCACCATTGTAAGCCGAGGTCCCATGTCCAGGTGCTCATATGAATTCCACGTAGAAGATTTTGAAACCCAACAACCAACTCCAAATGAGCTCAAAAAGGCCGACACCTATCATGTGGATCAAATAAGAGAATCCATCCACACTTAGTAGAAAAATGGTCATAGCATGTCTGGAAGTAATACCAGCATGGTATATCTGGTGAACACTTCAGTAACTTAAGGCTGTGATGTGGAACATTGATTTTCTCTATAGAAGGTTAAATTAGGTCATCAAATAAAATATGGAAGTGGTTGTCATCATAACCAATATCCATATACCAATCATCACAATCATCCTCAAAATCATACCAAGCATATATTTATTGATTATATTATTCATCATGAGGCCCTCCATAAGAAATCTCTTGCATGTTATTCAATGAATCTTGAATACTCTGAAAACTATCATTGAGTGCGTCTGTGAGGTTGTTTGTGGGGCCATGTGCAAATGCATTCAATCTGTCATCGATGTGTGAAACAATTGGGCTTTGAATGCTTCTGTAATCTGTATAATTTATTTGAGTGTTTGAGAGGAAATAACCATATTATCACCCTATGAACCCTTCGGTCTGGTAGCGGTCATGAAAAAACCCCCAAAAATAGAACAATAAGTTACAACAAAAATCACGATTTTATGAAAAACCCTAAAAATATTTTGAAGTTAAAAATGCTCATAACTTCACTTCCAGGACTGCATTTATTTGATTTGTTTTGAAATTGGAATTGCAAGAAATTGTGAGAGGGACTAAGATCTGTAATTTGTTTGAGAAAATTAGGCCTCCAAGCACTGCAGAAATACAAAACAAATCGTATTGGTTATTAAAAAACCACGAAAAATTGCAGATTTTAAAACTTAATATCTTGACTTCCGGGACTCTGTTTGGACGATTTGTTTTTTTAATTGGGTTTTTTTCTGAGGGGAACTTATATATACAACCGTTTTTTGCAAATTGTGCACAAAAATATGCGAAAAAATTGAGAATGTCGCGGCCCTCTTTTTTCTCCAAAAAACAATGCAAAAATAAAAATATTTACCCACAAAATATGCACCCAAGGAGAGTGCGTTGATACCACTTGTTAAGAACACGAATAGATCTACAAATATAATCACCACTGCCATCCACGAATACAAAATAGATCCATAGAGAAAGATAGAAACCACACTTTAGTATTACCAAACCAACTTAGGGTAGAAGCTTACCATACAATGGATCTATTATGGAAGGATCCTCTCATTCCTTGCCTCTTAAGGAAACCTCCTAATGGATTGACTCTAAATACAATAGCTACTTCATGTCTCATTAAATTGCTTGAATCCCTTTATATAGTTACCATCACCCTAAGAACATTCTAGAGGAGGAATCTTCTAGAGTAGAACCTTCTAGAAGTCCTCTTACATTTATTATATCTAATTACCCATTTATTATATCTAACTATCATAGTGAGTCTTATTTAATAATATAGTGGACCTAGTCCACCTTACATTAGATGACCTCCGCTATTATCACTATGGGTCCTTTAGTCCCCCCCACTACCTCTCTAACTTCCTTACACTATTTACTTTGATTTCATGTTATGGTGAATGGTTTATAAGTTATTATAGTGGCTATTGAAGTATATTTGTAGATCACGGTATAGGTATAACATTGAATGAAACATAGAATCCAAGAGCGATTGGAAGTGTCCCGGCTATCGTAAGTCACTCTTGGATTGCTTGCGGGAGCAGAGCTCGACACCCATCGGTTTAATGTCACGATTTGTTTATAGGGAGTGACCGAATGGAGAATGAAACTTCGGAACAATATGCGATCTCAACTCGAGGAAACTAGGCGAGGGCATGCAGGTAGTGAGGTCTTAGATAAACTTCAAACGTTGAGTTGTAGTAAGGGTGGGTAGGTGGAAGACTTGCATGAGAGAAAGATCGCGGTCTATCATAAACATCAGGTTTGTAAAGGAGAAAGCATTGAGGCAAGATCATCTTACATTCGTACAATAAGACGAGAGAATACAATAATGTCACAACAAATCCTTTATCCCTTAATCCTTTGCAACAATCCAAGTGAATCGTTAGATCATGAACTCTCTGTAGAGGCGAAAACATAGATGGAAAAGGCTGTTTGTCATAAAAGAAATCTCAAACGGATACAACCCAAGAACTAGGATGTTTTGCTGAAACTTTCTGATCGGGGAGCTTAGCTCTACCATCGATAGATACAAAAATGGCGAAAATGCCTTCATATACTTTCCCGGGAACAACAATAGCCGAAATCAAGAGATGCGCATTGAAGCTTTAGCGTGCATGGCACTACGACTGATCAACCTATGAAGATCGTTACGCAGCTTATATATTTAGAGCGCAATCAACTCTTTGACAGTTCTAGCGGTGAGTCGACGTGCCTTTAATTCATTGTTGTGTTTTCCCATTATGGCGGTGATGTCTAACCGCCATAACCTCTTCAATGCTTTGCTTCATTGGGTTGAGGATGGCCGAACAACTCGACACCTTCGGGCCGTGGAGGGCCTCCTTGGCTACCACACGGAACCAAGCCGACTTGCTTAAGGGTAAGTGGAGGCGGTGGACGGTGGGAGTACGGGAATGGAGTGATGGGGACAAAACAACGGGGAGTGGAGTAAGAAGCAATGAGGAAGCGAGAGAGGTTACCGGGGAGACACATGGAAAAAGGCGATAAGCGGAGGAATCGGGATGTAATGGACACATTTTGGTGGGGAGGCTGATGGAGGAAAGACACATGGCGGTGGTGAGTGGATGATGAGACTGGGGAAAGGACCCCCTGGACTAAAGAGTGGAGAAGGACGGATGACACATGGCCGTGGGGGAGAGGTGGTTCTGGAAGATGACATGATAGGAGAAGGGCCCATGCCCGGCTAAACATAGAGCAGCCCGAGAAGGGCAAGGATTGTCGGCGTCGTTGATCGAGCGTGATCTTGGCATTCGGAAAGTTGCGTAATTCGGACCCCCACAGCCCAAGGTAGAAAGTCGGGCTTCCTTTACTCGTCTCGTTGATCGAAGCCCGATGCAGACCGTTGAAGATGCGCCCACGATTCGGACCCCCTCCTCTTAAAGGTGAAAAGGCGAGAGTCAGAAATCTATATGCACCATTGATCTGGTAGCGTGAATGTTGCAGCTTCGGACTAACTAGCTTACCGCGAGCATTTGCGTTCAAACAGGACAAGTGGGTTTAACCCATTCTTTTTGCATTCTAACCACCTTAAGAAATATAGCTAACATTTGACTCCATGGGGGATAGGTGCGTCTGTGATGCTCTAAGAACTCTTTTGCAGATTAGTGCTGCCTTTATTTGGGATATGGAGTCATTTATTAAGTGAAAGCAAGAAACAATAACAATATTTACAAACAAAACAAAAGAGCCGACTAAGGCTCACATAAAACACTTTTTAGAAATGCCCATTCTTGGTACGCTAAAATTCTTTGCCTTCCATATCCTGCAAGCGTTAAGTGTTGTTTGCAAATACTTCAAGGATCTTGAAAGGACAATCCCGGAAGGGAGACATCAAATTTATATGTTTCCCTTTTCTGCACGATTGCATCCCATTTTGAGCACGGTCCACCTGCTTGAATTCTTTCTTTTTCTCTTCTGTCAAAGCACGCTGATCGCCTGGCATTGATTGTAGGCTATTCATGACACATTCCTACGTCTGGCCTTTTCCACCATCTGATAAATCCTTCTGACCATATGGTCAGAAGAATTCATGATCTTGAAATAATTTCGTTATAGGTAAAGCGAGATGAGTGGGAAAATGGCCTCTATTCCATAAAAAAGTTGGAAAGGATAGATGCCCAAGGACCTATTGGTTGTCACTCGATCAACCCAAAGAGAAAATTTGAGCTTCGAGTCCCAAGCCCTTTTATTGTCCTCGGTAGCTTCTTAATAGGCTTGATCGGTGCCTGTTGGAGGACTCTGCCAGTCCGTTCCTTTGAGGATAGTAGGGAGTAGAGTGAGTCAGTGAAATCTTGAATCGTTCACAGAACTTGACCGGAGAGCTCGAGATCGAAAACGGTTGCGTTATCGGTGACAATTTTGCTAGGGCAACAAATCTAGCTATGATATCTTCCAAGAATTTGATAATCACTTTGTGAGAAGTTTTTTTGGTAGGGACAACTTCTATCCATTTGGTGAAGTAGTCGGTCACAGTCAAAATCCATCGGTGCTGGCCACTTGAGGATAAATTCTCTGATGAAGTCTAATCCCCCTTCGGCGAGAAAGTTAACCGAGGGCTACCCAGGGCTTTAATGGGGATTTGAGATGTTGCTCACGGAAATTTCGGCATTTAATGCAAGCTCACGTTTCCACTGCGGACATTGGGAATAAGGTGGGCCAGTGGTATCCAGCCCGGAGGATCTTGTGGGTTGTGGTCTTCCAAAATGATGACCCCCACAGAGACCACTATGGAAGAGTCAGTTGCAATATACGGGCTTCTTTGTAGTTGAACCTGTAGTAATACCCAGGAGACTTTCGATTTCTGAAGCGGTCAATGAGGCAATGTCGACCGGCACAGGCTTTAAGCCTTGCTTTCCATCCCATCGGAGGCCTCCAATTGTTGGCAATACAAAGATATCCTTGTACGAGCATCTTTGCTGAGTAGTGTTAAAGGCGTGCGGGATTTAGCGGCGTGGGATGACTCAGCTTACTCGTTGATGAAATTGATTCCCAGGGCCATGCAATTTGATTCAACTGGCTAGCGGCTAAACCATGCCCAATAAATGTGGTGGGATTGATTTCTAGATCGAACTCTATAATTTTGGAAATCCACTTACCTCTTCTTCAGTCTATGTCAGGTACGTATAAGAATGTCCTTCACATAGGCCGAAGGGACATATGCGATGATCTTTGAATGCAAGACATGGGCTACGAATGATTTGATAGATTTCACCAAGGCATGGGCACCTTCTCCATGATCTCGTGCGGAGTTACCATCCTCGGTGCCTTGATAAAAGAGAAATAAGAGTGTCCTTGATCATTTTCTGCAACAAGACTGCTGCTAATTTATCACAGGAAGCAAAAGAAAAATCAGAAAACCTTTAGAATAATCGGAATTTTGATAAGCATAGAGTGCCTTAGTCCAGCGCTTTTTTATTTGGTCAAAAGATTCTCTGGGTTCACCAGTCCATTTCACTTCATTTCCTTCACGAGCATGGTACGTGATGTTTTTTCACCAACTCAACAAAATTTAGAAACAAATCTCCTCAGAAAAATTTATCTTCCCCAAAAAAAAGGCCTGAACCTCCTTCTTAGATGCAGGCGTGTGAGGGTCTGAAGTGCTTCTACCCTACCAATATCAATTCTCACCCCCTCTACTGATACTATATGGCTAATAGTTTTCCCTCTTGCAGCAAACAATGATTTCTTAAGGAGGTTTAAAGATGAGCCTTACATAAAATTCAAAAACCTTCTTCAATTGCTTGATGCTCTTTATCGATCTTGGAAAGGCGTTATGTCATCTAGGTAAATCACCACAAACTTATCTTTCCCGATGAAGTCTATGTCCATAGCCCATTTGAAATGTTGCTCCTGCATTCATCAGTCCGAAAGGCATTTTGGCATATGAGCGTGCTTAAATTAGTGAAGGTTGTTTTTCTGTCCCTCGGGCATGGCCCGATGCTCGATTGTATCTAGAGAAACCATCAATCATGGATATCTGGATGCTTGATGACCCTCGTAATATGTGTTGATGTTGGGGATAATTGTCCTTTCTGCCTTCCTATTTAGGTTCACAATGTCTGATGCGATTTACCCACTTTCTTTCTCACCGGGACCAAATTGGCTACCATTTCTATCTCAAGAGGACAATGGTAGGCATCTAACAATTTTCTTCACTTCTTTCTCCATGACGAGTAGCAACATGGGATTTATTTGTCTTAGCTTCTGCTTGAATGGTTTGGCCTCTTCTTTCGGTGGGATTTTGTGCTCGATGAATGATGTGTCATACGTCTTGAGGTCTTATTAGGTCCATGCAAACACATCGACAAACTCCTTCAGCAACAGTATCCGTCTCATCTCGGTCAAAATATCTATCCTTCATCTCTGAAGATGTAATTGCTCGGTAGATGAATGATGCGGTGATCAACAATTTTATTCACAAACTCCCCAAGGTGATGGTCACCTTCCTCGTCAGGATTCTCATCTATGTGCATTGCGGAAAAGTCATCAATGGAATGGAAAAATTTCTCGATTTCTTGATCATCTTAAAACACCTTCCAGTGTTTGACATTTAATACAGTATAGAAGGTCCGTATTTTATTTCAACATCGGACCTGGCAGTGGGCAGTGTGGGAACTTCAATCAAACTAGCCGTGACAGCTAAAAAGTTGGGTGAGGCATTTTCCTCCCTTGGATGTAGGAAATGTTAAAGCTAGGAAGAATTATCAACGAGGTCCCATAACTCACATTTCCTGTGGTCTGAGCGAGGATTCTTGGCATGATAAGGCGATGTTTTACCCTCTTGGATGATCAACTCTTTGCATCTCAAACCGCAGTCATCTCGCCGAATTCCAATTTCCTTAGCAACTCTTAATCCCAGAACCATAGCTTCATACTCCGCCACGTTATTGGTGATTTTGAATTCCATCTTGTATGAAAGAGATATGAATTCCTGACAAGGTGATATAATATCTCCGACACTTACACCCTCTTGAAGGAAGCTCCATCAAAGAACATCTTTTAAACAGAGGTGGTTGGAGGGGTGTCTCCTGATTAAGAATAGGTTGCTTTATGATCTATCAAGGAGCCTCAGGGGTGTGGGTGGGATGTAGTAAGCTGGAGCCTAAATCGGTGTCCAAGGTGTAGATGGGATGATTGGTAGGGTTGGCTTCATCGATTATGTAGGCGAGTTGGGCTTCTCTGTCTGATCTCCTGTCTCCCCCTCCACCAACAACTGGAATAGTGGCATATGTGAGATCCATCTGCAAGGTTCCCCCTAGTCTATTTATCCAAGATCTTGACAACCACATACCAAGCTTAGGGGAGACGTCGACTGCCACAATATCCGACCATACTCTTCATGTGGGCCGGTGAGCAGGAAACTACCGGGTCTTGGTAATCCCAAACATTGAACCCTCACGAATTGAAAAGGAATAGAGGTTGTAGTGATAGGCTGGAGCTAGTCCCAACTCTTCCATAGCCAGTTTTGGGCATGAGGGTTGTGATAATTTTGAATCCCGCCAGGAAATTATCGACACTTTGTCATGTATGTTGAGGGATGTGTAGAAAGGAGGATAGAGATGATTCATCTTCTACCATGGGACCTAGGACAACTGCCAGCCTTTCATATTGGAGGTTTATAAAGTCTGTGAGAGGGTACGAGGCCTCAGATTTCAACAGCTCAGAGAAACACTTTTTGAATTCACCATGTTTAGATAGCGAAGTGAGTGCTTACAGGGAGTCATATTTTTGAATCTCATGTTCGAAATTGAAGAAGACATAGGCTTTAGTTCTCTATTTTTTCGGGAACATGATTATGGACAATGGGAGAGAGAGCTTCTTACCTGTGAGCATCTGCTACTTCATTAGCGGTTTCATTCTATTGGATTGCTCGAGACATCGGTGTTCTTTGCCCTTTGGACCTCGGGTTATTGCACACTTCGACCGCCACTGGCATCTCCCCTTCTCAGTTCATTTAGTTGACCCTCCATGAGAGACTCTTCATAGCTGATGCAGGTGAGATGAGGAAAGGAGAGTGTCTTCCCCTAAGTAGTGGATTTCAGGATCAAGATCATTTGCTTCCCTTTCTTCCTCATCGACCACCAAATTGTTAGAAAGGCTGGATCTACAGTCTTCTCTGTCCCTTCCTTTGTTCCCTCGGGAAAACTTGAGGCATATTGATGTAGGTCGTCTGAAGCCTCTATTATCCGTGTTACAGAGTTTACGTACATGGGCTTTCCTTCTAATTCCAACTTTTCTATCTTGGCAACAAGTGATTTTAGGGTTCTAGCTATCTCATCTATATGCGATGGAGACGGGGGAGGAACTAGATGAGGGAGCCATGGAATTGTTCTTGAAAGTACTTCTATCACCTGCATTCCTGAGTCATTGCATTAGCTAATATGTTAGATTCCACCTCCACGACCGCATCCTGCATGTGGGCAAGCATAGCAGCTCTTCTCTCTCTTGATGGGTAGAAATTGGGTTCAAAGCCTTTGGAGTAATTGATCTTTGCAGAGGCTTGAGAGGGTTTTATCTCGGCGGGGATCCCCTGTGTACATCTTGTTAAATCTCTTAGAAAAGTCCCAGAGACATACTCTCCTTCCTTTCTCTTCAACGAACCAAACTCTATCATGTAATAAATTAAATCTTTCCTATCTCCCCACTGCTTAAAGAGGCATGGTCTAGATACCGATCCCATCAATAGATCCGGGAGGCAGATCCTTGAATCACTTTCTAGCCTCTCCTTGGAGGCGGTGGACAAAATCCTCATCCTTACGTCTACATGCATGATGACATTGTCATCGTGAAAAGCTGTAAAAGACATCTGGTGCTCATCTGCGGATTCACGTCTCCCTCACCCAGAGTGAATTTGGGTAGTTGTTTGAGGTAACCATCTGCCGGGAGGGTGTTTAGGGGCTGAGGTAACACAAGGGAGCATACCTAGAGGCTATTATAACTTCCATCACAGTCATGGGGGATTAGCACCAGACATAGGGATGTTAGGTGTAGGAGAACTCGGAGGATAAGGAATGTGGATGGGAGATGTGGGAGAAAAGCTCTTGGAGAGATAGCTGAGAAAAGCAGAGAGCCAAGGGACACAGATAATGCGGTCTTCTCTACGTGCGTGGTAGAAATAAAGGAGGGGTGAGGTGAAACCCGAGGAGGCTTGAGGAGTGCAGTGTTGAGAACTGCTCCCGAGGAGAGGGAAGTGACAGGATCTCTTTTCGATGCAGAACCGAGGAGGAGAAAAATCCCAGCGAGGCACTCGGGAGTGGGAAAGCGGAAACCTGGGAGGAAGGGCATTGGGAAGATGGGAATAAAAGAAAATGGGTTCTCCTGAGAAGGGAAGGTGCATTACTGTTTGAGTGATGGAAACTTCTTTGGAAACTCTTTCCCTTTTAGCGTCTTGCCACAAAGGTAGAGCTCTAGGTGTCGCTAGAGACAAGTGTGGATTAGACCTCGTATGTCTACCCCTTGAAAACCCTGATTGATAGGCGAGTTCTCCCAGCGAAGTCGTCACAATGGAGTCGCGAGGTGCAGTAGCAATCTTCAAGTTCGATTTCGATGCACCCTTGATCAGGTTGTCGTTGTCGTTCAATCTGCAGAGGAAAATGTTAACTTCATCCCGACAATGATGTCATAAATGTTGGCGTCAGAAGTCACTCTGGATTGCTTGCAGGAGCGAGCGACACCCATTGGTTTAATGTCACGATTTGTTTATAAAGAATTGTAGAATAAGAGCACAAACTGGAACAATATAAGTCTCAAATCGAAAACAGGCGAGGCATACGCGAGGCGGTGAGGTCTTAGATAAACTTCAAGCAGTGAGTTGTAGTAAGAGGTGAGTAGGGGAAGACTTGCATGAGAGAAATGCGAAGGTCTATCGCAAGCTTATCCCGAGGGTTTGTAACGGTGAGGAGAAAGCATTTGAACATAAGATCATCTTACATTCAAACACAATGAACCCGGAGAATACAAATATCACAAAATCCTTTATCCACTTAACATCCTTTCAACAATTCATGCGAATCATTTTATCATGAACTCTCTGGTATGAGGCGAAACATAGATGGAAAAGAGCTGTTTGTCGCAAGCAAGAAATCTCAAACAGATACACAACCCAAAAGAACTAGGATGTTTCTTTGAAACTTTCTGATGGAGCTTAGCTCTACATCGATAGATACAAAATGGTAACGCCTTCATATACTCCGAACAACAACAACAACGAAATCAAGACCCTGCATTGAAAGCTTTGCATCTACATGGATTATGGCTTGATCAACCTCACGAGAAAGATGGAGTGCAACTTATGTCAGACGCCAATCTAACTCTTTTGGCCGGTTCAGCGAATCGTGACTTTTAATTCGTTTCTGGACTTTCCCATTATGGTGGGGCGATGTCTAACCACCACCAACCACTTCAATAAGCGCTTCATTGGGATTGAGGATGGCCTGGCCAACTCGGCACCTTGGGGTAAGGAAGGCTTCTCGCGCTGCAACCTAGGATAACTGAAAGTCTTGGTGGATAGGCATGGTGGCCAGCGCGGAGAATGGGGCGCACGACGGGAATAGTGTCGCCAAATCTATGAGGGCGAGGAATGAAGAGATGAGGGGGCGAGAAAGGTTATAGGGGAGACACATGGCAAAAAGAGATAAGCGGAGGAGGCAGGAGAAGTAGACGTAGTGGACACATTTTAGTGGGAGGTGACGTGGAGAAAGAGAGATGCGATGGTAGGTGGTGGTTGGATGATGAGATGGGGAAAGGGACCACTGGACTAAAGAGTGGAGAAGGAAAGATGACGCATGGCTGCGGGGGAAAAGGTGTTTCTGGAAGATGACATGACGGGAAAAGGGCCCTGCTGGCTAAACCTGAGGAGCAGTGAGAAGGATGGGATTGTCAAAGCGCCATTGATCAGGCATACTTGATCTTGGCCGTCAGGCTAGCGTGCCAATTCGAGACCAGAGTAAACTTAAAGGAAGGTAAGAAAGGCGGGGGTCGAATCGCTACTCATGGATTGATGTTGTGTCTGGACAGTTGAAGAGATGTACTTTAATTTGGACCCCCTCACCTTTAAAAGGTAGAAAGTAGGGAGGAAGTCCATCCCATATACTGTTGATAGAGTGTAAATCATTGCCCTTTCGGACTTGCTTGCCGTACCGCGAGCATTTCGTTCAAACTTAGGACCAAGTGGGTCGCTTACCACAGGCGCATTTGCGTTCAAAACTTAGGACAAGTGGGTTTTAACCCATTCTTTTGCATTCTAGCCCCCTTACAAGAAATATCGCTAACAGGAAGCTAGACAAAGACAACTCAGAAACCAACCATAGATTATTTTCCTAAAGAACTTATTTTCTTTCATTTATCAAAAACCATCTTTATTTTCGGATTCCTTGACATTATACTTTGAAGCCTTAAGTATAAAATCAGGAACAACACCTCTTTTCTATCTTTTTCTTGCTCTTTAACGTTGTTGTTGACTTGTTCCTATTGGAGAAATCTCTGGAACTATTCGATTTTCACTCCCTTCATATCCTCTTGTTCACATTCAAACTTTTGTTTGGAAGCATAATTGGGTAACTTATGTAGGACTTCTTCATACGATAATATTCCTTTAAACCTATCTTATTCGAAATCAACTACATAGACTTCAGAGTGGTTGATCCCAAAATATCTAACATGGTTGACTACAAGATCATGTGGCTCATGTCCTTTAGGATATGCTAGGCATAGGTGTATCTCTTGTAGGGTTTCTTCCTCCTTTCTTGCATGAGGGTCGTTGGAAATGGTTTAATTCGCTATGGATTGGGAAAATAGGCCAGAGCTTTTTTCTGCTAATTAAAAGCAGTGAAGTGACCCCTGACCCCATGGTTTGGTAAGAAATATATCTCATCACCAGTCAGTCTGGGACAAATTAGGGTAAAATGTGTGGGTCTCCATTGGTTCCCTACACCCTAATATATGAATAATATTTACATAGGAACCAGTCAACTATCTGTTTCATCCCAGCCCTAGCTTCAAAGGAAATCATATGTCTTGGGAAACCAAAATGAATAGAGTGTAGAGGGGTGAGGAAAAGATTACAAATTTCATAAAAAATATCTCTTGTAATTATTGCTCCATAGCTTAGAACAATACACATGAATATGGGGTTGATTTTGGTCCCAGTTCCACTCGAGGTCAGGAAATTGCACGAAGGAATAAATAGCAACAACTAGGTAGGCTCACATGTAAAACTGGGGCTTTTTCATACCTAGGATGTTCTTCATGTGGAGATATATGTTGAAGGCCAAGATGTCACCCCAGTTGAACACTTGTCCTGTTTCGACGATGGTATAGGCTAGTGGCAGAGAATCAATTTAGAAGTGTGTGCTTTTCTCCTTACCATAAATTCGGCATAGCATGTCTACCAACATTTTATATGATGCCTTGAGCCTGTGGGTGGGAACCAAATTTTTTCCTTGCTTGAGGATCTCGTCCTTATTGGCCCAAAAAAAATTCATTAGCTTTATTGGTCCTTTTTAACCTTGGGTGAAACCTTTCAAGAATGGCTCATTGAGAGCACGGGTGGGAGTGGGTAGATGGTATCTCAAACCTATGTCTTCAGGACTTACGGATGCCACACACTTACCTTGCTTGCTCACGATGGTTGCAATGTTTGCATCGAATTGCTTGAAGCACCATTGTGTGGCCTCATTGTAGGGAACAAGAGTTGGTCGAGAAGCAACCATATGGACGCCACTTTTTTTGGATTTTCTGATATATTTCCATGTTCTCATCTTCTGCAAGAAAATCACCAGAATTGAAAATTATGTAGATCTCCTCATATGTGAGACTGTGGTCTTCACCAATGTGGGGGGTAGTGTCTGTCACCAATGCCTCATTCGGGTGAGACGACATATCAGGAACGGAGGCTGACTGGAAATAAACATAGACCTTTGGTCTTATGGGATTCTGGTTCGCCATGATAGGTGGTTGATTAATATTTCATCATCATATTAACAAGCAAACTAACCTATGGGAAAATAATATGGCAACCATGAAAAGACAAAATATTAAACATGAAAATGCAATACATGTAATTGAGCCGAGGAAATGGTCACAGAGTAACACTTAACGAATAAAAAAAGAACAACTTATATAAACTTTTGGAAGAAAATTAGTTGTAAAATAAGGTTTTCTAGCCAATAAAAGGTATTAAAACGCCTTTAAATGCACCATAACTTTCCTATGTACGAGATTTGTTACTAAATTCGGCCACAATATCTAGAATTAATGATAATTAAGAGAGGTGGTTGTCTAAATTCATGTATCGGAGTCTATGGGGGGATTGAGTTTGAAAAGACAACCATCAGAGTCATAGTATCAGAGTGGCAAAACTTGCATATCTATTTCAACTCCGACAGGAGGGGTATCGAAAGAATATTCCCCTTTTATAAGGAAAGGTGTGTCGACTTGACGTGAGTGCATTGCTGTGAGAAAGCTGGGACCCATCGGAGTTGTGGTGTCAGTGGTCTTTGAGGTAAGGTTTAAATCAAACTCTAAAGACAGGGAATCGAAGGAATATTCCCTTATCCTAGAAGGATGTGTTGAATGTAAATTCTTAAAAGATCTGGAAATATGCTATTGGAGTTCGGGTTTCAGAGTTCAAAAGGATGAGATACCATTTTCTCCCCGATGAAGATGATATCAAATGAATATTCCTTCAATACATTGGGCAGTGAAGGGTCTCGAAAGAAAAGAAAAAGATAAGTCATTTAAGATCTGTAAACAAGGAAAAGGGGCCAATCTTAAGATGCCACGTGGCGAGGTCATGATTAAATAGGTCGTATTGACTCGGTGGTGTTGAGTACATGCTAGATTCGAGTCTTTCCATCTATGGGATGCCATGTAAGAAGTGAAATTTATGTGTTAGGGATATCATAGCGTAAGAGTAGAAGTCCTAAGTGGTGTGTGGAGAGAAATACTCCGAAAAAAAATGATTCCGACAGACCCCTTTCAATGAGAACATCAAAAAGGTTTATTTCGTAATGTAAGATAGTTTGAGATTTTTTCCAAATCCATCATCACTTAGGTTAAAAGTGTGAGAGTGATGTCTATCATGCTGGCTAAGTAAAAATAGGGATCGAGTTCTTACTGTAAAAGGGAGGAACGATAAAATTTGGTTAAAAGGGTTGTTGGGTGCAGTACTAGGGGAACTATTTCTAAGTACATCCCATGGGTTTCCATTCATGAAGAATTCATAGAATTTATAAGTGATAGAAAAATATTCTCCATGCTCATAGCTCCTCAATGAAGTAGAAATGTATGCCTTGTAAAAAAATTTAGAACATAAGGGGGTCCCATTTTAAAATAAAATGGGCTCTTGTGGGAGGTGAGAAACACCAAATGGTGACTTACTGGGAAGAACCAGTTATCTCTGAGCTCAAAAGAAGTGAATTCAACCAGATCAATGGAAATTTAACCTTTAGAAAGTTCATATAGTATACAAATTGAGGACCCCACATCAATCAGCCTGAGGACAAGATAAAAGAAAGACCTGTTATGAGTGATCTTTCGCATAATTATGGTAAGCATTAAATGGGTTCTTATTTAAAACATCCACATGGAAACATGGGAGTAACACCACATAGGAATGATTATCGACCATTATAGACTGATGCATTTTCCTCATCTCTCTTTTCCAACATCTCCTCGTTGTTATCTAGTGTCCATAGCCCTGACAAAGATGCCTTGGTATCATACAAGAATGACCCCAATGAAAGTGAGTGTCCATATCCTAGATGAATTTACTTGTACTCTCAACACTTTAAGTAGTGTTTTCAACTTCCTTATGATTATTCTTTTTTACATTCACCTTTTAGATATATAATTTAATTATTTCTTTTGCAACATGGGTGAAGGTGAATAGTAAGCGAGGTGATAAAATAGTTCCTTTGATATGCTAGTCTCATTCGACAGATCATTCTCATGGGTCCATAAACATGAATCATAGATGCATTTAGAATTGGGAGTATCAAGGGAAGGACCACGGGAATTATGTAGAAGATATTGAATTCAATACATTTCAAAAAAATTGAGTGGAACACAAACATGTCATGAGAGTGGTCACATGTGTTAGCACTGAGAGTCACCCTCATATTTCTAGAGGATAATCCCAGTACCCATCGAATAGGTTTGTAAAGGTAGGTTTATGATAGAATGTCAAATGGACAAAACTCAGCATAGCAATGTTCCAACAAATAAATTCTAGGCCAGAATGCATAAGAAAATGAGGTTTTGGATAACTTCAATCAATGATTTAAAGATAAGTGCAGGTAGATGGAAGACTTAATGAGAATGATGAATAAGTATGTTATAAGCATTAGGCCTTACTAGCAGATAGGTGAAGAAAAATCTCAGACACAATAACTTCTTGATCTAAACCTTAAAACACTGATAACAATTATAGAAGCATCATATAATCAAACATGAATTACAACACAACTATAATATCTCAATTGAATCATTCAATAATGAGCAACCAGAATAAGAAAGAAGTAATATAATGAAAGGAAGTTGGCTTCTATTAATCAAAATGTCTCAGATCTCATACATAAAACCAGAGTATGGCTTTGTCTTATCAAAACATTAAAACATGGAGTCTATGCTCAACCATTCGAACCCAAAAATGTCATTATAATGTTTCCTTTATAGTCTAAAAAATAAGTAACAACATGCAATTCGAGATGGATCCTCTAACCTAGGATTCTCCCACTAAATAATGAAAATCTAACATCTGTACAAGTGGACACAACAAACTGCTAAAATCATGGAAAATGTTGGCAACAACTCTAACAGTATAATCCTTGCATAATGAGTTGTTCCTTGGGCACATCTCCATCAGTTCCATGTGTCCACCAGCTCCAACTTATGTCCAAGCATATGTGATAAGCTCCTTCTTCTGGCTGGTGATTGTTGATTCCCTCAAAAACACATCAAAAATGGAATTAGCAGTGAATATAGAAATGTTCATTGTATCATCTAGTTCGTAGCAGATTTCATAGTGAATTCTGTAGTAGATTCTGTAGCGCCCGCCTATGTAAACTATTTTGCAGCAGATTCCATAGTGAACTGCATTTTCTATCTAACTAGGTGATTTTGCAGCTGAGTTCGTAGTGATTGGGCAACTTCTGTATATGTAAATGATTTTGTAGCACATTCTGTAGCGCACCTGCAACTTTGTCTGTGTATATCATTTCGCAGCGCCAAGCACTACTAAATGTCCTATAGTTGTCTTCCACAAAACTTCAAAAATGCATGGATGACCATTCTTCAAAATTGAGGCCTTTCAGCCACTCCATCTCATCTCCTGAGTCTGGCACTTCTCCTTGTTGCAACTTGAGCTAGCACATTAATATTTATCTAAGCTAAATCATCTTTGAAGGGATGTAACTCCTCCTTGATCTTTCTATTATGATATTGTAAGTCTCTGTTCTTGTTGTACAAATTTCTAAGTTTCCTATGAAAGGGAAAAATTCTCCTTGCTGTGAACTTAGCTAGATCAATAGTTTCCTTATACATATCCATGAGTTCCTTCATCTATTTCCTATTAGCCAATCTTTATCCCTTCAAGTGGACAATTTCCTTTCTGGAATCTCTGAATTGTATGATTGACCTCTTGAAGGTAGGGTTATCAGAGGGAGTAGTGATGTCTATTATTTCAACAAGCTTCTCAACATTCTCACCTTTACCCTTATCTTTCTTTTTGACAGTATCTTTTGTTATGGATTATTGTTCATCAGTTTCCTTCTGGGTTGATGACTTGGTGAAGGGCCTCCTATATCTAGTCTCAACTGCTACAGTAGGTGAGGGAAAGTGTAACTTTCTCCCTTTTTTGACTGTGGTTTTAGCTGAGGGAGATTCTTCTAGTTCTGGTGCAGGCTGAGGTGAAAGTTCCCTTTGTGGAGAGTTATGGGCTCCCCCTTATTTCTCTTCAACTTCCTTAGGAGCCTCCTTATATTGGGCAATGTGTTTTCCATTTCTCTTTTTGCTTGTTTCTGTGTGGGAAGCACTATCAATTGGAAAAGGGATCTGCACCTTGGATTGATGAGTACGGGCTACATTTAGTTGCAGATTTGCAGAAGAAATGAATTTATCCCAAGCTATGTTTCTTTTCTTTAATTCCCCCATCACAAGCATCCTAATCAGCCTTGAGTGGAAAACACTTGTGTCCATAGCCTCAGACTTGGCTTAAACCCTATCAACCATTTTCCCCATACTCCTAAACAAATAGAAAGGGATGTTCATTAAGTCCTTGGTTGTGAAGTGTAGTAAAAGTCTAATGTGATATTGGTAGATCATATTGAATCTTCCCTCACAGGTAAAATATCTTTGGATCACCTTCAAAATCTGGTCAAAGCCCTCATCCAAATGGCTCCTAGGCACTCCCTTAGATAAGTTATCTCCCTGATGCTCTAGTTTGAGGAACTCTTTATAGAAGGATACATTAAGAGTCATGGATTTAAACCACCTTTCACCAGTGTTGGGTATCTCAGTGGTTGCTGCAATGGTGGCCTCAGATACCTCCATTTCAAGGGTTCCCACCTTGGTTTTACTGCAATCAAAGTTTAATGAAAACTCCCTAGATACCTCAGGGTGTCCCCTCTGCATATTGTGATAGAAATTTAGACAACCAACCCTCTAGAAGACCCCTATGATGAGAGGCTCAACATCAAATAAGTTCATATCAGAAGGCTCGGTCCTGACTACACTCCCACCCTTATGAGACTTCTTCCATTGAGGTGTATCCATTTGCTATAAAAAGGAGGAAAAACAATACAATTATCTGAGAGGTATGAGAAGCCCAACAAGGACATAGGTATTTAGGGTTTGATTGGTGGTCTTTTAAAAAAATGGATTCTTTAAGGCTTTGGGGTTTTCCTTTAATTTGAATTCCGAGCTAATGAAATAACAATTTGATGGATTAAGAAAAGGAATAAAACCCTTTAGGGAAAGGATATGCAAGGAGGCATCACTGTCAATGATTTTAAGCTAACATTAAGCCACCATGGAATGTCATCATCATTTAAAACAATAAGGTTATTCAAACTTTCATCATAGACATATTTTAGACATGGAGTAACAATGAAAATCTAAAGGAATTCAATTGATACATGCCATGCAATTAGAGGGTAACAATGTTAAGTTTTGTGTATAGGTTCATAGCATTGGAACATGGGATCTGTAGCGCAAATCATAGCAGTTTATATAGCATTGACAACAAGGGCTAAGCAATAGGTCGGCACGACAACTTTGATAGCAGGGTTTTTTCAATTGCAGTGAAAGAGACTGAAAATACTGCAGATAGCTGAGAGTTTAGTGATAACAGAGGTAAAGGGGCCGGTTGGTAAAGGGAACCACAATTCGCAGTGCCAGGTGCTACGAAAATTTAGCAGAGCCTTAAATTGATCTTCAATAGAGCTCATACGACTCAAGGAGTACCTAGACACCGTGGCTTGACTGTAGATGAACTTCAAAAATAATGAAACCACCTACAACCATCCTAACCTTCAATTCCCCTCTTTCAGCTAGTATGTAGCATAATCCACAGCGCATGTATGAACTAGGAGTTTTTGCAATGCCGAACTAGGAGCATAATTCAAAACTTTGATAAAACAGTTAGACAACTTTAATGACCAAATCTCAATTATTTCCTTTTAAAACATGGATGTTGAAAACAATGAGATCAACATGACATCAACTTCATAAATGAAATAATGATAAAAGAGGAAAGGTGTACTCAAGATGCGCTACAAAAACTCTTGATGAGTTGGTAGCATACTAGAAGGATTTTTATTTGACCTTCTAACAGGTAGAGGGACAAAGTGGAGGGGTTTAAGCGCATAGTGGAGGTAGTGACATGTCAGATTAGTGGTGGCATGGGGGTGATAGTGATGGATGTCTAATCATGTGATGAAATGAAGGTATAAACTAAAGAAAATGAACCAAGGGTATAAACCATAGTTATGGGTCAAATGTATGGTTCAACCTCCAACCTTTCATTTATTTTGAGCTAAAACCTAAGAAAACCATAAGGAGAAAATCAAAAGAAAACTTAAAAAGACTAATGGATACAAAATTAAAAACCTAAGTATGAATTTGACCCATGAAAACTTCATGTGATAACATTTTATCCATAGGGGATGGCATGATCCCTATGATATTCCAAGAATAAGCAGCTTCAATGTCTTATCCTAGGGCTATGGGGTCATTTATTCAAATAGAAAAAAAAAACAAAAAGCGATATTTACAATGGATGGGACAACCCCTCATGGCTCAAGAAAAATACTTCTTCAGAAAGTGCCCATTAACAGGGCCACCAAAAACTTCATAATCCTCCAAGTGATGCAATTTATAAATATTATTTTGAAACACCTCAGAAATATTGAAAGGACCAATCCACAAGGCATCAAATTTACCATGTTTTCCTTTGTCGTTCTTAGGTGCACCCCACTTGAGAACTAGATATCCCAGATGGAAATATTATTTGCTTACCTTCTTTTGAAAGTTTTTCTTGATCTTCTGTTGATGGTCTGTGTTTTATCAAGGAGTTTCTCCCTAGTCTATTGTACTTGTACTAGCTGTTGTATCCTTCTAACCATATCATCAGGTTCTCCTTGCTGATTCTGAAGGAAATTTTCCACGGGAAAGGCAAGCTCAGTAGGAAAAACAACTTCAATCCCATATACAAGATGAAAGGGGAAAATAGCAAGTGACCTCTTTTTGGTAACTCTATCATCCCATAAGGCAAATTTCAGCTTTGAGTCCCATGCTTTCTTGTTGTCTTCTAGTAACTTCTTGATGATCTTTACAAATCTCTTGTTAGAAGAATATGCTAAACCATTTCCTTTGGGGTAATAAGGAGTAGAATGGACTAATGAAATCCCATACTTCTCACAAAACTTGATCAATGGCTCAACTTTGAAAGGGAAGCACTGTAAGTAAAAATCTTGCTTGGACAACCAAATCTTGACATGATATACTCAAGAAAAATAATGATTACCTTGTGGGAGGCACTCCTTGTAGGGATGGCTTCTATCCACTTGGTGAAATGGTCAATTGCAGTCAAGATCCACCAGTGTTGACCACTTTATGTTGGATGAATTTTCCCATTGAATTCAAGTCCCCACTGCTAAAAGGGGCCAGAAACCACCACAGGATTCAAAGGCAAAGATTTGATCTGCTGCTTTCCAGAAAATTTCTGAAATTTGTCACAAGCTCTAATCTTTGCACAAACATCAATAAAAATGATAGGCCAAAAATACCCATCTCTGAGGACCTTATAAGTTGTGGTTCTCCAAAAGTGATGGCCCCCGCAGAAGTTGTCATGAAAATCAGTCGTGGCCTTTTGAGCCTCCTGTGCATCTAGAAATTTCAAGAGAACCCTTAAAGGATATTTCCAATAAAACATATGATCAATGAGACAATATATGATTTCCTTCAGCTTCAAATATCTTACCTTGTTCTTCTCCAAACCATCAGGAGGCTTCAACTTTTGCAGAAAATAAATGATGTCTTTGTACCAAGTGCATTATGCCAAGTTGGGACTGATATGAGCAAAATTAGCTTGTTGATTTTCTGAGTTTGGGTTCATGAAATTAAATCCCAGTGCTTTGAAATTTTATCTAGCCATCAACCTAACTAAACCTTGGCCTTTCACCAACTTAGTGGGATTCATTTCAAGGTCAAAATCCAAAATTTTGGCAATCCATTTGCTCCTCTTCCCATCTATGTCAGGATGGATAAGTATTTATTTCACAGAGGTTGATGGGACATATGCAATAATCTTGGAATGCATAATGTATACTCTAAAATATTTGAGGGATTTAACCAAAGCATACGACTACTTTTCCATAATATCATACCTCATCTTTGCATCCCTCAATGCCCTGCTGAAAAAGGAAATAGGCTACTCTAACCCCTCTGTATTTTTCTGAAGAAGGACAACAGCCAATGTGTCATATGAGGCAAAAGAGAATATCAGAAATTCCTTGGAATAATCAGGGTTGATGAGAATAGGTGCTTTAGTCAAGGATTGTTTGATTAGAATAGGTGCTTTAGTCAATTCTTACTCCTTCTGTTGATACAATGTGTCCCAATAACTTGCCTTCTTTCATAGCAAACAAAGACTTCTTAGGATTGAGAGAGAGACAAAAATTTCTACATTTCAGGAAGACCTTTTTCAAATGATGATAATGTTCCTTATCATATTTTTAGAACACTATAATGTCATCCAAATAGATGACCACAAATTTGTCCTTCTCCCCAATAAAGGAAATATCCATTGCTTGTTGAAAGGTTGCGCCTGCATTCATTAGTCCAAAGGGAATTTTAGCATACATGAATGTGCCCTAAGGAGTAGTGAAGGTTGTCTTCTCTCTATATTCAGGTAGGATAGAGATCTGATTGTATCCTGAGAAGCCATAAATCATAGATGTCCTTGATGAACCAGTCACTCTCTGCAAAATATGCTCCATCTTTGGCAAGGGGTAATTATCTTTCTTGGAAATTTTATTCAAATTTATGAAATCAACACAAATTATGATTTCACCATTGTTTTTCCTCACAGGGACCAAGTTTTCCACCCACTCAGATTATCTTAAAGGTATGATGATATTGGAATAAAGCAACTTCTTAACTTCTTTTTCCATAATAGGCGGCATCATGGGATTTATCTGTCTAAGTTTATGCTTAAATGGCTTGGTCTTCTCTTTCAAAGGAATCTTATGTTCAATAATGCTGGTGTCATATGTTTGTAGAGATTCATATTTCCAGGATAATACATCAGCAAACTCCTTCAAAAGTATAACATGCTCATACCTTTCTTCTTTAGATAAATTGCTATATAATTTCACTTACTTTGGATTTTCCTTTGTACCTAAATAGCATTCAGTCACATCAACACTTTCAGTTGAACCTTTAACCTTCAAAACAACATCATTTCTGTCATAAAATCTCTCCAAAGGAACTAGTCCTTTCAGAATATGGTTACTAGGAAATTGAACAATATGGTGGTCTGCAATTTTATTGAGGAAAATATCATAATGAGGGATTTTGGTATCATAATGGTCTTGATCAATATGAAGATAAGAAAACACTTCCACAGTTTCCATAAATATTTTGATCTCAACATCATCCTCAAAGACCTTCCAATGCTTGACATTGTTAGGTATTGAGGGTCTATACTTCACTTCCACATCATATTTGATCTTGGGGAGTAAAGGAACTTTAAAATTACTTGAAGAAACAACCAAAGAATCTTCCATAGTATTTTCTTCTCTTGGAACAAAAGATATGTTAAAAGTTGAGAAAACATTATCAACAATATCCCAAACTTTATTTCTGTAAATCCTTAACCTAGGGTGTTTATCTTGATACATATTTTTAACTTGGTGTAAAATAATTCAACATCTCCAAACATTGTTAACTCTTCAATATTAATGTCTTTAGCAGCCCTCAAACCCAAAACAAGAGCCTCATACTCTGCTACATTGTTTGTAGTTTCAAATTCTAGTTTATAAGACACATATATGATCTCTTGGGTTGGGGAAATAAATACCACTCCAGCACCAACACCTTCTTTGGAAGAGGCTCCATCAAAAAAAATCTTCCAAACAAGGATATTTTGATGAGGAACCTCACAATTTTCAATAGGTTGTTTTCTTATTTCAATAGGTGATTGAGGAGCATCAGTGAGCTGTAAAATATTGGATCCTAAATCAGTATCACCTGCAAAAATAGGGTGGTTGGTAGGATTAGCTTCATCATTAATGATGTAATCTAGTTGTTCTTACCTATAGATCCTTATGTTCTCTCCCCCAAATACAGAAATGGTGGCATATGAAAGGTCCATCTACACAGTTCACCCTACTATTTTTATCCAATATCTTGACAAGAGCATCCCAAACTTAAGGGGGACATCAACCACCACAATATACATGACCACACTCTTCATGGGAAATTGGAAAAAGGTAATAGCTAGGTCTTTGATTACGCCAAGGCACTTCACTTTTATAGAATCAAAAGAGTATAGGTCATGATAAGTTTTTGTAATTTCCAGACCAATCTCATCCATGAATGTTTTAGGCATGAGGTTATGAGATGCACCCGAGCCCATCAAGCAGTTGTGCAAATATTTATCATGAATGTTTAATGATGTGTAGAAAGGAGGAGAAGAATCATCCCTATCTTCTACCAAAGGTCCCAATATGACTGCTGGTTTTTCATCTTGAAGGTTCATTGAATCTGTGGAATTTGAGGAAGATTCGGGCTGTAGTCCTTGAAAGATATTTTTTTAACTCCTCATTTTTAATCATCTCTAAAAATGGTAATGGGATTTTTGTCTTTTGAATCTCATTCTCAAAGCTAAAGTAAGAGGTATATTTCATAATCTCCTTAATTTCTGGGACAGGGATCTTAACCACTGCTTGAGGGTTTTGTTCCTCTTTTTCTTTGCTGCTAGATGCCACAACCTTAGCATAATTTTCTGTTTTGGTGGGATGATCAGATGTGTTAGGCTTCCCCTCCTTCTTTTTTAAACTTAGGTTATATTTATTTGAATTTTCATTGATTGTTTCCCCTTTACTCAATTCATTCAATTGGTTTTCCATAAGAGATTCTTCATATGCAGATTGAGTTAAATGAGGGGATGAAGAGGTGTCACCAAGAAAATGGATTTTTGGATTAGTTTCTTCATCGTATCCTTCTTCACCAACAACAAGGTTATTTTGGAGAGGGGCTTGGAATTTTTCATCATCCTTATCCCTATTTCTTTGATCTCTTTGAAGGACCCGAGGGGCATTGTTTGGTCTCCTGAAATTTCCTCTTTTATCAGCATTATGTGTGTTTCTATAATTATGTTTTCCTTCAAGTTTGAATTTTTCCATTTCAACAGAAAGTGATTTTACCAATTTTTTTATTTCATCAACTTGAGGATTGACAATAGAGGAAACATAGGTTGAAGCTTCAGCCCTACTTTTTCTTCTGTCTCTATCAGATTTTCCCCTAATCTTGTCAGCTACTAATATGTCAGATTCTACCTCCAAGGATTCATCTTGCATATGAGATAGAGAGGTATATCTTCTTTCTCTCAGCAGGTGGAAAACCTCAAGGTCAAAAGCACTCGCATAGGTGATCTTGGCATAAGTTTATGTAGGATTAATTTCAGTGGGGATTTTGTTGTACATTTTATTAAATATTTTTGAGAAGTCTGAAATAGATTCCCCTTCTTTCCTCTTGAGTGAACCAAACTCTGTAATGTAATATAGGAAATATTTTTTATCCCCCCAATGCATCAAAAAGGCATCATCCAAAGCTTCAATTCCAACAATAGATCCAAGAGTTAAACCCCTAAACCATTTCCTAGCCTCACCATCAAGGCTCTGTAAAAAAACCCTCATCCATACATCTTCATTCTCAATATTAAGATTGTCTGCATAACTATAAAAGGTTGCAAGGTGTTCCTCTGCAGTTATGTCCTCTTCCCCTGTAAACTTGAGCATGTACATAAGGTAGTCTCCAAATGGGAGAGAATTCATAAGTTGAGGTAACACAAGAGGGGCATACCTAGCAGCCACTATGGTATCCATCCTATTTCTAGGAAGGTTAGCACCTGCCATTGGATTATAAACTCTAGGAGAACAAGGAGAAGATGGAGTCTTGACTGGTACAACTGCAGCTTTTATTATATGTAGTTTGAGAGAAGGAGTAAGATTGGATGAAGAGATTTTAGTTTTCACAGGGAGAGGCTGAGTCTTGGAAGAAGATGGTGTAGGATCCAAGGGAATTGAGGTTTCCTCCTCTTTAGTCACAACAATTTTAATAGAAGGAGGAGTAGGATAACCCAAGATCTCAAGTCTAAACCATCTTACAACATCAGGAGAGGAAAGGAGTTCAAAATTTTATTCTTTCAATTTGGGACTAAAAGAAGAGTATTCAACACGGAAATTTTCAAAATTCAAGTTTCTAGAAATTTCAAGAGAGCGTAAAAGAGGAGAACTAGATATAGCTATTGGTGTATTAAAAGTGGAATCAAGAAAATGACCAGAAGTACCTAGTACAACAGTTGAAAAGACTTATTGAGAAGATTTCCCCTTCTTGATAATATTCTCTGGGTCAAATTTAGGTGTAGCTAGAGGTATATGTGGAGTAGACCTCGTTTGTCTTCCTTTGGGAGCCACAACTGAAATAGTGGAGTCGCAAGGTGCAAGCTGCAATCTTTAATGTACTAATTTCTAATGCACCTTCAGAATCAATATTTCTTTGTCTTTCAATCCCAGGGGAATGTTTTCAATCCATTCCCCAAAAATGGCGCCAATAATGATAGCACTGAGAGTCACCCTCATATTGCTAGAGGATAAGCCCAATACCCATCAAATAGGTTTTTAAAGGTAGTTTTATGATAGAATGTCAAATGGACAGAACACATCATAGCTATGTTCCAACACAGATATTCTAGGCCATAATGCATAATAAAAAGAGGTTTTGGATAACTTCAGTCAGTGATTTAAAGATAAGTGTGGGTAGAAGTAAGGCTTAATGAGAAGGATGAATAAGTCTTCTATAAGCATCAGGCCTTACTAGCAGATAGGTGAATAAAAAGATCAGACACAAGCACTTCTTTATCTAAACCTTAAAACACTGATAACAATTACAACAACATCATAATCAAACATACATTACAACACAACTATAATATCTCAATTGAATCATTCAATAATGAGCAACCAGAGTAAGAAAGAAGTAAGATAATGAAAGGAAGTTGACTTCTATTAATCAAAATGTCTCAGATCTCATACATAAAACCAGAGTATGGCTCTTATCAAAACATTACAACAGGGAGTCTATGCTCAACCATTCAAACCCAAAAATGTCATTCTAATGCTGCCTTTATAATCTAAACAATAAGTAAGAACATGCAATTCGAGCTAGATCCTCTAACCTAGGATTCTCCCACTAAAAAATGAAAATCTAACATTCGTACAAGTGGAGACAGCAAACTGCTAAAATCATGAAAAATGTTGGCAACAACTCTAACACTATAATCCTTGCATAATGAGTTGTTCCTTGGGTGCATATTCATCAGTGCCATGTGTCCACCAGCTCCAACTGATGTCCAAGCATCTGTGCTAAGATCCTTCTACCACCTGGTGATCGTTGATTCCCTCAAAAACCCATCAAAACTGAAATTGGCAGCGAATCCAGAAATTATGACTATATTAGCCAGTTCATAGTGGATTTCACAGCGAATTTTGTAGAAAATTTTGTAGGGCCCGCCTGTGTAAACTATTCTGCAGCAGATTACGTAGCGAACTGCATTTTTTGTCTGACTAGGTGATTTCCCAATGGAGTTCGCAATGACTGGGAATTTTCTGTATATGTAAATGATTCTGTAGCACATTCTGTAGTGCACTTGCAACTTCGTCTATGTAGATCATTTCACAGCGCCAGATGCTACAAAATGTCCTATAGTTTTCTTCCACAAAACTTCAAAAATGCATGGATGACCATTCTTCAAAATTGAGGCCTTTCAGCCACTCCATCTCATCTCCTGAGTCTGGCACTTCTCCTCCTTGAGCTAAATCATATTTGAAGGGTTGTAACTCCTCCTTGATCTTTTTGTTCTGAGACTGTAAGTCTTTGTTCTTCCTGTACAAATTTCTAAGCTGCCTATGAAGGGGAAAAAATCTCCTTGCTCTGAACTTAGCTAGATCAATAGTTTCCTTATACATATCCATGAGTTCCTTCATCTTTTTCCTCTCAGCCAATCTTTCTCCCTTCAAGTCGACAATTTCCTTTCTGTCATCTCTGAGTTGTCTGATCAGCCTCTTGAAGGTGGGGTTATCAGGGGGAGTGGTGATGTCTATGATTTCAATAGGCTTCTCAATATTCTCACCTTTACCCTTATCCTTATTTTTGACATGAGCTTTTGTTATGGCTACTTGTTCAACAATTTCCTTCTGGGATGATGAACTGGTGAAGGGATTCCTACCTCTAGTCTCAACTGTTGTAGTAGGTGAGGGAAAGTGTAACTTTCTCCCTTTTTTGGCAATGGTTTTAGCTGAGCGAACTTCTTCTAGTTCTGGTGCAGGTTGAGGTGAAATCTCCCTTTGTGGAGAGTGATGGGCTCCCCCTTCTTCCTCTTCAACTTTATTAGGAGCCTCCTTATCTTGAGAAATGTGTTTTCCCTTTCTCTTTTTTCTTGTTTCTGTGTGGGAAACACTATCAGTTGGCAAAGGGATCTCCACCTTGGATTGAGGAGTAGGGGCTACATTTAGTTGCAGATTGGAAGAAGCAATGAATTTCTCCCAAGCTATGTTTCTTTTCTTCAATTATTCCATCACAAGCATCCTAATCATCCCTGAGTGGAAAACACTTATGTCCACAGCCTTGGACTTTGCTTGAACCCTATCAACCATTATTCCCCATACACCTAAACAAATAGAAAGGGATGTTCATTAAGTCCTTTCCTGTGAAGTGCAGTAAAAGTCTAATGTAATATTGGTAGTTCATATTGAGTCTGCCCTCATAGGTAAAATATCTCTGGATCACCTTCAACATCTGGTCAGATCCCTCAGTGAAATGGCTCCTAGGCACTCCCTTAGATAGGTTATCTCCCCGAAGCACTGGTTTAAGGAACTCTTTAGAGAAGGATACATTAAGAGTCATGGATTTAAACCACCTTTCACCAGTTTTGGGTATCTCAGTGGATGTTGTAATGATGGCCTTAAATAGCTCCATTTCAAGGGTTCCCACCTTGGTTTTAGTACCATAAAAGTTTAAGGCAAACTCCCTGGATACCTCATGCTTTCCCCTCTGGATATTCTGATAAAAATTTAGACAACCAACCCTCTGGAAGACCTCTCTGATCAGAGGCTCAACATCAAACATGTGCATATCATAAGGCTCGGTCCTGACTACACTCCCACCCTTATGAGACTTCTTCTGTTGAGCTGTATCCATTTTCTATAAATAGGAGGAAAAACACTACAATGCTCTGAGAGGTATGAGAGGCCCAACAATGAAATATAAATCTGGTGGATTAAGAAAAGGAATTAAATCCTTCTGGGAAATGATATGTAAGGAGGAAACACTGTCAAGGCTTTTAAGCTAACATTAAACCACCATGCAGGGTCATCATCATTTAAAACAACAAGGCTCTTCAAACTTTCAACCTAGAAAAATTTTAGACATGGAGTAACAATGAAAATATAAAGGAATTCAACTGATACGGGCCATGTAATTGGAGGGTAACAATGTTAAGTTTTGGGTACAATTTCGTAGCGCTAGACCAAGGGATCTGTAGCACAATTTGTATCAGTTTATGTAGCATAGACAGTAAGGGACAAGTAATAGGTAGGTACAATATCTCTAATAGCAGGGTTTGTTCAATTGCAGTGAAAGAGACTGAAAATATTGCAGATAGCTGAGAGTTTAGTGATAGAAGAGGTAAAGGGGGCAGTTGGTAAAGGGAACCACAATTCGCAGTGCCAGGTGATACAATAATTTAGCAGAGCCTTAAATTGATCTTCAACAAATATCAAAAGACTCAAGGAGTACCTGGAAATCATGGCTTGACTGTATATGAGCTTTAGAAAGCATGAAACCGCCTGCAACCATCCTAACCTTCAGTTCCCCTCTGTCAGCTAGTCTGTAGCATAATCTGCAACGCATGTCTGGACTAGGAGTTTCTGCAGTGCCGAACTAGGAGAAGAATTCAAAACTTTGATAAAACAGTTAGACAACTTTAATGACCAAATCTAAATTATTTCCTTTTAAAACATGGATGTTGAAAAAAATGAGATCAACATGACACCAACTTCATATATGCAATAATGATAAAAGAGGAAAGGTGTACTCAATATGCTCTACAAAAACTCCTGATGAGTTGGAAGCGTACTAGAAGGAGTTTGATTTGAACTTCTAACAGGTAGAGGGACAGAGTGGAGGGGTTTAAGCACATAGTGGAGGTAGTGACATGTCAGACTAGTGGTGGCATGGGGGTGATAGTGATGGTTGTTCAATCATGTGATCAATAAAGGTATAAACCAAAGAAAATGAACCAAGGGTACAAACCATAGGTATAGGTCAAATGTATGGGCCAACCTCCAACCTTTCATTTATTTTGAGATAAAACCTAAGAAAACCATAAGGATAAAATCAAAAGAAAACTTAAAAAGACTAATGGATAAAAAATTAAAAACCTAAGGATGAATTTGACCCATGACAACTTCATGTGATAACAACATGATTAGAGATAAATGATAGAAATCGTCAAAAGGCATTGAATTTATAGGTTAGAATATTTCTCTTGGCATGGGTGAACAAGTTATTCTTTTATGTACCATCATCACTCATCAGGATAAACATTGATCCCAAGGCAACTCAATCACTTCAATACCAAAATGCATTCATAGGAAAAATTAGTGACTAAGTCAGACA
Organism: Picea sitchensis; assembly: GCA_010110895.2. Lineage (NCBI taxonomy): Eukaryota > Viridiplantae > Streptophyta > Pinopsida > Pinales > Pinaceae > Picea > Picea sitchensis. The sequence goes on along the minus strand of SNQJ01S0002933.1, from coordinate 533,399 downwards.
GTCTTGAGTTCCTGTTGTGAAGCAAAAGATTGGTCTCGTGTGGTGAACAATAAGTTATTCTAAAATAAGAAGTGAAAAAAGGAAAATTAAAACAAAGGCATGGAAAAGGAAAACTGGGAGAAAACATAAGGTCGATTGGAGTGAAAGAAACATAACAAGGAAAAAGAAAACAAAGAAAACCTTACTATGTACAAGGCTATACCACCATAGGTGATCGAGAGAAGTAATATTTGAGGATTTTTCCATTGACAAGGAGCTCCTCCTCATCTCCCTCCAATGTTTTAAGTATAAAAGTTCCAGGACCCATTTTTTGGTGAATCAGATAGGGTCTTAACCACAAGTTCTGGAATTTAGTGCATTTTCCCTCTAGTTCATTAGCTTTGTCCCATTTGAGAACGACGTCTCCCTCCTGAAAATATTTATTACCCACAGTTGACTTGTCAAACCATTTTTTGATCATTTCTTGATGGTGTGTTAGGTTCATTTTAGTTTTTTCCCTTTCTTCTTCCAGTTTTAATAACATGTTTAATCTCTCCTGCATTACTGGGCAAGCCTCATCTTGGGAAGATTGGGTCAGTTGCAAGGTAGGTAGGAAAGTATGGGTAGGCATAGTGGCTTCTTTTCCATAGACCAAAAAGAAAGGAGAGTTACCAAGAGATTATTTGGGAGTCACTCTATATGCCCATAGGGCATTTTGAAGGGAAAGGTGCCAATTTATTTGATGATTGTTGATAGTTTTCTTGAGAATTTTAATGAGGTTCTTATTAGTTGAATCTACCAAACCATTTCCTTATGGGTAGTAATTCGCATAATGCTTAAAATTAATATTTCGTTCAAGAGAAAATTCATTCAATTTCAAAGAAGAAAAATATTTTGCATTATCAAAGACTAATGGTTAAGGAATTCCAAACCTGGTGATAATATGAGATTCAAGGAACAAAGTCACCTGGTTTTTGTTGATAGTCTTCAAGGGAATTCATGTGCTCCATCTAGTGAAATAGTCAATAACTATCAAGATGTATTTTTGTAGTTGGGAAGAGTAAGGATCGGTTTCCTTGATTACGTACAACCCCCATTGTTGAAAGGGACGTTCAATGATCACAAGCTGCAAGGGAAAAACAACTCTCTTTTCTTTCCCGACTAAATTTCGGCATTGCAAGAATTTCCTTGCATATGCATGAGAATATTTGAATAAAGTGGGCCAGTAATAGCCATATCTAAGGATTTTGTGAGAAGTGGTGTTTCCACTGTAATGTCCATTGGTTGGTCCATCATGAAGTTTGGATAATACATTTTCTACATCCCTTTTCTCAAGACATCTCAGAAAAACACCATCATAATATTTTCTGCATATCATTCCTTGGATGAGTTGATACTGAGCAAACTTGAGTCTAAGGGATATTTTTTTGGGGGGGTCTATATAACGCGGGGCTGAACTGTAGGTTAAGTAATATTCCATTTCATAAAACCATTGGTTATATTTAACAGGGATGCAACATACCTCTCTTTCAAATAGGTCTTGATCTTGATACAAAGCATCTTCATGTAATTCACAATTTGTTGATTCAGTAGCCAGTTTACATAATCTCTGACCTTTGACAATTTTGGCACTCTTAATCTCCTAGTCATACTCCTATAAAACTGTAATCCAATTTCCTCTCTTTTCTGCTAAGTGTTTCTGTACCAGGAAGTTCCTGACAACAGGGTAAGGAACAATAACTTTGTTCTTAGATTTGAGTAAGAATGGCCTAAAGTGTTTGACAACCTTGAATACGACATAGGCTTGCTTGTCCACCTCTGGATAGTTCAGTTCTACTGCTTGTAAGCCAAAACTCATAACATCCATAGAGAATTCATCTCCTTCCTAGTTCTTCTGTGTTAAAATAGCTGCAAATGTGATGTCAGAAGGGAAGGTGTAGAGGATGAAATCTCGACTAAAGTCTGGGATTAACAATGCGGGAGATTGCACAATTTTTTCTTTGATCTTATCAAAATATTATTTTTATTTAGATCCCCATCTGAATTCAACATTCATTTTTATCATTTCTTGCATAGGTTTTACTGATTTGGCAAAGCTAGGGATGAATCATCTCACAAAATTTATTCTTCCCAAGAATGACTGCATGGATTTCTTATTATGAGGGGGAGGAATCTTGGCAATATCTTCAATTCCCTCAGTTTTGATTTTCATACCATGCTTAGAAACAATGAACCCTAATAGTTTTCCTTCATCAACAACAAAAATGGATTTCTTAGGGTTGAGAGAGATACCATATCTTATGTACCTATTGAATACTTTATTCAAATGAGTTATATGGTCTTTTATGTCCCTTTAAAATATAGTAACATCATGAAGATACACCACAACACATTCTCCAAGTAGACCCCTGAATGTGATGTACATGGCCCTTTGGAAGGTCGCTCTGGCATTGATGAGAATGAATGGAATCTTCCTATAAGAATATGTTCCTTGCTTAGTCTGGAAATATTTTTTTTCGTTGATCCTCATGGGCCACTAAGACTTGGTTATAAGCAGAAAATCCATCTAAAAGGGTGTTATAACCCTAAATTGCACCACACATGCATACCTGGCATCAGGCCAACTCATATCCCTTCTTTGCCAAAACATTGTTGAACAACTCTTTGAAAATCCTCTTGAATAAAGGCCCACGTGCCCTAATCTATTACTGCACGCGTGTACACGCTGGCTGACCCAAAACAACCTGCGTGTACCGACAAAAGCATGAAAAAAGGAAAGTTGCCGATGGAAAAAAAAATCTATGGGTAAGTTAACTGAAACTCCCGACCATGCATGGCCGAGGGTTCGTCCAAATACCTAGCTCCTTCTAGCCTATAAAAGAAGGGGTAGGGGTCCCATTTGGAGGAGGAAAAAATATAGCAAAGAAACTCTGCCCATTTACGTATTCCCATTGTCCCAACCCTTTAGCCTTTCCTTGTGCCAAAGGAGATTTAAAGCAAAGAAGTTGGAGGACAGAAGAAGAGGAGCCCAGGATCAGGTTAAAGGAGTGGTGGTCGGTCTCAACTTTTGTAAGTTGACTCATTCTAAGTAATAAAGAGAACGTTTTTCCCGTCCCAATTCATGAATTGTTTATAGTTTGATCAGCATATGTTTGGATTTCTAACCCGTTAGTATATAAGTAGTATGCATGCATAGTTGTTGCTTGTCTTGGATGCAGGTCAGTTTTGGAAGGAGTATTGCGAACAAGTAATCGAGCACAACGGAGGATCGACATCAAACGCCGAGAATGAGGTAGGTTGATCTTTCCATGCATTTACTAAGAAAAGGGGATTTAAATCTAGGGATGAAGGTAGAAAATAATTTCTATTTGGTCATATCTGCATGCAAAGTCTGAACTCTATTTGCTAGTCCGTAGGGTGTTTTTCCCCAACAACAGAGTTGGCGACCATATTGGGGAAACTCTCTAGGGTTCCTGGAATTTTATTTAGTTTTTGGGTAGTTTTAAAGACTATTTTTTCTTGCATGTGTTTTCTTTTTAGTTTCTGTAAGGTCTAAGCTAGCAGGGAGTCTGGTTTTCCATACTAGCTTTCCCTTTCTTTTGCCTGACTGTGTTTTTCGGGACCCACAAAGGTACACACAGCTTGCATAAGGTTTGCACGCGTGTGCCTATGCCCTATTCTCTTACAGCCTGTGTGTGAACGCTAGCTGTAGAGGTAGCCATAGCATGTAGAGTTCAGAGAACCTCAGAGGCAGTCATCCTCTTCCCTGTCAGAATCACACATTCTCAGGGGGTTTTCTGGAATTCTGTCTGAAGTCTTGTTTGCTAGTAGTCCTATCTTAGATTGTTTTCTCCTTATTATTTTTTCCTTGCATTATTTGTTTTTCTGTCAGAAAGAGTGTCCAAGCCTTCAAGGGATCCTGGTTATCAATATCAGTGGTCTCTTCCTAGTTTAGTCTGTCTGTTTCATTTTTTTTCTCAGAATTTAGGTATACACGCGGCCTATACAAAGTTAGCCTGTGTGTACACGCCCTCTGTCTCTATCCAGCGCGCGTTTTCACGCGTGTTCTTTGAGTAACAGTCGCGTGCTTGTGAAGGATACTTTTTGTTAGGGGTAAGGCAATCATCCTTTCCCTTGATAAGAATTATTCCTCTCAGGTGTTTGAATCTCTGTGTGAGCAGTCAATAGCTTAGGATCAATCTTACGCTTAGCTTGCTTTTTCTCATTTAAAAAGTTGTCAGAAAAATAAAATAAAAAACTGTTAAAGGTTTTTAGACAAGTGTGAGAGTCATTGTTTTTAGAATTGCTAGTGTGTGATTTTTGACCTGATTCTTTGCGATCTGCGATTTAGGCCATAATTGTTTTTCTTGGTTTTTTGCTTGTCAGTATTTTCCCTTTCTTGCTTTAACAACATTTAAATAAAATAAAAAATCCCTTTTCATTTTCTCATTTGGTTGAAGAGTGTGTTTCTGCATCATTAGCCAGGGAAAAGTCTTTTATTTCATAAGTTTTTTCAGTTTATTTAGATCATAAGTAGCTCGTAGTCGAGTGAAATTCCTTTGAGTTTGCTGTCCAAAATCTTAGAAAAGTTAAAAAATATTTCTTTTGAAAAGTTGTTGAAATTTAGCATTTAGTAAAAGTTTTGTTTCTATCTTTTTCATTCGTTTTTTGCTTTCATCTTTTGACACATCATCAGTTTCACCCTCATACCCCTTGACATAAGACAAAGCCATAAAATTAACGCTAAATTTAAAATCTACTAGACTTTTATGTTTATAGGGTTCACAAACTAGTTCAGGACTAGGGCCTTGGATTAGGTTGGAGAGGAAACTCTTCAAGGCCATTTTAAATCAAACATTGGAGTCTAAGATAGGGAGTGCTTAAGTCCAGTGTCGTGAAAGTTATTCGAGACCCCCCTTTAACATAGGGGATAAACACGAGGTCATGTGCAGAAAGGTAGCGGAGATAACCCCTCCAAAGCTGGACCAATCGTAGTGGAGAACAAATATAGAGGGTTTGTTTTGGGATTTCGTCGTTTGAATTTTCCATGGGGCTTCGTGGGTCTCAAATCCATTTGAGGTCCTCAATTGTCTTCCAGAACATTTTCTCTTGATACCCTTGACAGGTTTCAGGCTTGATACCCTGCTCATTGTGGTCTACCCGACTTTCGACTGTACCCGCATGGTGACTGTTCGCGCGCTGGCAACCTAGTTGTCAATCTTTTTAGGGACATACAAAGGTGACTGTGGAGGTATACCGCGGTACCTAGGATAGAAATCGTGCCACACTTTGCAGAGTATACCCAGAGGGTGCTTCCGTGTTCGATTTGCACTTTCACTGGTAAGTTTCTCTAGTGTTGGTTGTTGTAATTGTTCTTCCAATTAATTTAGAGGTTGCTTGTCTTATCTTCTAGGGAATTTTTTTTAGTGTGTGTTAATTTTTAGCATTTAGACTACCTTAGAGTGTCTTGGATCTTCTCACATAGTGGAGGATCCCGAGTTCCACTGGTCACGAAGGCTTCTTGGCCTGCCGCCGGTTACACTGGAGCCACCCCCGCCACCATTAAGGTGGAAGCTAGACCAACAAGGGTCTTTTGAAGCGACCGGGTTACAAACCATTGTGCCCAAACAACCCCTGGAGGAATCGACCATTTCAGACCTTGAAGCAACTACTCTTGGCCCGGTTGAAACCCCAACCAGATTTCTTGGCACCTTTCATTGTACCAATTCAATTTAACGAGCGCCAGACAGTGTCGCACACAGCAATGGAAACAAATGTTGTTACTCCTTCTGGGAATTCTTCAATTCCCACCATGTTTGTCACCACAGGAGAGATTTCATCTCCTAACCCACCGTCGACAGTTCGATTCACCATGGGCTCGACCGAAACTACTTTGCACAGTGGTCCGAACCCGTCTTTGGCGGCGGCCACAACCCCTTTCACACCTAGTGCGACAAGCCCTCCGTTCTCATATGGGATGCCTAGTTCGGGTAAAAGTCTTGTACTTTCCTACTCCACTTTACAGACTTTGGGTCTGGGGGTAGGGAGCTCTAGCACTCCTCTGCAAGGTCACATGGGGGGCACTCCTGTCCCTTTTAACACTTTTCCTTACGGAGGAGGTCATATCCCTCCTTCGTCCCCTTCACTCGGTGGCTCGCATCAACAATCCGTCGGGCAACCTACACACAATAGTTTATTTGGAGTAGGGATTCAAGGACCACCTTCGCATAGTATGCTGGTAGGTTCGACACCATTTTCTTGGAACAAAACATTTGGTAACAACACTTTCTCGTCAGCCTCTTTCCCGACTGGGGGCAACCCCATTTTTGAACAATCTACTCCTGTGCAGGGTACTATTCCTGCACAGGGGGAAAACCTAGCAGGACCTTGGAATTCAGGGCAAGGATCCGTTCCCTCCTCCGAAATGCCAATCTGGGGTAATTCTTTCCAAAATCAATGGAACCCCGGACAAACTACTATGCCTATCCCCATGGGACCGGCATGGGGTAATCCCTCCCAAAGTCCTTCAAATACAATGCATGCCCAACAATCTATGTCCTATTTGGGAAATCCACTGATGATGTCTCCACATATGCAAAATCCTTACGCTAGCCAGGGCCATGGTTTCTACCAGAATCCGGGCCAGCAGACAAACTTTTCCTGGCAACCTGGTGCCAGTCAAACTCCAGGACCCTTTTTCCCAGGTTATCAGTAGCAACCCAAACTAACGTTCCTGGCAACTTTACACTTGCCAGATTTGACAAGGTTGTTGAATGACCCTATTTGTCATGATCCAGGTTGGCCTCCTATGCCGACGAAGTTTCATTTGGACATTCCAAGGTTCAAAGCCAAGCCTAATGAATATACAAGAGATCATGTGACTACCTTCCATCTTTGGTGCTCATCTAACTCATTGAAAGATGACTCCGTACAGTTGTGATTGTTTCAACATACTCTCATTGGGAGTGCCGCGAAATGGTACATTGAGCTCAATCGCTCAAGATACTCTTCTTTTGGTGAACTGGTGATGGCTTTCATTAACCATTTCCAGTTACCTATGAGATACGATGCTGGCACAGAGCTGCTCGCTAATTTCGAACAAAAAATAGCGGACCATATCTCTAATCACATCCGAGAATGGAGACACCGAAAGAGTTTAATCAAGGTACCAGTCCTACCAGCATTGCTGCTTGAGTGGTTCCTTAAGTCTTTGGTCCTGCAATTATCCAAAGACGTTGTGACGTAAGGAGTTTTCTTCGAAGAAGATGCCATCATGAGGGCTCAATAGTTTGAGCTCATCTATTCTCAGTCCGGTTTATTATACAACATCTTGCCAGATGCACCACGTTCAATACTGGATAAAACTAGACAGAGAGTTGGACCACATGCTGATGGTATTGTCGGTTCCACACAAACAAATCCCGCTAAGCAATTGACAAAGCAATTGCAGCAGTTATCCATACAACACACAACGTCCAGCCAAACTACTGCTTTGGTTGCTCCCTCTACCAAAATTTCGGAAGTACACACCGTGCAGTCGACTAATCCCAAGGCCACCCAGCAGCCTGAAGGGAAGAAAAAACAATGAAAGAAAGGTAAGGGGGATAAAAAACCCAACGATAATTCTGGCGGGGACAACACTGAAAAATGGAAGGCGAGGTATCCATGCAACTTGTGCACAGAAGACCACCCGAACCATCTATGTCCTCGACTTGCAGAGGCCCAAAAATTTGTCACGCAGCAATAGCAGGCGGTGTTGATGAACCCATTTCAACATGGGAAAAATCTAACTCAAGCCTCTGGAAGCACGGAAGGGGGAAACCAAGAAACCTGCCTGCCTCTGAACAACCCCTCATCCACGAACGTATATATGGTTAGGGGTGATTCTTTCATATCGACTAGAGCGCATGATTATAATAAACCAAGCACTTTTGAGAAGGGTAAAGAAGTTGACCTCCCATCTCTTCCTCTACAGATTGAGAATACATTGGAAGAAACAATGACACGCATTCCAAAAGGTGCATTTAAGAAAGCTTCTCATAACCCAAATGCAAGGGCCGCCTAGAACTACTCTGTGGTGGAAGATTTATCACAAACCCCTTGTGCGATGTCTGCTTTGGAGGTCCTCCAAAGCTACCCTTCTCAGAGGAAAGCCTTGTAAACCGTATTGGGCTCTACTGAGACTTGTAATCCGGGTACCATCATGTTAGATACAACCAACTTAAAACCTCGTATGCCTTACCACGTAGAGTTTCAGATAGTAGTGGCTTACCCCATGAAAACTTTTACACGAAATATATTCCGCACGGTGGTCGACGAGAGCGCCTCGACATGCGTTATGTCGTTGGCATGTTGGAAGGCCATTGGCAAGCCTGTTTTGTCTCCATCACCTACTCTCCTCACTGCTTTCGATGGTCGTTCGTTCCGACCACATGGTATCGTTCCTTCTTTTCCTGTGCAGTTAGGAGGTAAGACCGTGTGTGTCGAAGTAGAGGTATTCGATGCTCCCCTTGACTATAACCTTTTGTTAGGACGGAGTTGGACTTATGCTATGCAAGTTGTGGTTGCTACAGTTTTTTGGGTCTTGTTGTTTCCACACGAGGGTCGGATAGTGACCATCGATCAATTGTCTTTCTCCAGACCTGACCCAGCTTTGGGGGCATCCATGGTCCCGATGATTGATAATCCTCAACTAGGTGTCGTCAACGTATGAGTTGGTTTGTGCCCATCCTTGATGGGTACCTTCGATTACCCACCTCCTCACGACGATATTAAATTTATATCCAATCACCATAAGGTTGAGATTTTTCAAGTTTCGTCATTCTGCACGACTTACTTTGAGGATCCATGGATACTTCCTTCCCCATCGGCCACGATGGATGAGACAGGGCACCCAGGCATGTCCATGCCCTTGTCTGTCGCTGAAGTAGCGTACTCTTTGGTCCAACAAGCTTCAGCTAACCCTGATCCGAATCTTGCACAAGAGTTAGATCCTCTTCTAGAGCCTATTTGGGCTCAGGTTTCTCTCACTAACATTGATTCGTTAGACTTAGTCTTCCCTTTTGATGAAGTTGTAATCGAAGCAATGACTAGTCCAGACAAACCTTGGGAAGATCTTCATCACAGATCATATTTTCTCCTAGAGTTAAGCCGAATCGAAGCAGGAGAATTCACCATGACCATGATGGGAGATCAACTGTGTCCTATTAATCTCTTAGCCACACATGAAATTTATGCTGAGGGCAATATGGAAACTATCGTTGAAACTATACCAATCAACATCTCCCGAAACCCTGGCATCATGGAGAACATCTTCGTCGGAGCGGATTTCTCCCCCGAAGAGATTCAAATCTACACGGATCTTTTCAAAGAATTCCACAACGTTTTTGCCTGGTCTTATGAGGAAATGCTAGGTATCGATCCAAAAATAGTTGAACATGAAATCACAACGTATCCTGATGCCAGGCTTGTTCGACAGAAACTTCGTCCAGTTAATCCCAAGAAAGTAGCAACCATCAAGATTGAGGTTGAGAAATTGCTAAAGGCAGGTTTTATCTATCCTATCCATTTGACTCAATGGGTGTCAAATCCTGTGACGGTCAATAAAAAACAAGACACGATTCATGTATGTACCGATTTCTGTGATTTGAACAAGGCATGTCCCAAAGATAGTTTTCCAACACCATTCATCGACCAGATCATTGATGAATGTGTTGGTTGCGAAGCCTTTTCTTTCATGGATGGTTTTTCGGGATATAATCAAATCCAAATCAAACCTAATGACCAACACAAAACAACATTCATTTGTCCATGGGGTACATTCGCATATCATAAGATTCCTTTTGGTCTTAAAAATGTTGGACCCACCTTCCAGCAGGCCATGTATTTTGCTTTTCATGATCTCAAGCATATAGTCGAGGCCTATCTAGATGATTTAGCATCATGATCTCGCAAGAGAATGGATCATCCCACACACCTTAGACTAATCTTCTAACGCTGTCACTACTTTAGGATTCCCTTGAATCCAAACAAGTGCAGCTTCTGTGTAACGTTAGGACGTTTTTTAGGTTTCATTGTATCAACAACATGGATCATGGTCGATCCTCTCAAGGTGGAGGCAATAATCCAATTGCCCCCCCCACGCACAATCCTTCAGCTTCAGAGTCTACAAGGTAAGGAAAACTTCTTACGACACTTTGTTATAGGATAAATCCATAGGTGCGGACACTAACCGATCTCCCTAGATCCACCTGGTATCTAGAACAAAACATGATAGAATAATACACTTTCCCTAGATCTAGCCTATTGAATGAACTAAGAGATAAGGGTTATGGACATACCTTGTGAACGCTCTCTTTAGATCTCTGTTGTTCCAAGCTTTGCTCCAATGCTCTCGTCCCGTCCAGATCACAACAAAACGAACCAATCGAAGTAAAGGCAGATTAATATATTCAATGACTAGTCTATACTTATGATCAAGGAATTATGTAATAAAGTGATATCATCTTTATGGGAAAGGGACATATTGCTGTAATAATTGAATTGAAAGTGAAACTTACAACCCGAGCCTTGATGTCATAGGTCTCCTTTCGATGGCTTCCA
>SNQJ01S0002933.1:481743-509809 GCA_010110895.2 Picea sitchensis | reverse complement strand
ACTCCCTGGTTTCTCTAGCACCAACTAGAAGGAAGCACCAACTCCCTGAGTGTTTCCATCACCAACTGGATGGAAGCACCAACTTCCAATCATACAGGCACTAACCTGTATAACAAAGAACAAGAGTTCTCCCTTGCACCACCCTGCCACCCTGGTTTCACTGGATGCAACTAGATGGAAGCTACAACTCCCTGTGTTCAAGCACCCACTTGAACATATGAGGACAACAATCCTCCCTAGCACCTCCCTTCCACCCTGAAATATAAATCTTTGCTAATGAAACTTATTACAGTGATATGATGTTCAATAATGGATTACCAAACTCATCACTATTCTGTTGCATTTCGTTGCTTTGTCTGCTTCATTGCCTTTCTGCACACATGACTTGTGTTGTCTGTTATTCTTCTTTTTATGCTCTGTGCGCCATGTCCATTCACTGTATAGTTCCTCTTCTATGCAATTCAGCTGCTGCACTCTTCTCCTTCTTCACACATGAATCACCTTCACCAACAACAACCACAACAAACTCCAACATCAACCTCTACCTTTTCTTCTCTGTACCGTGTATATATATTCCTTCTGTGCCTCTTGTGCATGCAATATTTTCCATTCTTCTGCATGCTCATACTGCACCAATCTCCTCCACATATCAAGTGCTTTGCGTGATCATCATCGCGACTCTTCAACTTCTTTGGCAGTTCAACCCCTGTGTCTATCATCACTAGGTGTTAAGCCAAGATTCCTTTTTCTCTCTATCAGTTGAGACTCTTCATCTTCTCTGTTACAGTCGAGCTCATCCTTTCTATTTTAGTTACGAGCTCAAACTCTCATCCAGCTATCAATTTCCTCCATGAATCGTCTTCATTCCACTGGCTGATTCCATGTGATTCTTCAGCTCCTCTGGAAATCGCACTGAAGTCTCTCTGCATCCTCTGGTAGAAACCATCGAAGGTTTCTAGCAGTTTCACTATGTCATGCAACAATAGCCCTCCAATCTTGTTCAAATTCACCTACACCATTGGATTGATTCCATGGGATCTTGCATTCATTTTGGCATTTCGACATTCGACAATTCTGTGTTGAGTGTCTCGACACTTCATTTCACGATTTTCGAAGTTCCGATACAGAACTTTTCTACACTAACTCCTTCCCCAATATGACTATGGTCATAACCAAGTGCCTATTCAAAAAGCGCTTTTCGCGAATTCACGTTTCGTGAATCTGGAGATGAGGCATCTCGAATTTCCAAGTCGCGATCCCCGAAATGGAGCTTATCTGGACTGATTCCTTCCCTTCTCGAGACCATGGGTTGTGACCATAGCCTTATTCATAAGGCGCTTTCGCGATTTTGCATTTCGTGAGTCTAGAGAAGAGACATATCGACTCTCCAAGTCGCGATCCCCGATACGCCGAAATGGCGTGGGATCAACGGTCCCGATCAAAGCTTCATTCAACGACTGCGATTGAATCACAATTTCGCATATCGCGAAATCAACATTCTTGTTGCATTGTTTGCTTGCCTCTCCATGTTGCGATCCCCGAAACTCCGATATGGAGTTAGATCAACGATCCAGATATGAGCTTGATCTGACGGATGAAATTACATCGCGATTTCGCATATCGCGATATCGAGATTCCTGTGGTGAATGTTCTCTTGTCTCTCTATGTCGCGATTCACGAAACTCCGATAGGGAGTAAGTCTGCTGATGTCACATGTGTTAAATAACTTCCATGTGTCACCCTAATTCGTGACTTACATGTGCTTGGAATGTTGAATCAGTCTAACACTTGTCATTACCTAGTTGTGCCACGTGTTCCTAGATGACGTGGTTTGCTGACGTGAGTCGGATCAACGGTCCAGATGTGATCTTGATTTGACGACTCAAATTACGTCGCAATTTTGCATATCGCGAAATCAGGATTTCTGTGGATGATATTACTTGTCATCTCCAACTCTCGATCCCTGAAACTCTGATAGGGAGTCGGATCAACGGTCCACATAACCCCCTGAGATGGACGGTCCTCCTGCTTTCGGGATTTTGTGAGCCCTCTACTCCTTGCACTTTAAAGATCATGCAGGTTCTCCTCGATCCAACGGTGGTTGGAACCTACGCTCAGATCTAACGCCTGAGATATATCCTCCTCTTCAATGTGCTCTTCTTGTCTATATTCAGATCTGACGGCCCTCATTCTGTTGAAAATTTTGGATGGGATCCAACGATCAGAAATGCTTCACAAACTTTACGGGACTTCATCATGCCTGATCAACGTTGCGTTGCCTTCGATCATTCGGTCTTCCTGGACTTATCTTCTATTTTCCTGTTGATCATCGCAGATGTACTCAAGCCATCATTACTGTTGTACTTACCATCAATGACAAGCTTACGCTGCCTGTAAAACATACCAAATATCCTCTGCACTATCTCTTCTGATCTTATCGAGGTTTCTCTGCAGCTTCTTCCCAAAATACTTCTGGTGCCCGTCTATTACATTCTTCATTGTTTTACTTGGCATCAATGACAACCTGTTAAACATTTCCAACAGAGAAGTTGAATACTTCAACTCTCAAGGAGGAAAATCGAAGGTGCATTCTAATCATTGGGGGAACCCACATATTCCTGTCAAGAAGCCCAACATAGGCTAGCGCATGTGTTTCACATGAGGAGGTGATGTAGGAGGCATCCAAGGAAGAGGCCATTGGGACAAATGTTTTTAAAATTAACAGTGTATGTGAAACTATAGGTGCAGGAGAATAAAGACAACCAATAGATATTGTCATGGAAGACAAAAGGAAGAGAAAATAAGAGCATTTAGTGGAATTTCTCATAAATTGTAACAAGAAATATGAACGAAGGAAAATTGCAGAATTGGAACCTTTTATCACATAAAGTTTTCAAGGGTCGCAGGCCACAACCATGAGCACAAAGCACAACACTCAAAATGACTCATTCCAGGCCTGAAATCAATGGTTGAAGCCTGAAATAGATCTAGACCGTTCAATTATCCAGAATTCCATGCGTCATTAGATCCTCAGTTCCTGAGGTTTTTCTTAGAGGGAAATATGGTTTGAGAATTGAAATTCTCTAAGGGTGATTCACAAAGAAGATCTCATATGTTGATTCGAAGAGGGAAGATATGATCTATCAATCTAAAGCACCAGAGATGGGTTGTTGATCAATAAGCCTCATCTCATATCAGAAGATCAATGGTCACACTCCATTGTGGGGTCGGAAGGTGCGCACATTTTAGAATTTTAAGGGCGGGCCGCAATCAGAACCGTGGTTTTTGGAAAGGGACACATGTTAGTTCATGGTGAATTGCGGGGAAAAAAGAGGTTTTCTTTCATACCACCCTTGTTAGTCCCTGCAATCATGCAATTGCATAGGGTCATGGCCCTAGGTCACATTGAGGATGGAGTGATGGAGAGAACTGTGCCAAAGGTTGAAAGAACCTCGCTCCACATCACCCCTGTGCATACTCTATCAGAATGCCACCTGCAAAGCTCTCATTGGTCACAAACAAAGACCATTCATGGCCTTGAGGCATTAGGATGGACTCGTAGAAGTCATTGGCACCGTCTGAGAACAATTATGGGTGTCAGGCCCAGTCCTAATCCCAATGAAGACAATTATTGAATATTGTGGGAATAAGTTGAGACCTTGGATCATCCCATAAATGGAAAAAGTTGCAGAGAGAAACCATGAAGGCACACTTACGATCTAAACCTTCCTTATGGGAAATTTTTCCTGTAAAGCACATAACTATGCCTGGCTCGTGTCTGACATAATGAGGTATTCTCAACGTGAAAGAGTGGGTGTCGAATAAAGGCTTTAAAGGAAATGATCTGATCACATTCCCGGTGGTTGCATCATTTTAGTAAATATAGGAAGTTTTGATATTTTGTTAAGGTCGAATGGTTGAGCTAGGCTCCCTGATATTGTAATATTTTGATTGAGAAGAACTGGTTCTCTGGTTATGTATTTGTTTTTCATACATCTTGGTTAATCTAAGTTAGCTTTCTTACTCCAAATTATTTTCCTATGATACTAAGAGAGTTCATGTTTGATTGATTCACATGGATTTTTGTAACTGTATTATGATAATTGTTTGATTATATTACCGTTATTATTTCTTTCAGCTTCCTTGAAATTTGAATCCAAGAGGACCTTGTGTTTAAGTTTTTCCTCCTTAGGCTATTGGAAATTATGATGTTCATAGCATACCTCTACACCTTTCTCACTAAATCTTCCTTCTACTCACCCTTACTCCAAATTACTAATTCAAGTTGATTCAAGACCTCAATTTCTTGTGCATGCCATCCCAAATTTTCTAATTTAGAATGTTATTATTATTGAGTTTTCTCCATTTGACCACTCAAAAATCAATTACCTGTGACATATAAACTAATGGGTACTAGGCTTATCCTCATTATAGTATGAGGGTGATTCCTAGTGCTCAAAGAAACCACAACAAGAGAAAGAGAAGAAAAAATGGATTTTTCTGATCTGTATGAAGAATTGGAAGCCCTGGGAGAAAGAATAATAACCCAAAGTAGGCTCATCCAATAGATCAAGTTGGAGGTTGATGAAGAGGAGGAGATGCAGAAACAGAGTAGACTGCAAGACAGAAGCCATCCCATAGACAAGATGGATAAGGAGATAAACGATATAAGGAAGATGATGTTGAATTAAACAAAAGAGACAGTTGACAATAGTTGGAGGTTGACCAAAGGAGAGCCTGTAGTAGCAACATGATGGTAGTAGCAACAACAACAAAGCAAAGGAGCAGATGGATATCTCCAGAATGAAGTTTGGGACCCAGGAGGATCTCAACAAGAACAACAGAGGAGCCATGACCATGAGCTCATGATTTTTTCAGCAGTGGAGTATGATGCAAGAGAATAAGTCCAATTTATCATTGCGTCATCATCCAATGCAACAATGCACTAGGAGGAAGTAGATCCCAAGGAGAGGGAAGTGAAAAATCTCTCATTTTTTATTTTAAATCTCAAATTTAATGTAATCTAATATTGTAAGGATCGAGGAAGGATGAGTCACTATATTTGTACAAGTTTCATGTAAAGTCATCATTAATGGATGACAGGCAGATAGAGCTAGATCTGATTCAGACTAGATGTAAATTAATTGTAATATTAATTTAAGTAGGTGGAGGAAGGCTTGAGAATCCCCTCTTAAGTAAAAATATCAATTGTATCAATATTTCATTAGGAATACAAGAATATGTAAATGAATGAAATAGATAAGAGAGGAGAGGAGAGGAGAGAAAGAGCTAAGACTCTGTTACACTCTAGTCTTGTAAACATTGTAAAGAGCATTCAATTTTAATCCAAAGGAAGATTTATCTGCATATGAGTTTTCATATGTGTGTTCTTTTTGAATGAATGTATTTTCTAAATGTGTTTACTCTGTATATTTATGAATGTTGTTAGTTTATGTATGTTTCCTTTGTAGGAATATATATAATTCTCCATCTATGTGAGTTTGTGAGTGTTCTGGGCTCTTAAGTCTAGTTCAAGGAGTGCACATCAGAGTGGTGGAAAAACTCTAAAAATCCAGCATAAGGTGTGCGCAAGAAATCATTTACGATTTCAGAAAGAGCATGTTAGGTGGGCACACTAGAACAGGTCATACATCTCAGAGGAGAGATAACACAAGTGTGTGTAGAGCCTATGCAAGGAGTGGAGAAGGAGAGAACTTTCTAAAGTTATATATTGTAGGGTAAGCACAAGGGGTGTGCAGGTGAGTCTGAAAATTTCAAGAATTAAGAGGTGATCCACGTGGATATCGGTGGCCACCCACCTCTTCCAACTAGCTCAAAACAATTTTCTAACAATTTTGGCAATTTACTATTTTTAGCAGTTTTAACTTCTGGGGCCATTTTGAGGGCCTAAATGAAGGTTTTTCGGGATTGATCTTATCAAAGACAAATAAATTCATTATTGAGACCCAAAAATGAATCTCCTCGATGATACCTTTCCAATGGGATATCATACGCCTAAAACGGATATCGTATGCAAAAGTTACAACCCCGGGAAGTTGATGTACTAACTTACCCAAACGGGGCCCACACGACTTTTGGCGCTTCATCTCCTAGGATTAGGTTTTTGGATGTCTAGAGGTTTTGGAATTCCTTTTTATTGTAAAAATGCCTTCAGAGCCTCATTGTAATCATCTTCTTTCAAATGAGCACAACCATCACATCTCTTCTCAGAGATAAGCCGCCACCATTCTAGTAAGCTTGTTTTCACTGCATTTTACAGTTTCATCTTTTTTCCTTATTGAATAGAAAACCAGTTTTATTGTATCTTTGTTATTTTTTGTTAAGCACATGTTAATAATCTGTATTCATTTCATTCTTCTCATAAATATGGTTCAGTGGTATCAAAGCGGTCTTCTCCTTGTCGTATTAATTCATGTCCTCAACGAGGTCGGAGTACAAAGAGTTGGGTCTCGAGATTGTTTCTCTTGAGGAAAAAATCTATTGCACACCTAAGAAACCTCTCATGGAAGGAGAAAATAAATATGACGGGACAAGAGATCCTTTCAAAATGTTGATTGAGGAAGCCCTCACGCAACAAAGGAATGATATGATCGATAGTTTCACACAAATCCTTCAATGACTCCCAATAGGCGACGCATCTTCTTCGAACGGAGGTGCCACCCCCTTCAAGGTACAAATAAACTTCTATATTCCTATATTTGATGGTTAGATAGATGCAGATGTTGTAGAGAAGTGTTTGAATCTACTAGAAGGGTATTTTTCTATCCATAACATTTCGAATAGAGAAAATATTACTTTTGTGCTCCTCAAAGCCATTTCCCATGTCAAAGATTGGTGGGAAACTTTATGTGACCAAAAGGAAATAGAGGAACCCTCATTATATATAGTCACGACCACCTAGGATTCCTTCAGGGATTCTATTAAGGAACAATACTACCCTGTCAAAAGTTATGATGACTTGTATACCAAATCGACCACACTGCAGCAAGAAAGAGACCAAGCAGTGCCAAATTTCATGAATATCTTTCATACCTTGCACACCAAGCTGGGTATCAAATATTCAGACTGACATTTGGCTCAAGTATCACAGTTCTCTGCATAGATACATCCATACTGAAATGAAATTTTTGGACATCTCATCCTTGGGTGCAGCATATCGATATGCCGTAAAAATCGAGTAGAAGCTCAAACAAAAGACACGACAATTTAGGCCTGGGAACCCCTCACAACAAAAGTCAGAAAAGGGTGGCCCCAGCCCACAGAACAAAGGATAGAGTAAATATGTAAATTATCAGGACAACCAATCTAATCCGCAAGCAAAGAAGGACATTAGAAATACAAAGAAAGATACCGGGAAGTGGTGTGAATTTCATAACATCCCTTGGCATAACACTGTTGACTATCACTCAAAGCAGTCATTGGTGGCCAAAGTGAAAGCCTATGACCCAGATGTGAGTTCATACTTTGAGCCAAAACCAGAAAGGGGAAGATGGATCATTGATGCAGAACCCAGTGCCACCGTTGCTACCACCAAGCTCCAGCCCGATGAACCAGATGAGCCAGAAGAAGGAGAACGCCTCTTCCATTCACAGATGTGGGTAAAAGGAAACCTGCCACACTTCATCGTGTATAGAGGTAGATAGAATAACGTCATCTCAGCATAGGTCATCAAGTGGTTGTCCCTGCCAACAAAACCACACCCATAATCCTACACCATTGGATGGCTCCACCAAGGAGGTAATGTGTGATGTTTCTCCTCTCGAAGTTTGTGATGTTATTTTGGGCCAACCTTATTTATGGAAACATCATGCTCTATATGAGTCTAGTCCTCATAGTGTTATTATTACTTTGAACAGGAAATTTTACAAGATACCCGAGGCAGTCCCACCTAGTGCTATTTCCTTGATCTCTACTAAGAAATGTAGGAAGGTCATCTCTCATATGGGGAAGTTTGTCTTCTTCGTGATTCGCTCTCAGAATAAGAGAAAGATCATAGCCACATCCAGGTTCTCTATGATCGACCTCTCCACACAACAGAAGCAAGTAGATAAGGTCATGGAAGAATACTTAGATATCTTCTCCTCACCTACCGGGGTACCTTTGCACTGCCAGGTCAAGCACCCCATCGATATGACCCCCAGTCCAGCACTGCCTAATGGGCTAGTCTATCACTTCTCTTTGTTAGAGAATGAGGAGATCAAGCGACATATCCAAGAACTGCTCCACAAGGGGCACATCCGTCCCAGATCATCACATTGTGGGAGCCCAATCATGTTGGTACAAAATAAAGATGGAACTTGGCGACTCTTCATTGATTACTGGGCTCTGAATAAAATCACAGTCAGAAACCAATACCCGATTCCCTGAATCGACAAACTCCTTAATCAACTCACTAGGGCCAAATAATTCAGTAAGATTGATCTGAAGTCTAGCTACCACCAGGTCCCGATAGAACAAAAAAATGTAAGGAAAACAACCTTCAATTCAAAGGAAGTCCTTTTTGAATGGTTGGTCATGCCCTTTGGTTTGACAAATTCTCCAACCACTTTCATGAGGATGATGGATGATATCTTGCGACCATTCACCAATACTTTTGTAGTGGTTTATCTGGATGATATTCTCATTTACAACAAAACTTGGGTCAAACACTTGCAACATATTCAGTAGGTTCTGCACACCCTGCGGCAACACAAGCTATATGCCAACTTGGAAAAATTCCCCTTAGACATGGATAGGGTCCATTACCTGGGCTACATAATTGATCAGCACAACGTACATGTGGATCCAGCCAAGATCTAGGTCATTTGTGACTGGCCAACCCCAACCACACTCACTGAGCTTCGGATCTTCTTGGGCCTTGTCAATTTCTACCGCAGGTTCATGTTGGAATTCTCTCATATTGCATGGGCCCTTAGCCAAATAACTAGGGGTGGTGGCAAGGAAAAATTTGAGTGGGGTCGGTCCCAACAACAAGAATTTGAAGTATCACTTATGCTCAGCCCTAGTACTTTCACTACCAGACCTGCAACATCCCTTTGATATCGAGACAGATACTTTAGACTATGCGGTGGGCGTCATTCTCACTCAACACAGCCACCCTGTGGCGTATCATAGTGAGACACTATTAGATGTTGTTCGTAAGTAATGTACCTATGAAAAAGAAATGTACTCTATTGTGAAAGCCTTCCACCAGTGGAGACATTACATTCTTGGGAAGGAGACAATCATCCACACTGATCATAAGCCACTATAGTCCGTGCGGACACAAGGAAAATTGCAGAATGATTTCCATCAAAAGTGGTCCACATACTTGCAGTAATTCCACCTCAACATAAAGTATAAAACAGGAAGTGCCAATCGCATCATTGATTTCCTTAGTAGATCGCCAGTCGCGACACTCACCACGGTGCTAGAATCCTGCGGCCATGATACCTCCAGATGGCCCCAATGCTATGATACAAACCCAGACTTCACCACCACCTACCAAATGTTGGGTGCAAATGCAATTGTTAATAATTTCCATCTTCAGGATGGGTTTTTGTGTTGTCTGGGCCATATATGTGTTCCATCAAGTGAGCGAGAAAAGATGATCTGGGAATCCCACTATAGTCCGGTGGAAAGACACTTCTGCATCGAAAATATAGTGGATATGCTACATAAACATTTCTACTGGATGAAACTTCGACAAGAGGTCAACAAGTATATCAGTTCCTGCATTGCCTGCGTGATTTCCAAACCGACCACTAAGAAATAGGGCCTATACACCCCTCTTCCTACTCCTGACAGGCGATGGGAATCCATCTCAATGGACTACATGTCAGGCCTCCCATCCACCAAGTGGGGAAATGACTATGTTTTTTTGGTTGTTGATCTCTTTTCTAAGATGGAAATTTTGGTTGCCTGCAAGAAGAACATCACAGCAAAGGCCATTGCCAAGCTCTTCTTTGAAAAAGTCTAGGTACATTTTGGAATCCCACAAACCATTGTCTCAAATTAGGACAGTCTATTTCTCAGCACATTCTGGTCGAGCCTCTGGTTATTGCTGGACACCAAGCTCACCAAATCCACGACCTTCCACCCCCATACACATGGCCAAACCGAGGTCATCAATTGAATGATTGTGCATATCCTCCGCATGTATAATTCAAATCACCCTCGCACATGGGATGAGAGCCTTCCCTATGTCCAAAATAGCTACAACCAAGCCCTGCATAGCTCAAATGGCCACAGACCCTTTCAGGCGGGGTTGGGATTCCAACCATTGGGTCCCATAGATGTTGCACTTCCCCTTGCGGTCACCTCGACTGACTCATCTCCCACTCCAACTGAAGCTAAAAAATCCACCTGGTTCATTGAGCGGATCCATCACATCCTCCAACAGGTTCAAGATATCCTATAGAAGTCCAATGACAAGTACAACCAGCTCCATGATCAACATCGAGTGCCACATAAGTTTCAGGTGGGCGACAAAGTTTGTTTGCACATGAAGAAAGAATTCCTTACAGGACCCCATCAGAAGCTTCTCCCACTCTGTTATGGGTCATACACCATCACCAAGGCCATGGGGGATAATTATTTTGATCTCAACATTCCTCCTTTCCTTTCCCTGCACCCAGTGTTCAACGTGGATCTCCTTCGCCCTTATTTGCCACCATTATTGGACACCTCAAATGTAGCAGAGTAGCTAATACCAACATAGCTCAACCACGACTACTTACAACAACCATCCAGTGATCAAATTGTGGACACACTTATCAAGGGCACTCAGAATCAAAGGATCCAACTTTATTGAGTCATCAAAGCAGGGCAGCTCCTACACCAAGGCAAGTGGCTCACCCAGGGCCAAATTCAACAGAAATTTCCTCATTTGATGGGGAAACTCAATGAAATGGAGACCATTTATTCCTAAGGAGGGAGTATTTATCTAGGTGTACATCTATGTCCACCCACCTCTTCCAACTGGCTTAAAACAATTTTCTGACAATTTTGGCAATTTACTATTTTTAGCAGTTTTAACTTTTGGGGCCATTTTGAGGGCCTAAATGAAGTTTATTTGGGATTGATATTCTAAATGATATCCTAATACATTATTGAGCCCCCAAAATGAATCTCCTCGACTATACCTTTCCAACGGGCTATCAGACGCCTAAAACAAAGATCGTATACAAACGTTAGGACCCCGGGAAGTTGATGTACTAACTTACCCAAACAGGGCCCGCATGAATTTTAGTGCTTCATCTCCTAAGGTTAGGTTTTTGGATGTATAAGGATTTTGGCATTCCCTTTTATTGTAAAACGGCCTTCATAGCCTCATTGTAATCATCTTCTTGTGAATGAATGCAACTGTCACATCTCTTCTCAGAGATAAGCCACCACCATTCCAGCAAGCTTGTTTCCGCTGCATTTTACAGTTTCAACTTATTTTCTTATTGAATAGAAAACCAGTTTTACTATATCTATGTTATTTTGTGTTAAGAACCTATTAATAATCTGTATTCATTTCATTCTACTCATGAAATCTGGATCAAGAGGAGAGTGAAAAGAGTGCACGAAGCCAACCTCATTCTAGAGTGTTAGTAAATATTAGGAGGAAGAGCATAGACAACTAGAAGGTTGTTGAAGGAACACCCTGATAGTGTTTGAAATCTGATAGGAAATATTGAAAAGTGTCATGAGGGCATAAGAAGTCATATGAAGAGAACAAAGGTATTGAACCCTTTGAAACTGAAGAGTTTAAAGATTAGGAGGAAGAGCATGGATACTAGGAGGGTGCAAGGAGTTACGGAAGGAACAAAGGGCCAAGCCCCTGTGAAGTTCGAGAAATTACAAGATCATCAAAGATAGTGCTAGTGTGTACAGTTCCAATGCAATGAATGCAGTGGCTAAACCATTTATAGGTTGAAATCTCATGGGAGGTAGTCTGAGTTTGCACAATGTGAGTGAAAAAAGTGCACATGATTGGAAATTTGTTAAGTGTTGAAGAAGCTCAGAGGAGAGAAGCGTAAGGAATTTTCCCACACTTCATCTAAAGTGTTGAACAAAGCTTAGGAGGAGTAGAATTTTCCAAAATGCAAGCATATGCCAAACAATCATTCTTGCAGAAGAAGATTCAAAGGCCAAGCCTTTAAGAATTTGAGAAATACTTCATTGGAAGGAAAGCACACCAACAACAAAGGAGGAGGGAGCCTTAACAACCGTTGGATTGATTGTAATATTTGATATGGTTCATTAGATCAACCCTAGATAGGAGGAGGAGTGTGCAACATTGGAGGACAGATCCAATCCTTCAGATCTGAGCACAAGGATCGTGAGTCATTGATCTCACAGTTCGGAGATTCGACACTCTGGGAGAAATTGACCTTGGATTTGCTAGGAGGAGAAATCCTCAAAGATCCAAAGTTTTGGAGTGGATATACACCATATATCAAGGGAAATGAGTGTGATTCATCATATCCTAGAGTGAATTGGGAGTTTGGCGGTCCGAGATAATTTGGGCATTGTTGCACAAAGGGAAGGAAGTCTGGAAGCCCGCAGTAGATCTTGACTGTTGGCATTAGGGACATGTGTCCACATATCGAGCATGGTGCAGAAGACTGACATTCTGGGAGAAATAGATCATTGTTGCAAGAGCATTCAAAAAACATGAATCTCTAAAGCCTAGAGAAGATCCTGACCATTGACATCGGGTGTACGTGTCGACAGATTGCATGGGTTTGGAGATTTTACACTCTAGAGGAATTTGGGTATAAATTGTTTTGGTTCAAAAATCCCTGAAAGATTGAAAGATGGATTCGATATTGACCGTCCATCATCAGGGACACATGGACCATATATCCCCTCCCTTTTCCTATTTTACATTTGATTGTTCAGGGGATTGGTGGGGATAAGGAGCAAGGAACTCTAAAGCCCGGAATTCTGAATTCAATCACAGTTGTTGGTTGTTGGAGGAATAAGGGTCATAGATCATTGTAGACTGCCAGTTAAACATTCAATGATTCAAGAGGAAGCATGGTTTAAGGTTTGATATATCTTGAAGCTTGGATTCTGAAGTAAGTACAGACCATTGATCCGTGAATAAATTTAGTTGTCCAATCTGTAAGTTCGACATTCGTGAATTCGCAGATATTGTGTGTTGGAGCAGGGAAAAATCCCGAAGCACGGAGCCCTAGAGTTACTTTAATTTGTGGATTTTGGCCTGGGATGTAGACTATCGATCCTAGGGGCAGTTTGAGAATTGTCCAATTCAACATTTAGAGGTTTTGGAAGGTGTTGAGGGAAAAAATCCTAGAGTCCAAAGATCCAGAGTGTCAAAGTAGTGTGTTTTGTTAGGCACTTAGTTCTATCCCGCAGCCACATGTGATTTCCTCCAGAGAAAAGGGGCTAGTGCCTGAATTTTATAATAAAGGAAAATGGGGTTTAATGAAAGAACTGTGGGTCTTTTTGGGACCTGCACAAGGAAATTAAGGGCCTATGAACATTAAGAGAGGATCCAACAGGGATGAAAGAGCTAATTCAGCTCCCATTTGAATGATCCTAGATCAAGAGGTCACATGAGCCCGAGGTGAAGGTGGGGTTTTTCATCAAGGAGTGACCATGAAAAACATTTTCATACCTTTTCTTTGGTTTCCACCTTGAAGGCATCTCTCTTCTGAATTTTCTTTGAGGTGTAATGATGGATTCTTGATGCCTTCCTTACTCTGTTCTTTTGAAATTTTCCTTGCTTTGTGTATATGGTTGACTTGTATCTTTTCTTCCACCTTTTGAGACTGAAGGACGTATCTCATGCTTCTTAGAAGTGTTGGATTTAGAGTGGGTTTCTTCCTTTTTGTATCCAAGAACTAATTTATCATTTAGTGATCTTTGACTGTCTAATATTTCATTCATTATAGTTGAGTTGTTCATGAACTTGATATGAGTATTTTACTTTTTTACTTTCTTTCTGAGATCAATATGTTTCTTCCAACTTATGGAATGATTCTTCTTTTTCATTTACTTGATTCTTCAATAGTTCTTCTATCCTTTTTTCCTCTTCAAGTTGGGTCTTTAGATTGAAATCGACTTCAAGGATTTTTCTAAGCTCACCATCTACCTTCTTCTTTTCTTCTTCTTGACTAATTATTTAATTCTTTAGTCTTTTGATCTCTTCTTCTTTTTCTTCTAATTGGGTCCTTTGATGGGTTATTTCACTTCCTTCTTGTTTCCTGATCATTTTTCTTAGTGTCATGGTAAGTCTTTGGTACTTTTCTAAGGCTTCCTTAGTGTATTTTTCAAGATACTCAAAGGAAATTGAACCATATCCTATTTCCATGTTCACTTCTTCTAAATAATTCATAATTTTATCTTTAAGCATCAACAAATTTTGCTCTTCATCTACACAGTAATTGTTAGTTGATTCTACAAAAACTACCTCTATATATTCTTCTTGATTTGTAGGAGAACATTCAATTTCAATGCATTCTAGAGTATTGTAACCAGAATTTTTTTGAGAGTCTTTACCTTCAATGATGATTGATTCTTGATATTCCTTCTCTAGATTCAACCATAGGTCCTTGGCGGATGTACATTTTCCTATTATTTATTTAACAAAACCTGAGATTCCATCCAATATGGTCTTGAATTCCATTGGATTATTCTTCTTTGCTACAAATTTTGATTGATTCTTTGAGGGAACTGGTCCAACAATAATTGTATTCCAAACAACTGCTCCTTTGTCCTTCAAATGCCCTTTCATCTCTATTCTCCATGATGAGTAATTTTTCTCATCAAAGATGGGAACTTCATATGCATGTTCCTCCATTTCTGTGTCCATGGATCTCCTTCAAGCTTGTATTGATTATGATGAATCCATGCTCTGATACTAATTGTTGGACACACTAACCACACTAAGAGGGGGGGTGAATCGGTGTAGGGATATTTTTACACTTCTTACAAAACTTTAGTTAGCAATCACCATTCACAATATCATTACTCATTACTTCCATTCACACTTTGTTTCTTGCATGCAAACATATATCAATGACATATATTAACAATAAAAAACTATGATGTTAGATTACTGAGAGGGGGAGTGAATCAGTAACAGATATTTTTAATCCTTTTAACCATAATATGTAAGTGTTATTTATATTTATGATCAATATACCATTATCATTTAATAAGTGTAGACTAAATAATCCATTAACAATGAACAATCATACACATACATAGTACACTAGTATTTTTATGTGGAAACCCAATGCCGGAGAAAACCACATAATGATTTTTGTTATATTTATTTAAGAATTACATTCATTGGAAGCACCAACTTCCATTGTTCTCTAGCTACAACTAGAAGGAGGCTCCAACCTGTTGTTGGGAAATAATACCCTACGGACTAACAAGCTAGGGCTAAACTTGCATGCAGATCATGACCCTCAAGAACTCACTTTTCTCCTATCACCCCAACACTCAAACCCCTTTTTCACACACAAGCATGGAAAAGACCTACTAACCTTTTTTATCGACGTTTGATGTAGATCCTCCATTGCGCTTTATCCGCTTGCTCTCGCTGCTCCTTCCAAAGACAATCCTGCAATCAAGACAAAACACTACGCATGCATGCTATTTTTCTAAGGGTTAGAGATTAAGCATAAATCAAATAAAATATATATCACTCGTGCATTGGGACAGGAAAAGTATTCTTTTTATTAATCTCAAGATGAATCAACTTACAATAATGATAGAGACCGACCACCATTCCTCGATCCTAATCCTGGGCTCCTCCTCTTCTTTGTCCTCCAACTACTTTGCTTTAATTCTCCTTAAGCTTGAGGAAAGGCTAAAGGGTTTGGACAAATGGATTCGGTAATTGGGCAGAGTTTCTTTGCTATCTTTTTCCCCCTCCAAATAGTACCCCTACCCCTTCTTTTATAGGCTAGAAGGATCTAGGGTTTTGGACGAACTCTTGGCCATGCATGGCTAGGAGTTCCAGTTAACTGACCCAAAGCTTTTCGTCCCATCGACAACTTTCCTATTTTTGTGCTTTGTTAGGTAAACGCGGGCTGTAGTGGGCCAGCCAACGTTCCAACGCGTGCAGTAGAAGGCCTGCCAGCCTTCCAATGCGCCCAGTAATGAGTTAGGGTGTGGGTTACTTAATGTAAGAGGTTTTTCAAGGTTTTATTCAGCATGGCTTTGGCAATGAAGAGACATGAGTTGGCCTGATGCCAGGTAAGCATGTGTGGTGCAATTTAGGGTTATAACACAACCCCTATATTTTAAGGCTACAATGTGAGGGAAGATCCAACTCCCCAATTCTCTGGATACAACCAGAAGGAGGCTACACACCCCTATGTTCTCTGGCTACAACCCGAAGGTGGCTACAACAACCTATCATTTCCCCATCCTTCCATGCTAAAATATAAGTGTCAAATGATGAAACCATTTCCACACTATAACTGTGAGATATACCACTATAAACCTATACCAACCTGTTCCTATACTCAGCCTGTAGCAACAAAACCCAACAGGTACATGACCTGTATATGTTGCATATCACGTATGTATGTTCGTTGTCTATAATACAACCTACATATGTACGTGACCTGTCTATAATTCAACCTACGTACACCTTCAAAAAAATAGGGTTTTCACCTTTTCTGAAACTTCAAAGACTTTGCTACCTATGTGACATCAACCTAGAATCTATCATTGTGTCTTATCTATAGATGATCCCTATGCATACATCATATTATACATTCCTTAACCAAATGCATCTATGTCTCTCTAGTCATGTTCCATACATGTTCGTACAATCATGAACAAGTGTAATAAACCTCACATGGAATATACATCAAACCCTTACAGACATGCAACCTCACACCATAGAAAGAAATTCACAACCACTTTATAACCAAAACCCTCAACCATGTACCAAGAAATACAACTATGTCTCAACACTTGAACCAACAACGTGAACCACTGAATAATACCAACATACCAATGGAGACAAAAATATCCAACTACACATAAGAATATGACATACATTTTGAGTCTATAGATAGATCTATTTTACATGATCACTGTAGACCTTCCTAGGATCTTTCTTTCAGACTATGAGAACCTGGCATCGTCAAAAAATCAATATTTCATGTCTTTTCCCATATATACGCACCAGGTTATACTTACATCCCACATATGTATGCACCCTTCTCCATCGTTGTTAGGAACCAAATATAAAAATAGTATAAAAACCTTAGAATAAGTACTAAACTCCTTGAAAAAGAGAAAAATTCAGATAATAAGCCTCTTCGAGGGGGAAACCTCCTTATACATCATATGAATTCACAAATACAAGGTGCTTCCAAATGAAAAGGTATCCTTGGTATATATAGGAGACTAGGAGGT
Organism: Picea sitchensis; assembly: GCA_010110895.2. Taxonomy (NCBI): domain Eukaryota; kingdom Viridiplantae; phylum Streptophyta; class Pinopsida; order Pinales; family Pinaceae; genus Picea; species Picea sitchensis. The sequence goes on along the minus strand of SNQJ01S0002933.1, from coordinate 492,406 downwards.
ACAATTACAACTAATGGACCCAAGCCGACATAAAGAAAATAACAATACTAATGTAATATTCCCCAGTTAAGGGGTAATGTGCCACTATTTAGGGCTGAACATACCCCTCCCCTTCATACATGTGTTGTCCAAAATGCTTGAGTAATTATGTATTCTTATGTATAAAAGACTCATCTTACCAAGTGGAACCTTCAGTAGGTAGTTTCTTCTACTTAATGAGATACTCTGAAATGGATCTATTCCTCAGCTGATGAATTCTTGGGTCATTGACAGCTTCAGGCTCCAATATGATTTTTTCTTCCTCATCAATTTCTAGCAACATAGTTTGAAATGGGATCTTGTCACCTATAACCTTCTTTAAGCACAAAACATGGAAAACTGGGTGTACTCACGAAGATGCAAGAAGCTCAAATTTGTATGCCATAGTAACAATCTTTTGCAACACCTTATAAGGACCATATTACTTTGGTTATAATTTATTATCCTTCTTATCTTTCTTTAGGGACATCTGTTTGTATGGTTGTAGTCTTCAAAATACCCAATCCCCTACTTCAAAACTTCTTTCACTACGATGTTGATCTGCTTGTTGTTTCATGTTATTTTGTGCCATGGTCAGGTTGTCCTATAAGGGTTGGAGAACTTTCTTTTTATGCTCGATGTGATCTTCCACTACTTGAACCTTAGATTTTTCTATTAGAGAATAAGTGATGGGAAGTGGGTGATATCCATAGAGCACCATAAATAGTGTCATATTTGTTGCAATATGAAAGGAAGTGTTATACCACCATTCTACCAAGGGTAACCACTTGAACCATTGTGTTTTTAATCATAGACAAAGAAATGAAGGTATCCTTCCAAACATTTGTTCACTACCTCATTTTGTCCATCAGATTGAGGATGATAAGATGAACTATGAGTGAATTGAGTACCCAAACAAGAAAATAATTATGTCCAAAAATGTCCAGTGAAGATCAAATATCTGTCAATTATAGTAATCTTTAGGATTCCATGTAGCTTTTGGACTATCTCCATGAATTCAGTGGAAACTATACTGGTTTTGAAAGGATGAGAGAGTTCACAAAAGTGTGCCTACTTAGTCAGTCTATCAACGATCAAGTTGATGACACTCTTTCCTTGAGACTTTGGTAACCCTGTGATGAAATCCATGGAAACCTCCTCCCAACGTTGACTTGGTATGGCTAATAGGACATCCCAAAAAAATTCCTTCTTGACCTTGTGATAGGTTTTCAAAAATTCTAAGTGCCCTCCTACCAGAGAGGTGTACAATTCCAAAAGTATCTTTTGTTTCAGTTGGGAGTTCTTACATAAATATAAGAAATATTTGTACCATAGTGAATCATTTTTCCATGTAAATGTAATTGATGCAATGGAATCATGTTGCAACCTTTGAATTAGAGTCCACACTTTTTCTCCATTCTTCTCCATTCTTCAATTCATCCCTTTCTTATGTTATCCAATTAGGTTGGATGATCGAGATAGCATAGAGAAAGGCCTCAAAATATTCATTCTTTCTTGAGAGTGCATCTGCCACAACATTTTTCTTCACCTTTTTGTATATGATTTCAAAATCATAACTCAACATCTTGGTCACCCATTTTTGTTGTTCTTTTGAAGATAGTCTTTGTTCCAAGAAGTATTTAAGACTTTCAATATTTTTTTTAACCTTGAAGTGCCTACCTATTAGGTAAGGGAACCATTGCTTCAATGTGTGTAGTATTTTCATCATTTCATTCTCATAAATGGGTTTTTGTAAGTCCTTTCCCTTGAGTGGCCGACTTTCAAAAGTAAGGGGCCTTCATTCTTGCATTAGAAAAACACCAATGACATTTCTTGAGGCATCACATTCCACAATAAAGGTTTTTGTCAAGTCTGGTGTGGTCAATACAGGAGCTTTGCACATCATCTCTTTAAGTTATTCAAAATATTGTGTTGCCTCTAGAGTCCATGAAAATGCATCCTTCTTATTTAATGTCGTTAAAGGTGCTTCTATTATTCCATAGTTCCGAACAAACTTGCGGTAATAACCTGTCAAACCCAAAAATACTCTAAGATTCTTCAATGTTTTGGGAATCAACCAGTCCATCATGGAATTAATCTTGTTAGGGTCCACCTTGACACCTCCATGAGCTACAATATTACTTGAATACTCTACCTCCTTCACCCCAAATAAACATTTGGATGGTTTAGCATATAGTTTTTTCTCCTTTAGTAGTTGTAACACCCTGTCAACATGTTGAACATGATCCTCCCAAGACTTGATATAGATTAGTATATCATAAAAAATAATAACACAAATTTTTGAAGGAAGGGATTGAAAATGGAATTAATCAACCCTTGGAATTTGGAAGGTTCATCTGTAAGGCCAAAAGGCATGACCAAAAATTCATAATGGCCTTCATGAGTTCAAAATGTTGTTTTTGGGATATCTACTTCCTTCATTCTAATATGATGATACCCTGAATGGAGATACAACTTTGTGGAGTAGATTTCTCCATGTATTTCATATAACATTTCATCAATGACAAGAATGAGAAAATTATCTTTAATGGTGATATTTTTTATCTCTCTATAATCTGGACACATTCACCATGAGCCCTCTTTCTTAAGTACCATTACTAGCGGTGCAGAGGAAGAACTTTTGCTAGGTCTAAGAAGGCCAGCCTCCAACATTTCTTCAACCATATGCTAAATTTCACTCCTATGGGAATAAGGGTATCTGTAAGGCTTGATGTTAGGAGGAACACTCCCAGGAATTAGGTGAATAGCATGATCATGATCTCAAGTGGGTGGAAGACCTCTGGGAATATATTCAAATACTTTGGAATGCTTATCAATGATCCCTTGGAGATCTAGAGGAATAGATGGCTTAGATGTTTAAACATTTAGTGAGCATAGTTGGACAATTACACCTATATGCCCCCTTTTCAATATTTGTTCCATACCATTAGATCTTATCACCTTACTGGGTTTCCCTGTGATACCCTTTAATTCTATCTCTTTTCCTTCCAATGAAAATTTCATGAAAAGTTCTTGAAATTAAAATCCATTGTTCCCAATGATTGTAACCATTGGACTCCTAGTACAACATCAACACCACCAATGGGTATATAAATCATTGGACTATTCATTACATATTCCCCCATAGTAAAATTGATTTTATGGCATTCTTATGAGCAATTGATAGTTTCTCCATTTTCAATAATTACTTGAAAATCTCACACTAGATGTTGTAGAAATTTTAATACAAATTATGTATTGCTTGGATTCTCCTGATCTAAAAAATATATGCCACTGTTAAATACATAATCGCTTCTACAAATATTCTTGTGAAATCTAAAACACGATCGCCCATTGCAATATCAAGAAGAAAGATCAATCACACATAACATAGATGTTTTACCGGGAAAGCATAAAGCTAAAACTCCCACTATCATATATTATGTATATATCATGGATCATGAAACAATATCATACAAAAATCTAATCCAAGAGCTCTCAGTACAATATACAATCGTATCACACTGTCATACAAAAATTAGCAAATGCATGTGCCAATTTACTACCTCTAGACAACCTGCCTCCTCTATGCAATCCCTGTTGATGGAAATCCCTACAATGAATGAATTCCCCTTGCCTAGGCTATGCAATCCTCATGAGCACATCCAATGTGTGTGTGGTTGCATGAGTGTAGTCACTAATGTCACAATTGATAGTCAAACTGTCCCTTTCACCTGTTATCTCAACTGGGTCTCCCCTGGATCTGACATGCATGTAGTTAACAGTGGTAAATCTTCAGTTGCATGTGAGATCATTGATTGTGAATTAAATAATAATCAATTCATTGATCTCTCACTAGTGTAAGTTCAGTTACAACTAGTACAACTAAGCTTAACTCACTTAACTGAGTTAAACTACTTTACAACTCACATAACTACACATCCAACTCCGTTACAACTTTTAATCACTCAGTTACAACTAATTAGACTTGCATGTCCCACCAGTTAACCTTTGAACTCGAATTTCCTATAGCTAACTGATTTTCCACTTCAGTTAACTATTTCTAAGTGCTCATTGAGAATAGACTAATATTTATTGTCCAACTATTATTAAGGGATAATAATAGCCGGCATACATCTATAAATAGAATTCTCTCACCATCTATAAATAGAATTTTATCATCATCTAAAAATAGACTTCCACCTAAAAATAGCTTGAGGCTCCATCCTATTGTAGGTGCATAATTTTCACTAGGATCTTCTTGTTGAATCTCAACAGATATATAAAGCAATTGAGAGCTTTGGATAATTTATAATGAATGAAATTATGAGTACTATCAAAATCAATTAGGACTATTACATTTTTCTTTTTGATATATCCTTCGATCTTGAGGGTTTGAGGAGTGCTAGTTCTAGTCAATGTATTACATGATATGGTGGGATTCAACTCTTCATAAGAAATCTCTTCTACATTTTCATCTTGAGATGGTTCTTGTTTTTCTTCCTCTTCGCAATATATGTAGAATATTTTTTTCTCACCACACTTATGTTCCTTATTGTACTTTCTATCACAATTAAAGATAAAAAAATTTCTTTTCTTTCATACAATTTTTTAGGTGTCAACCTTGTAGGTTGAGGTGGTTTAGAAGAAGGAACAATATGCTCTCTATAGATGTTAGGAGTGGTCCTTCGAGTAACCATAGCCATATTTTTACTTTCAACATTTCTTGCCACCCTGAACTCATTCTCCAATGATTTGGGTTCCCAAAACCAAACCTCACGTTGAATTTTATCCTTTAAAGTTCCTAAGAATAAATCAATCAGGTTCACATCTAGAGTATATTTTACCTTTATATTCAATCTTTGAAAGTTCTCAATGTGCTCTGCAATTGAACCCTTTTTCTTGATATTTATTCATTGGATGAAGAAGGTATTGTTCCTTGTATCCTCATAGTGTGCTATCATTTATTCCATGAAAATTGTACAAGTGACAAGTGAGTTGAGAGAACAAAGCCATCGATACCACAAAAATTGATTGGGTTCTAAATATAAAGATGCAATTCGTACCTTTTGTGTGTGTGAAACATCACGTAGATCAAAGAACTTCTCCATCTGGAGTATCCATTTGATTGGATCATTGCCATCAAAATTCCTCATTTCGATATTAGGAAAGTGGTTGGTCTTCAACCCAAAGTTGGATATTCTCCAGTCTTCATTCATCTTCTTTTTTTCTCATCATGAATTTCATGGGATACATTGTCACTTTCAGGTGGCCTCTTTATTAACAACTTTTTCAATCCTTCCATGATCTCCCATTTTAAACCATCCATATTAGTATCCATTATCACTTCCATCTTAGATTCAGTTAAATCCATAATCCCTTGTATTCCATCCTTTGTTACTGCCTTATTTTGTAAATCATTTATATCCCTGCACATTCCTTCACCTTCATCAAGAGTCCAAGTAGGGTTGTCTGAAGGATTATTTGGTGTAGAAGTTCCATTTTTTGGTGGAATGTTGGCCAAGTATCACTGCAAGGTAGGAATTCATAATTGTCTTAGGTAGAGGTCCTCACAAACAAGGGAGCATCAGGTGTTATAGCTCTTTGATATATGTGAAGGGTACAACAATAGTACTCAACCCAATATCTTAGGGAACTAACTAAGGAGTCTTGACCATGCCCTTAGTTGTACTATCCAACTACCCTGGTACTAGAGAGTGATATCCTCAAGTTTTTTTCTCAGTGTACTATAGCAACAAGATGGAAAAAATGTTTACTCAGTAATTCTCAGAATTCTAGGGGGTTTCCCAATATACGTTAGGTACGTGGGAGCTTAAATCCATAGTATTATTTTCTAATGCACTACCATTTGAAAGGGAACTTCCAATATACACTAGGTATGTGGAAGAACCAAACAATATCTAGGTTGTAGCACTGAGCAGTAAAGACAACTCCTACATTTAGAGATGCTAGAACAATTATTTAGGGCCTAACAACTACAACGTGCATACACCTAAAAAACTAGGGTTTTTTCAGAATTTCTACAATTATGAAACTTTTGTCGTCAACCCTTTGTACTACCTCAAACTTGCATAACTTTAGATGTATCAATGAGTACTTGCAATAAACCTTAAACACAAATATATATTCAATGTTCTAAATAGGTGCTAATAGAAGAGCCTTTCTCTCTTATTTATACTTCCATGTAGCTTCCTCAAGGGGTTACCTTCTAACCAACTTAACCCAATTTCCTTATTTTTAGGGATAAACCACTTCTAACCAGTTGTCCACTTATAACCATTTTATCCATAAATAATAAACTCTCTACTTCTAGTGGAAACTAATTTATTTTTAATTATTTTATTATTGCAACAACTTAACCCATGATTAACTCCTAGTTTCACCCACTTGACTAGTCAACTTCTTCTAGGAGATTTTAGAATAATTTGACTTCTTTGACCTTCTAGATAAATCATGAGGGTTCTCCAACTTCACAAGGCCATAAATATCTAACCGTGAGGAATTAGGTAATACCCCAAGGCCGAGCCCCAACTAAATTGTAAACATGTTTTATAGGATGGTGAACCAAGTGATTATAAGCTAGGAGGCTTATGTAATTATTAGGTCGGAGAGCCTAGATGCTAAAGGCTAGTGAGACTATTTTTGTACATGTAAACACTCATATCATTAATATAAATACATCATTGTGTGTATACCGACCACGATGAAAGATTATGGGGGAATAAGCACCACCAAAAAGGGAAAGGGAGGGGCTAAGAGACTAGTAAAAGGGGCTAAGCTAGAGGGCTTATCTCCAAGGGAATATTATAATATTATTCCTTAAGAATTTGGTGAGGATAATTATTTTATCCTAAAGTTATTATGGGAAGTGGAATGATCCACAAGTGGAGAGGAACAAATTCCTGGAAGGCCATGTGTCAATCCTAGCACATGAAAATATATGTGGGGAAAATAGTTAGTTTTCCCATCTCTCCCCATGCACCAACGGATCCACACAATGAGAATTCACGTAGACATCCATTTCCTCTATGAGTTGACCTCTACATCATTCACGCACCCTGGAACTTGCATGCACACATCTAGTAGTGATCCTGTACTTTTCATGTTATGCACAACACATTGTTGATGGGCGTAAATGACACACCATCAACTAGAAGGTTAGATCCGGACCAGATTTGTCTAATTAACCCAAGCTGTTTGGTATGATCTTACCTGATGAGTTTAATGGCTCTGTTAGCCAACTAAACTCCTAAAAACAGTAAAAGAAATAAACTAATCTAAATCTACGATTCTAACAAATGATATATTACTTACTAATGTTTATTAAAAAGAAATGTGAATATACAAATGATTATAAACAATCTATATACATTTTACAAGGTTTACTTGAAATCTTGCGAAAATCAATGTTCATAATAATGTTTCAAAATAAGATAAAGAAAGAACATAAATCTTTTTGTTTTTTTTAATGTTTAAATATTTTAAACTAATAAATACTAAGCAAATACAATTGAAACAATGACACAGAAACAATCAAAGCTAATTAATGCAATCATCGTCTCATCCATATATAAACAAATCTGAATAAAAGAAAGCAATGTACCTACTAACCTCTCATTGATCAACAATACTAAGCTAAATTCATCTCTCTTTATTTGTATGAGCTCCCCTTAACCCGTGTCAAGTGTAAACCTATGACAAAAGAAAGCATAATACATCCTAAAGAAAGTCAAGGAAGTGTTTCATATTCTGGAGCGAGTTTATAATGATAGAAAGACGAATAATTATATATCTTGTGACATTGAAATGTCCAATAACTGAAAATGAAAGAAATTTGAATTCTCATGAATGGTGTTACCAACTATCTAGCATCAGATGTAAACTCAAAATACTTGGATAGATGATGAGTCACAGATATAAACTAAACCAAAAGATAATGAACAACATAAAGAAAAGCATGATATAAAATATTATGTGCAGAACTGACTAAAGCTATTTGGACACATATAACATTTCACATCAAGAAATTACATGAGAAGACAATAAAAAAAACATTGCAAAGTCTACATAGGATGAAAACTAAAGAGTAAACTGTTTTCTCATATAGTTTCAACAAAATATATTCATCATATGGTCCAGAAAGAACTTTTGGGATAATAGACTCTTAAAGATTGAAAAAAATAATATATAAATGATAGCAATTAGCCATGTATTGATAAAACAGACTAAAGCTAATTTAAATCAATGCATAATCAATTATTGAAAGAATATGAAGATATTATAATGAAAATAAAACCATTTTACTCATAGGACAAAAGCCATTAAGCAACCCATAATTTCATATTCTTCTTTGAAAATAATTGTCCATTCTCCCAAAGATTCCAACCATCCGTTACTCCATTTGAAAAGAAAAAAAGTTTACAAAAGAAATAATATACAAAAGAGAAAGTATATAAATCCTCCTCTCAATTTTTTGGATCCATGGTTATGAACTTTCTCATATATTTATACAATGAATGAACAGTCTGGGCGTCACTAATAATTTTCGCCACCTGAAATTTTCCTCGTAAAGAGACACAAATATCTCTCAAATATTGCATGTTTTTGGGAAATTTCTTATTTGTAAGCTAAATGGGTCCATTCTGAAGATGGGTTTTCAACCGTTTCTTCAGATTCCTTACGGTTTGGCTGAAACAATTCCCGTAAAATAGTTTGTCTGTTCTTGAACGCATTTCCAAATCTTATCTGTAGTTCATAATTTATTTGCAACAATCCAATATTATTTTTGGATCAATTATCCTGAACGTATTTAGATAATAAAATCAAGCCATGATCATATCTGTACCAAATAACTAATAATAGAAACGTGTGAAACAAAAAGAAACCTAAATTAATAACCTAAAAATTGTGAATAAAACAAAATCTAGAACAATAAAATAAAAAATGAATTTAAACTAACTATAAGTTCTAAACAAACATTTTTTATATTTTCCTTTCAAATATGATCTTAAAATTCTAGAAGCTTCAAGTTGATGGAGAGAAAGAAAATATTAATTTTGGGTTTTCACAAAATCAAACAAAGGATATATAATTCTTTTTTATTATTATTATTTTATTTTTATTTTGAAATGAGATGAAAACTAACAAAATAATTTAATTAATTAAACCTACCAAATGATTTTGTGAAATGATTGTTAATGAGCAAAAGACGAAAACATAATCATAATTTAAACGAAAGTAAAAGTTGATAAAAATTAAGGTTTTCGTTTAAATTAACATTTCTATGTTTGTCTCTCCCTCATTCAAAATTGATCAAATGTGAAAAAATGTCATAAAAACGATGTGTCACAATAAATGTTCTTTCTATAAAATCATTGTTATTAATACAAGACTTCAATCAATTCATTCTCATAGAAGATAAATTCAATAAGGAAGAGGTAATAACAAACTCCCAAATTATGAAGCTCGTCCATAAACATCAAAACTCCATAGAAAGAAAAACTGAATGGCATTTGAATTTCATGAAACCCAAACCAAACAAAAGAAAAGAATATAAACTCAAACCAACCTTGAAACAAAGAAAATCAATACCAATCCAATCAAGTCAAAGGGAAAAAAATGAAGAATCCAAGTAAAATTTCAAGGGACCCTAGATTTTGATTAAAAATAAAGAAGGGGGTTGTTGGGGCCCAACACACACCTGTAGTTTTCTTGAGATTGTACTGTGCCTTCCCTAAATGTTTTTGTTACCAAAACAGTTCCTTGACTGAGCGTGGTTGATGTCATTACCTGTTCCATAACCATTTTCTATTATTACCTTCATATGATCCCATATCTAGTTGACTTAATCTATGGAATGAAGAAACGGGTTGTTAGGCCTATGGGTTTTAAGAGGCGGGTTGTTAGGCACATGGATTGAAGAAGCAGGTTGTCAAACCTATGAGAAACTCTCTATAAGTGAGAGATTTTGTTGGGAAAGTGATTTCCTGAGGGAGACTAAACTGCAATTATAGTGCTTTGAGAATTCCTATCTGGCCTATTGTTGAAGCCATTGAAGGGAATTGGGGTAGCCGAAGGACTATTGAACAGAGAAGGGGCACACTTCCTGGGGTCGGATAGGCATGTGGGGAATGAGAGGAAATAGGCTACTAGTGTCAATTGGCTCCTGGGAGGAAATCCTTCATGTTGATTGTGCAACTTCCTGTTGTCTAATTTGTATCGGCCTATCCTAAGAATCGCTTTACTCAAGTGGAGTTTAGTCCCATATCGAGGGTGATCCACTATTGAGAGTGATGAGTAGCATGGTCTAAGGCTAGGAGGATCATGAATTTTTGCACGTAGTTGGTGGTCTTCTATAAAAATATAAGTATCAATTATGTGTTCAATTTCCTACTGTGTATTTATACATGTTGTAACACCCTGTTTCCCCCAATCTGTAAAAATAACTATATTGGCCAAGAACTATGGAAAACTCAAACATATGAATGTTTGATTTGACGGACCTTTGTATAAAAGGTCGATGAATGTAAATTATGTTATGAATATGTGTTGCATGAATGTTGGGAGGGAGATGTGCTAAAAGAGACCATGATGGCTAATGAGAGGTGGTGGAAGGGACCTGGAA
>SNQJ01S0002933.1:442029-461554 GCA_010110895.2 Picea sitchensis | reverse complement strand
GTGGTGGAGATGGAAGGTATGATCACCAACCATCTAGTGTCTATTCTAATTGACCCTGGTTCAAATTTGATTTATATAGCTCCTAAGGTTGTTGATAAGTGTAAATTATAGCCACATAAACATGCCAAGCCATGGTTGGTACAGTTAGCCACTGGAACCAAACGAAAGGTAGCAGAGGTCATACCATCTTGCCAATTCACTATGGGTGAATTCCCCACCCAAGTAACCCTTAACATACTACCCCTAGGATCGTATGACCTGTTGATTGGTATGGACTGGATAGCCACATATAAATCCAGACTGGACTGTTACCATAAAACCTTAGAATGTGTAAGTGAAGAAGGAAGAAGGATAACCCTTCAAGGGATCCAAAAACCTGTCTTAGTGAGGCAAATATCAGCCATTCAAATGAGAAAGTATTTTAGGAAGGGATGTCCACTATATGCGATCCAGGTGTTGGAATCAATTGAAGATGACAAACCAAGCCTCAAAGACCACCCCACACTAAGAGAATATAGAGATGTGTTTCCGGAAGAGGTACCGGGTCTACCTCCAAGAAGGGACATTGACTTCTCGATAAAACTTGCACCAGGAGTGGTGCCAGTGTCTAGGACACCCTATAGGATGAGAAAACCCGAGCTAATTGAGATTAAATTACAACTAAAAGAAATGATGGATAAAGGCTATATCCGACCCAGCATGTCTCCATGGGGAGCACCAGTCCTTTTTGTGAAAAAGAAAGATGGTACCCTCCGACCGTGCATAGATTATAGACAACTCAATAAGGTAACCATAAATAACAAATACCCCTTACCTAGGATCGATGACCTATTCGATCAATTGGGAGGTGTTTCCATCTTCTCAAAGATTGACTTGAGATCTGGATACCATCAAGTCTGAATCAAGAGTGAAGATATCCACAAAACTTCCTTCAGGACGAGATATGGTCACTATGAGTTTGTAGTAGTACCATTTGGATTAACCAATGCCCCTGCCACTTTTATGTGCTTGATGGACAATGTGCTTAGCAAATTCCTAGACAAATTTGTACTGGTTTTATTGACGATATATTAATTTACTCCAAGAATAAATAGGAACATGAGGAACATCTTAGACTTGTGCTTCAAGTGCTAAGAGAACATTAGTTCTATGCCAAATTTAGCAAGTGCGACTTTTTCCAGAAGCAAATACATTACTTGGGCCATGTCATATCTGAAGAGGGAGTAGCAGTAGACCCTGAAAATATCAGGTCTATCATGGAATGGCCTACCCCAGAGGACATTTCAGATATCAGATCCTTTATGGGCTTAGCAGGATACTATAGGAGATTTATAAAAGGATTCTCCAAGATTGGTTGTCCAATCACTTCCCTCCAGAAGAAGGGAGCTAAATTCACGTGGACACAAGAATGTGAAGAAATATTTCAATCCCTAGAACATCTACTGACCCACATACCCGTGTTGAAGATCATCGATCCCGAAGTTGACTTCCTAGTGTGCAGAGATGCTTGCAAGGAAGGGCTCGGAGGAGTCCTTATGCAAGAAGGAAGTGTAGTCTGCTATGAATCCTGAAAATTGAATGAGCACGAAACCAACTATGTGACCCATGATCTAGAGCTTGCCGCCATAGTGCATGCCTTAAAAATGTGGAGGCATTACCTCCTGGGAAGGAAATTTGTACTTATGACAGACCACTATGGATTGTGATATCTGTTTGACCAACCAAATCTCTATGCCAGACAAGCTAGGTGGATGGCCCTCCTTAGTGAGTTTGATTTCAAAATCAAACATGTTAAAGGAAAGGAAAATAAGGTGGTCAATGCCCTTAGCAGAAGTATGAAAACAATTCATCTGACAGTGGTGAGCACCTGCGAAACGAATGTCAAAGAAAGAGTCAAGAATGCACAAGAAACAGACACATTCTTCCAGATCGTAACCTCATACCTGGAGCAAGAAACCATAGGGATAAAGTATGAAGGCTACCAAATGATAGATGGAGGTCTGCTAACTTACAGAAACAGATTTTATATTCCAGATTGTGACGACTTGAAGAGATTCATAATGGATGAACTACATAAAATACCATATACTGGTCATCCACGATACCAGAAGATGATCGCGGCCACTAGGAAACAATTCTATTGGCCTGGGTTAAAGAAAGACATAGCTAACTATTTAGCTAAGTGCATAGAATGCCAACAGGTTAAAGAAGAACACCGACACCCAGTAGGATTATTACAACCTCTACCAATCTCGGAATGGAAATGGGAAACCATTTCCATGGACTTCATCACCGGATTACCAACATCGACCAAACATAATGACACCATCATGGTAGTGGTGGATAAATTGAGCAAGTCTGTCCATTTTATCCCCATCAAATTGACTTTCAAGGCAATAGATATCGCCAGCATATTCATGAAGGAAATATTCAAACTACATGGTATGCCTAAAAAGATCGTGTCTGACAGAGACACAAAATTTACTTACAACTTTTGGAAATCCTTGATGGCTGGTCTAGAGACCAAATTATTGTTTACCACAGCCTATCATCCTCAAACCGATGGACATATGGAAAGAGTCAACCAAATATTAGAAGACATGCTAAGAATGCATGTAATGCATCAACCTAAAAAGTGGGAAGATTACCTGCCACTGGTGGAATTCGCCTACAATAACGGCTACCAAGAATCCCTGAAGATGAGTCCTTTCAAAGTCCTCTATGGTAGACTCTACAACCCTCTAGCAGTTGGAGTAACCCAGTAAACATAATTACTATTGGACCTGACATGTTGAAATAAATGGAACAAGAAGTGATTCATATTAAACAAAACCTAAAGGTCGCTTAGAACAGACAGAAAAGTTACGCTGACCGAAAGAGAACTCCAAGAGAATTCAAGACGAGAGACCACGTATATCTCAGACTTAGGCCCAGGAAGAGTTCCCTGAGGATGGGATCTTGTGCCAAGTTGGCACCTTGGTATTGTGGACCCTTTGAAGTTCTAGATAGAGAGGGACATGTAGCCTATAGGCTAGCACTTCCTCCCATTGTGAAAGAACATAATGTTTTCCATGTTTCATTATTGAAGAAATATGTACACGATTCTAATCATATAATTGACTGGTCTGTGATCCAAGTGGAACCGGAGGGAGAATTCCTACCAGAACCTCAATGCATACTGGACAGAAAGGAAACCCCACTCAAGAACCGAACCATTGCACAGGTCAAGGTGCAGTGGAAACATTTTGGCCCAGATGAGGCTACATGGGAAATGGAAGATGCCATGAAACATGCATATCCGATTTTGTTTACTTCTGTACATACATGTCATATTGATAGATATAACATCAAGGATGATGTTCCTTTAAGGGGGAGTGAATTGTAACACCATGTTTCCCCCAGTCAGTAAAAATAACTATATTGGCCAAGAACTATGGCAAACTCAAAGATGTGAATGTTTGATTTGACGGACCTTTGTATAAAAGGTCGATGAATGTAAATTATGTTATGAATATGTGTTGCATGACTACTGGGAGGGATATTTTCTAAAAGAGACCACGATGGCTAATGAGAGGTGGTGTAAGGGACCTGGAATGGTTGCGTTAACTTCCACCAAACCAATATTGTACTGGTTTTTACTTGCTCAAAGACCAAAGAAACTCTCTAACCCTGGAATGAATTACCCATCAGGATGGTAGGTGGGGAGTCTCCTCAAGAGTTAATGAGGGGATGGGGGCGAAACGCCCATCCGTAGAAGCTCCCAGACCTGACCACGGACGGGGGAATTCGCGCCACACGCAATCTTGTAGAAAAGGCAAGAAAGGAAGTGTGGGAAAGGGCGAAGAGAGGACGAGCGCGACAGGGATTGTGGAAGAAAATCGGAGGAGCTCTGGAAATATAGGGAGTTCTGAACAAAGGATAAGGAGAGTAACCTTCATCCTTGACTTCTGTTGAGTTGGAAGTAGGAGACTGAATCTCAAGCATCGTGGTCTATCTCAGGGGTGGCTAGTGGTAAATCCATTTGGAGTCACTGAGCCTACGGTTGGGTGGAAATGAGCACCCCTCTCAGTAGTCGCGTCACACCTGGTGTTTTTTGATAAGTGTTTGTATCTTGTATCTTGAATTGAATATCCTGGACACATGCTCATGTTTGTACACTCATAAATGGTTTCTGTATAGAAGTGTTTTCCTAGTGTTTTGATAAAAAATAATGGATGTCTGATTATACTTATATGACCATAATTATTTTATGTATAGAATGAATAAGTTTATATTATGAGTCCATTCCCTTGAGCTTTGTTCCATCTACTTGACTCACGCTATGTCCTGGTTTGATTTCTCGAAGGCACCTCCTCCCAGGAAGTTTCCTCGCATTCTAGAGCCAAAGTGAGTTCCTTGAAAAGACTATCGTTATGATAAACCCACGAGTTTACTTTACCCCTTGTCACAAATTTATAGCTCGGTGAATTAGGAAGGATTTTCATTCATGTCACCAAGCCTAGGGATAATTACCCAAGAACCCTCTGAAGGTCCCGATGACCTGGGTCTAGAAACCTTGTACACGAAAGAGTAGTTCTCTCAGGATTTGAAGTCATGGGAGTTCAAAGCCTTGAGAGGTTGAATCTCGTGAATCAAGCTCAGAAAGGATAGCAAATCCCATTTATCTAAAGAGAATACCCCATCGTTTGGTAGACGAATGGTCGGAATCCTTTCGGAAATACCCCCGATTTGTCAAGACTGATGGATCTAGAGGATGAGTGTAGGCATTAATACCTCGACCCCTTCAACCTTCGCAAGTAGCGATGGGATCCAGCACTGTGAATCCAAGGATCTGTCGGAGCTCTATGGACTGTTGGATCAAGGGAGGCTCACAATCGTTAATCTCATACATAAATTTCGCTATCAAGAATTTGGGGATCGGAGTTTCGAAAGGTAAGGAAACTCTCTACTATGGATTTTTGCCAGTCACTAAATCCTGGTATGAGAAACCCCAAATTGGTTTAGCATGAATAGGTTTCAGCGTTTCAGCACTCCAGAAACCCAGGGGCAAGACCCCTCATCTTCGCCAGTCACGAAATCCCGGTATGCGAAACCCCGAATCAATTTAGTGTGAATAGGTTTTTGTGTTTTGACACCCGGGAAACCCAAGGGCAAGACCCCTCGTCTTTTCCAGTCGAAAAATCTTGGTATTCGAAACCCCAAATCGGTTTAGCATGAATAGGTTTCGACGTTTCAGCACCCGAGAAACCCAAGGGAAAGACCCCTCATCTTCTCCAGTCATGATATCCTAGTATGTGAAACCTCGAATCGATTTAGCATGAATGGGTTTCGACATTTCAGCACCCGAGAAACCCAAGGGAAATACCCCTCATCTTCACCAATCGTGAAATCTCGGTATGTGAAACCCTGAATCGATTTAGCGTGAATGGGTTTCGTTTTTTTGGCACCCGGGAAACCCAAGGGCAAGACCCCTCGTCTTCGACAGTTGCAAAATCCCGGTACACGAAACCCCAATGCGCTCTGTGAATGAGCCCTAGGTCACCGGATAGGGTCTTGTGGTAGGAAGGAGGAGTCCTGAAAGAATTTGGACCACCCATTTGTAGGGATGCGTGGTGAAGATCTAAAGCCACCAGGGTTCTGGACATCATAGGAATAGGAGTGAAGACCTCGCCAGAAATACTGAAAGGTAGAATGTCGGGATTTAATCTGGGTTGTTGATCAAGTCAATGATTTGGACCATAGATATGAATGATACCAGGCTTTCGGGTTCTGTGGATTCAAAAGGGAAAGGAGGAATGCTTGCATTACGATTCCCTAAATCACGAAACCCTGAAAGCATTTAGAGGAATAGCACCAGGTCATAGGACTGGTCATATGAAAAGCAAGCCAAGGGAGGAGCTAAGGATCTGTTAGACCCTTTCGGGTTTTGACATTTTGAAAGACAGAGACCAGGGGAATTCTTGTATCGCGATTCCCTGAATCACGAAAGCCGAAAGTGCCTTTTTGGTAAGGCCTGTAGTTATAGCCAATGATCACATGGAGGAGGATAAGGGAAGGGATGGTGTGCGTTAGGCCCCATAGAAATTCGGGGATTCTGTCCCTCGAAGAAAAGACAAAAAGAAAAAGAAAATCTTAGTTGTCATAGTGGCTGTGTGACACATGCTTTCATATTTATGAGTATTTCTTGTGTATGTTGTATGTATAGGCTTACTGTTATTTTCGCATAAATATATGTTTTAGTAGAATGTATTTGTTTGTTTTAATTTTTATATATAATAATTTCCACATTTGTTTCTGTGTGGAATATACCAGCTCATATATGGTTGGGTATGTTACAATTTGGGTTATCAGAAATAAAAGTAATAGTAATGGTGGTAGTCCTCGGCCTAGGAGGTCTGGGGAGTGTTATAGTTTTGTATCAAAGCATGAAAGTTTTAAAGTGGCGTACCCATCCTGGGTGGTCCGGGTATGTCACAATTTGGTATCAAAGGTCTAGTTTTCAACACTGATCCTGGATGGGCCATGCAAGTGGAAATTCAAGAAAAGTTTTTAGAGTGAATTGTTGTCAAAATGGACAAAATTCGAGTTTCAAACCATCCATGAGTGGCAATAGGGAACCAAGAGCACACCTTAACTATGTTTGAAAGAACAAGAGATGTAATAGTTTGATAAACCATACTAACGATGGTTTTGGGGTCATAAAGTTTAGATTTGGGCCATCATATATGTTCAAGAGAAGGAAAATCCCTCACAACTATTGGATCTGGGGAAGTAGCATGGTTGTTAACCCCTCAAGTCCTTTGGACTTTGTTCCTTCGATAATTTTTAAGATTTTGACAAAAGGAAGAAAAATCTTCGATGTCGCAAAGTCCCGCAGGGGATCTACACTGTAGATCATTTGGGAGAAGGTGGACCGTTGGATCCCCCAAGTGGTTCGACAGTTTGGAATTTGGGGAAATATGGTTGCAGATGTACAAAGTGGAGTTTTCCCCAGAGTCTCAAAGTTTGGAACCAATACGAACCATCCATTATTGGAGACACGTGTTCGAAGATCAACAAGTGTTTGAAATTACAACATTCGATGGTTTGGGGGTTGTATGGTGATCAACACCAAGATCTTCTGAATCCCCAAAGCATCGGAGTCTTGAAACTCCAGAGAAGCATAATTCAGAGAGTTATCCACTTCATCATTTGAAAGAAATGAGGAGTTGTTTTGAGGAAATATCTGAAGTCTCGAAGTTCTATAGCATCAGAGTGACATGGCATGATGAGATCACCTAGAGTGACTTGAACCTGATTAATAGTTTGGAAGATCGACGATTGAGAGTTTTAAATTGTGCATATGAGAAGTTTTCGAAGTCCCGGAGCCCTGAAGGCCCAAATCTATGAGAAACAATTGTTTGGAAGTTCGACATTCGGGAGTTATCAAGTATGTGGGTGTAAAATACTTCAAATCCCAAAGTGCCGAAGTCCTGGAATGTTAGAGTGACACGACATGATGATGTCACCTAGAGTGACATGGGCCTATTCAGAAATTTGGTGTTCGGGAGTTTTGAAGGGTGTTGTAGAGGAAACCTACGAAGCCTAGAGTTCTGAAGTCACGAAGCAGCATAGTGACATGACCTGGTGATGTCACCTAGGGTGACGTGGAAACACTTGATTCTTTCCACGTGTCATCATTATTCTTTATTTTCAAAGACCCTTTTTGCCAATTGGAACTTGACATGTATCACCCGTCAGATTGGTCCAAGTGTCATCTCAGTATTTCTACCACATAGCACCCCCCTGGTGCATGATTGTTGCTGAGACTCTAAAAGTTCATAGGTTTGACATTCGGGGAAATTGGAGTATGTGGTTGTAGGAACCTCTAAGGCGTGAATCCCCAAAGAGTTTCTTCGGGTGTTTGCTAGTTTAGCGTTCAGAGAAAATGTGGTATGATGAAGGTAAAACCTCCGAAGCCCGAAGTAGTGGAGTGCCATAGTAATGAAACGCCAAAGTTCCAGCCTGAGAATTTAGAAGTTCAGGGGGAATAAGGTGGGGGGTAGTAAGATCCTCTGAAGCTCGAAGTTCTAGAGCCATGTAGTCCTGAAGCCCCAAAGTAGTGGAGCCCTGAACCTTCGATGATGTACTATGCAAGGGCTCGCTATTTTGACGTTTAGGAGGAATAAGGAAGGAGGTAGTAAGACCCTCTGAAGCCTGAAGTTCCAGAGCCCCAAAGTCTCAAAGATTCAGATGAGTGAATTTCAGTTAAGCACTAGGACATTTCCCTTGGTCATGTGAGACTTTGGTCGAAATAAAAGAAGACCAATGTCTAATTGTTGTTTTCAAAGACAAATTGTTTAGATATTTATAAATTCCTACTAAAAACTCATAATTGAACAAGGGAGTAGTCATTGGAAATATATTGGATAGTAGAACATAATTTTTCACCCATAAAATTGAGTTGAATAGTAAATTTATCAGAAAAAACAGAAGAAAGAAGTCTGATATATTTTTTAACCAGAATGGTTCATATTTTCATGAAATTGTTGAGTCAGTTAGCCTGACAATATTCTATTGGCTAGACATTTTGCAGAGCTAACAAGTGTAAGATCGGAATTAGGATTAGCACAGAGTGTAGAGAGATGGAAGATGCACAGGGGGCTTACATCCTGGAAGATGAGATCATATGGATGGATTTCCATTTGGGTATTGAAGGAACAAGCTCCAATGTACATGGAGAAGGAAAGGATGAAAACATGAATATGGTAGAGACCATTAGAAATTTGCATAAATATTTACAAAATCACAAGGCTAATAATGTAAGTCTTATGAAATATAAGGAGCATCAATAGGAATTCAACATGAAGTTAATGCAGAGATTGGACAAAATTGAAAATAAATTGGATAAGGAGAATGGCTCAAGAAAAACAGGAAGTCATAGGTTTCCTGAGGAGAAAGGAAGATAAAGGAGTGCTAGAATCCATCATCATCGCTCCCCGAGGCATTCCAATAGGAGAGCACATAGTATATCAAGTTCATACCCTATCAGGAAGCATAGGAAGAGGTTTGGGAAGGATTAATTGTGAGGAGAACTGAACAAGATCAAACCTCCTACATTTGATGGTGAGCACAAGAAGGATGAATATTCCAAGACATGGTTGTTAGGCATGAGAAAGTACTTTCAATTGCATAATTATTCTTCACATGTAGAAGGAATAATTTCTATCTATCATCTCAAGGGGAAAGGAATCCATGTGGTGGGATCATCTTGTGTAGGTGCGACACACTAAAAAGAAAAATGTTTATTGGAAGGAATTCAAGAAGTGTTCTGAAAACAAATACTTGACTAAGAGATATTATGACAGGAAAATGAAAGAGTTCTTTGACCTCAAGCTTGGAAGTATGTCCATTGATGAATGTGAAAGAATATATTTGGAACTGTTAAAGGATGTCTCCTTCATCAAGGATGAGACCATTAATATTCAAAGGTATTTGAGTGGGCTGTCATCTTTCATCAGTGATAAGATTCAATATGATGATCCAAAAACATTGGAAGAGACCATAAGGCGATCTTAATTCCTATATGATCAACACAAGGGAAAGCCAACTTTCCAAAAATCATGGAAAGATAAGAATAAGTTCAAGATGGAATAGAGGAAGAAGGAGAATAAGCCACCATTCTTCAGAAATAGTCCATAGGGACAACCGACTTCTAGAGAGACTAGAACGATTGAGACAGGGGGGAAAGGCCAAGGAAGCCACCTATTCAATGTTGGGGTTGTAAAGGAGATAATATGTATAAATATTGTCCTCACAGAAGTGACAAAGTGAGAGTTGTTCAAAATGTACAACAAGATGAAAGAGTGAAGGACATGGGTAGAAATGTACCAAGGATCTACGCATCCCTACACAACAAGCAAGCAGAGTTTCAATCATACATAATTGAAGTGGAAGGTATGATCAACAACCAACCCATTGCAATTTTAATTGATTCGGGAGATATTCATAGTTATATAAATCCTAAGATGGTGGAAATATTTCATTTACCAAGAAGAAAGCATCATAAATCTTGGTTGGTTCAGCTAGCTACCAGAGCCAAATAAAAGTTAATGAGTAGGTTAAGTCAGGTCGAGTGGGCATGAATGGAATGCACACCAAGGAAGATTTGAATATATTTCCTTTAGGTTCCTATGAATAACTAATTAGGATGGATTGGTTGTACCAACACCATGTTGTCTTAGACTTTCATACCAAGGAATTTACTTTCCTGGATGAGGAAGGGAACCTAAGGACAATATAGGTAATTCCCAGAGAAGTAATTGTCAGAGAAATATCAACATTGTAGCTGAAGAAGTGCTTTAGAAAGGGTTGTGAAATATTTGCAGCCCATATGGAAGAAACACTTAAGGATAAGGTGTCAAATATTGAAGATTATTCAGTCCTAAAGGAATTTGAGGATGTATTTAAAGAAATACTAGGACTACCCCCCCCCCTAAAAGAGATATTGATTTCTCTATAAATCTGATGCTTGGAGCAACTCCAGTATCCAAGACTCCTAATAGGATGAGTACAGTAGAATTGAAGGAGTTGCAAATGCAGCTTGAAGATATTTTGAAGAAGGGGTATATATGCCCAAGTGTGTCCCCTTGGGGTGCCCAGATTTATTTGTGAAGAAGAAGGATGGGACATTGAGACTGTGTATTGACTTCAAGAAGTTGAAAAAAGTAACTGTAAATAATAAGTATCATTTTCCAAGGATAGATGACCACTTTGATCAGTTAAATAATGAAAAAATATTCTCAAATATTGATCTCAGGTCTGGTTATCATCAGGTAAGAATTAAATATCAAGAAATCATCAAAACTTCTTTCCAAACTAGATATGGTCATTATGATTTCACAGTGGTGCCATTTGGGTTATCAAATGCACCATCTATTTTCATGTGTTTAATGAATGGTGTTTTTAGAGATTACTTAGATAAGTTTGTTATTGCCTTTTTGGATGACATTCTTATATATTCCAAGTTGGAAGAAGAGCATGAGAACCACTTGAGGATGGTATTAAAAGTGTTAATATAGAATCAATTGTATTCCAAATTGAGAAAGTTCTCATTTTACCAGAGCCAAATTCATTATTTGGGGCATATCATATCTGAGGAAGGGATAGCAGTGGATCCTGAGAAGATTGAGGCCATTAAAGGGTGGTCAACACCTAAGAATGTGACAAAATTTAGATCATTCATGGGCCTTCTTGGCTACTACAAAATATTTATTTCATAATGTTTAAACAATGCTCACCCAATCACTTCCTTACAAAAGAAGGGAGTGAAGTTTCACTGGTCAGTGGAGTGTGAAAAGAGCTTCTAGAACTTGAAGAATTTATTAACCAGTGATCCAATTCTAAGGATTGTTGATCCAAATTAATATTTCATGGTATGCACAGATGCATGCAAAGAAGGACTTGGTCGACTCCTCAATCAGAGTGGGTGTGTTATATGTTATGAATCAAGGAAGTTGAAGGAGCATGAAAGGAATTATTCCACTCATGATTTGGAGTTGGAAGCCACAATGCATGCCTTGAATAAGTGGAGGAACTTTCTCATGGGGAAAAGGTTTGAGTTAAGGAAAAACCATCATGGTCTGAAATATCTATTCGGACAACCAACTCTAAATGTCAGGAAGAGTATATGGATGGAATTTCTCAGTGAGTATGACTTTATATAAAGCATATCAAAGGAAAAGAGAACAAGGTGGTTGATGAACTCAATAGAAGAGTGCATGAGTTGCATGCTATAGCCATCAAAATGTATTAATCTAACTTGAAAGACATAATCTTGGAGGATGCAAAATTAGATTTGCAATACAAGGAATTAGTGGGAAAATTACAGCAAGGTAATTTGCAACACAAAATTAAGAACTACAAGATGGGAAATGATGAAATTATCAGGTATAAAGGAAGAATTTATGTACCAAATTCTCGGGAATTGAAAATTTTGATATTGAACTAAATACATAATGTACCTTATGCTAGACACCTAGGGTATCAGAAAATAATTGCAGTAGTCAAGAGCCAATATTATTGGCCAGGCATGGAGAAACAAATTATCGAGTACATTGCCAAATGTTTGGAGTGTCAAAAGGTCAAGGTTGATCATAGACACCTAGCTAGGTTGTTACAACCATTAACCATTCCTGAGTGGAATGAGAAGTGGTAACAATGGAATTTATCACCAAACTTCCTAGAACAAACAAGCAACATGATTCTATCATGGTAGTAGTGGACAAGCTTACAAACGCTGCCCATTTCATTCCAGTGAAGCTCACTCACAAAGAAATTAATGTCGTTGATATTTATATGAGGGAAATTGCTAAATTCCATGGTATACCCAAGACAAATGTGTTTGAAAGAGACCTAAAGTTTACCTCAAATTTCTAGAAAGGATTATTCAAAGGATTTGGAACAAATTTGAATTTTAGCACTTCTTATCATCGAGAATCTGATGGGAAAACAAAAAGGGTGAATCAATTGATTGAGGATATGTTGAGGATGTATGTGATGGATAAACCATCAAAATGGGAAGACTATATACACTTGGTAGAGTTCACTTACAACAATGGGTACCAAGCATCTCTGAAGATGAGCCCATTTGAGGCACTTTATGGAAGAAAGTGCAACACACCAGTAAGCTGGGACAACCCAAAAAATAGAGCAGTGGTTGGCCTAGGTTTTCTCAGGGAAATGGAAGAGAAGATGTCAAAAATAAAGAAGAATTTAAAGGTTGAAAAATACATGAAGAAAGTATATTCTGATAATATTAGAACCCACAGAGAATTTAAAGTGGGTGATCATGTATTCCTGAAAGTGAAGTCCAACAGAAGTTCCCCTGAAGTTGGGAAATTGTTCCAAGTTGCCAGCTCATTATTCTGGGCCGTTTGAAATAATAGAGAGGATTGGGCTTGTAGCTTATATGATTTCATTACCTGCATCAATGTCTATTAATAATGTATTCCATGTGTCATTTCTCAAGTAGTATATACCTTATTCTAATCATGGTATTGATTGGAATGTGATTCAGGTGGAGCAAGAAGGCACTTTTCAAGTGCATCCAATCTGAATATAGGACCAGAAAATCAATCATATCCATAATCAAAACATAAATCTAGTAAATGTCTAATGGCACTAGTATGATCCTAAGGATGCAACTTGGGAGCATGAAGATGTTATGAGGGTAGAATACCCACATCATTTTGAATATTTTTGAAAATATTGATGGTAATATGTAAATAAGTTGCACCGAGGACAGTGAAAAATAAGGGGGGGGGATTGTTATACCCCAAGGCCGAGCCCCAGCTAAATTGTAAACATGTTTTATAGGCTTGTGATCCAAGTGATTATAAGCTAGGAGGCTTATGTAATGATTAGGTCGGAGAGCCTAGATGTTAAAGGCTAGTGAGCCTATTTTTGTATATGTAAACACTCATATCATTAATATAAATACGTCATTGCATGTAGACCGACCATGATGAAAGAGTATGGGGGACTAAGCTCCACTAGGAAGGGAAAGGGCCTAAGAGACTACAAAAATGGGCTAATCTAGAGGTCTTATCTCCAAGGGAATATTATAATATTATTCCTTAATACTTTGGTGAGGATAATTATTTTATCCTAAATTTATTATGGGAAGTGGAATGATCCACAAGTGGAGAGGAATGAATTCCTGGAAGGCCATGTGTCAATCCTGACACTTGAAGATATATGTAGGGAAAATAATCTGTTTTTCCATCTCTCCCCATGCAAACTGTAGTTATAGTGCTCTGATAATTCTTATCCGGCATGCTGCTAAAACCCTCGAAGGGAAGTGGGGTAGACGAAGGACTGTTGAGTAGAGAAGGGGCACACTTCCTAGGGTGGGGCAGGCCTGTGGGGAATGAGAGGTTGTAGGGTGTTAGTGTGAGCTAGCTCCTAGGATGAAATCCTTCCTATTGATTGTGCAACTTCATATTGTTTAATTTGTCTCAACCTAGCCTAGGAATCCTTTTACCTGGGCGAAGTTTAGTCCCAGCTCGAGGGTGACCCACTGCTGAGAGTGATGAGAAGCGTGGTCTAAGGCTGGAAGGATCGTGGAAGGTCTACACGTAGTTAGTGGTATTCTATAAAAATATAAGTATCAATTATGTGTTCAATTTCCTATTGTGTATTTATACATGGCTTCATATTTATGAGTATTTCTTGTGTATGTTGTATGTATAGGCTTACTCTTATTTCTGTATAAATATATGTTTTAATAGAATGTATTTGTCTGTTTTAAGTCTTATATATATGAATTTCTGCATGAGTTTATGTGTGGCATAGACCAACCAATCTATGGATGGGTATGTTACAATTTGGGTTATCATAAATAAGAGAAATGGTAATGGTGGTAGTCCCCGACCTAGGAGGTTTGGCGAGTGCTACAGTTTGATATCAGAGCATGATTTTTTTTAAGTGGCGTACCCGACCTGGGTGGTCCGGGTATGTCACAAGTTATGTGACGTTCCACATATCATCGGAAATAGAATGCCATGTACTATCCATATAGAATAGTATTACCTACAAATATACTAATATTCCTATCATTATACATCAAATAAACTTAAGTCACTTAACCATACTATTGTAGCTACTAGAATTTACTACTGGAGTTGCTTCAAGGGTTAACATCAATGACAACCAACCCAATTAATCAACAATCTACCCGTTTGGAATTGATGGAAAAACTCTAATGTAACACTGAATTCCTATCACTCATGCTCCCCTTATGACCAACACTCCCCTTGGAATCATGCCTTTGTGCTCTCTCTCTAAAAATCTAACTCTCTATCCATCCATATGACAAATATCTCCCCCTTTAAAATCAATGGCAAAGGTAAATCCCCATCGAGGTTTCTCCCTCTAACTAAACTATCCTTGAGGATGCTCCCCCTAACTGAACTCTTCCTAAACCTGCTCCCCCAAACTAAATTTTCTTTTTTATAGTACTTCCTTTTGTAAATCTAAGACATATAAGAATACCATTCAAAATAATTAATTTTGGAGTATAAATTACTCTGAGTCTATGTCGAAGATACTCAAAATAATCCCTTGGAAGCAGTTTTGTAAATATATCTGCAGCCTATTATTTTGTTCCCACATATTCAACTATGATGTTTCTCTCTACAACTTATTCCTATAGAAAGTGATACTTGATTGTAATGTGCTTCGTATTGGAGTGCATAACTTGATTCTTTGAGATACTTATGGAGCTTGTATTATCACAATATATTGGAATGGTCTCATCATACTCAACCTGTATATCTATCAGAGTTTTTTTCATCCATAAAACCTGTGTACAACATGTTGTTGTTGCAATATAATATTCTTCAACTGTAGACAACTATACCGATGATTGTTTCTTTCTTATCCAAGATACCAAACACTCACCCAAGTAGAATGCTCATCCACTTGTGATACTCCGGTCATTAACGTAACCTGCCTAATCTACATATGTGTAGGAAATAAGTGACAAATCCTTTCCTTTTGGATACCATAATCCAAACTCTTATGTACCTTTGAAATATTTGAATATCCTCTTTAATGTTATAACATGTGATTACTTTTTTGTTCCTTGAAATCATGCCACCTATCCAACTTCCTGAATTACATCTATTCTGGATGTTGTCATGTAAAGTAAGATACCAATCATTTACATGTACTACCTCTAATCTGTAGACTTTGAATCATCATATTTTCTTAACATGAAACTGGTTTGCATAGGAGTATTAACAGGTTTGCAATATTCCATTCTGAACCTCTTTATCATTTCTCTGATATACTTGGTTTGAGAAATAAAAATTTCTTAGTTTCTTTGACATATATGAAGACCTAGAAAGAAGGATAGTTCTCCAAGTAATGACATTTCAAATTCATTCTACATATCCTTTGCAAATTTATGGCTCAACGTGTCATCATCACTTCCAAAAATGATATCATCAACATAAACTTCAATTAATAAAATACTATCCCGAGTTACCTTGATGTGGAGGTTGTTTTTTTCATTTCCTTTTTTGAACCTTTGCTACTGTAGATATTTGTCCAGTCTAGAATAACATGCTCTGGGGGCCTGTTTTATACCATACAAGTATTTCTTCAACCTACAAACATAATCTTCATTTCCTGACAACTGAAATCCTTCTGGTTTCTCAATGTAGAATTCTTCTTCTAGTTCCCCATTCAGAAAAGTTGATTTCACGCCCATCTAATACACTTTAATATTCTTGGAGCATGCATAATCTAGGATCAATATGATTGCTTCCATTATGGAAACTAGGGGAAATGTCTCTTCAAAATAGATACCTTCAACCTGTGCATATCCTTTACATACCAATCTACCTTTGTTCTTGGTAACTTGTCCATCTTCATTCAATTTATTTCTGAAGACCCACTTTGTGCCAATCACATTCTTGTACCTTGGTCTTGGAACCAATTCCCAATTGTCATTCTTCTCTATCTAATCCAACTTTTCATGCATTGCCTTTATCAAGAATTCATCCTTCATGGACTCTTCATAACTAGTTGGTTCAATCGAAGATAAGAGTTCTAGGTGTATTTGTTATGGTGAACGAATTCTTCTTCTAGTCTCAACTCCTGCATATTTGTTCCTGATAATCTAATATGAGGGATGATTCTTTTGTATTCATTTTCTAGGTGTATTTGGAGGTATTTTTTGTTCCTTATATTCTACTTCTATATGATCTTCTACATCTTCCCCTTCTTCTACTTCTTCACCCTTTTCTTCTTCTTCGTGAACATGTTCAACTGAATTGTTTTCTTCTTACTTTATTTTCCTTCCACCTATGTCATCAACCATCACATTGATTCTTTCCATAACTTTGTTGAGCCTTAGATTGAAACACTTGTATGATTTCCTTGTAATCAAGTACCCAAAAAGTATGCCTTTGTCCACATGAGAATCAAACTTTCCCATTATTCCTATAAATGTGTTGAACCTGCACAAAATAGATATAGTTGAGAATTGACATACACAGTTGTAGAGAAAAAAAAAAAAAGAGAAATAATGGAAAAAATTATCATTAACCAAATGAATGAATGATAATTTACAAATGATATACTCTGTATAACTCAACCAATTCACACTGTAGGAGAAGCCAATGTGCCATAGTGGTGTTCTAGAGTGATATAGACACACACCAGTAATTATGGGAGTAAATTGCCACCTATTCTAGTCTCTCGGGCAGTTACGGGAGTGAACTGCCACCTAGCTGAGTTAACTAGTCTATCAGTCTTCAGTTAACTGACTAAAACAGATTAAAGTGAGGAGATCAGGGAATCATGAGTATGGTGATGATCCCAAGAAAAATGTGCATTATCTGGTGACGATACCAATCTTGCATGATGATAATCCCAATGTAGCATCTATACTCCACTCAACTTATCAAAATGAAGTGAAAATCGAAGAGAATATTCTCCCTAGAGGAATATTCTTCCTAAAATATAGGAGAATGAATAATTAATAATAAACATAGGAAAAACCTTAGAAAAAATAAATTCTAGGTGTGTGTGAAGTAACTCCAACACCCCCCCTGAACATCACTATGGTGAAAATAATGAATGGCTCCCAGCAATGAGGCCATGTTAGGTACCCAAATACAAAATATACACTGAAATAAAGCGAGGAAAGAGGGAAAAACTTGGTGACGATACCAATCTTGCATGATGATAATCCCAATGTAGCATCTATACTCCACCCAACTTATCAAAATGAAGTGAAAATCGAAGAGAATATTCTCCTCCTAGAGGAATATTCTTCCTAAAATATAGGAGAATGAATAATTAATAATAAACATAGGGAAAACCTAGAAAATAATTTAGGTGTGTGTGAAGTAACTCCAACACTTCCTTCAACATCACTTCATGGTGAAAATAATGAATGGCTCCAAGAACAGGCATGTTAGGTACCCAAATACAAAATATACACTCTAAATAAAGGAAAGAGGGAAAACTTCATGAGAACCCCTCAAAGTACAACGTATGTAAAAAGAAGAATTGACAGTTACTAGGAAACTTTGTCCTTCACTCCAACATGACTACGCAGAGAATGGAACTTCTGCTCAGTGAAGGTCTTGGTGAAGATGTCAACAGTATGTTCTTCTGAAGGAAATAATTGTAGGTCGATGATCCCCTTGTTTACTAAGTATTGGATGTAGTGCATGTAGATCTCAATTTTCTTTGTCTGCTTCCTATGAAATGGATCTCTGTAGAACTTCAGAGTTCTTTGGTTGTCACACCAGATGACGATCGACCGATGAAACTGAATTCCCAAATCAATGAGAAACTATTGTAGACACATAGCCTGAATGGTTATGTGGACTGCCCCTCTGTACTCTGCCTTGGCTAACGATAGAGAAATAACACCCCCCTTCTTGCTCAACCAATAGATAGGCCCAAAACCAAAACTGAGTGAGTAACCAAATGTGGACTTGTGATCAATGTTATCACCAGCCTAGTCAAAATCAATGAACTCGATGAGGTCCAATGTAGAGTCTTCTGAATAGTGAATCCCAAAAGTGATGGTTCTCTGTATGTATCAAAGGATATGCTTTACAGCCTTCCATTGTATCTCATGCGACTCTTGCATGAATCTGGAGACTGGTCCAACTGCATAGGAGAGGTCTAGTCTGGAGTGTGTGAGATACAACAATATCCCCACTAGTTGTCTATATATTGTGATGTCAACCAGTGGAGTGTCCCAACCATCCTCAAGTCTGACTCCTATTAGAAAAGGAGTCGGGGAAGACTTGTAGTCTATGATGTGAAATCTCTCAAGGAGATCTCATGCATACTTGGCCTGGGAAAGTTTGATGTTTGATGCATCTTGACTGATCTCAAGTCCAAGGAAGAAGTGTAGAGGACCCATGTCCTTCATCAAGAACCTATCATGTAGAATCCTCTTGTCTGTAGCAATCAATGAATTCAAGCAACTGGTGATCAACAAATAATCAACATACAGAACTAGGAGTAGAAGTGAATCAACTGTCCTGATCATCTAAACATTTGGGTATGATTTACAATGTACAAAGTTTTGTGACAATAGGTAGGATCCCATCTTGGAATACCATGACCTCATAGCCTACTTGAGGCCATAAAGAGACCTTTTCAGTCGACAGACCAAATATGAATCCTACGTAAATCCCTAGGGCTGCTCCTTATAGATCTCCTCAGAGAGAGCTCGTAAATAAATGCATTATTCACGTCCATCTAATGGACTTCCCATCCCTTGGATGTAGCAATGGAAAGTGCCAAACTTATGTAATCTGTAACGTCTCCATCCACCAACAGGTCGGGCATCGTCACAAAGTAAACATATTTTTTCTCTGATACCAATTTGTAACATCCTCAACCACTCATTTTGGGCCTTGTTACTCCAGAAAACTATCATGCTCGAATATACATACATACATGCATATATATATATATATATATATATATATATATATATATATATATA
>SNQJ01S0002933.1:364191-435284 GCA_010110895.2 Picea sitchensis | reverse complement strand
AAAATGAGAAGGAACAAAATGTCATTGCTAAGCAACCATGTCCTTCACTCCAAGAAGACCTCGCAACTCTGCAAGTTTGTGTTCTTTGGAGATTTTGTTGAAGATGTAGATGTCTTCATAGATCTGATGAAGTATATGAATCATTGATATTTCCACACATATCTACTTTATCTTCTTGTAATGAATTATATCAAAATAAAGTTTGGATGAAACTTTGAAAACCGTACGGCTGTTTCCGGAAAAACGCTGAAATTTCATTGATTTTAAAATGATCATAACTTCACTTTCCGGACTCCATTTAGGACAAAAAAAAAATTGAAATTGGAAATTTTCCCGAGAGGAATTCAAATATCCCATTTTTTTTTATGCAAATGTTTCTCAGAAAATATCAGAATGGCGTCTGATGTGCACAGCTCCCTTTTTCACTCCTGAGATGCATGCATGGTGCATGAAAAAGTGTCTGCATCTGACTCCTGGGATGCATGCCATACTAGATTGATCTAGACACATACCAGCAGTTACAAGAGTAAACTTCCACCTAGTCTAGGCTCTCAGGCAGTTACGGGAGTGAACTTCCACCTAGCTAAGTTAACTAGTCAACTAGTCTTCAGTTAACTAACAAAACAAAGAGTAGTGAGTTGGTGATGATCCCAATGTTTCATGGTGAAAAAACCAATGCAACATCTTAACTCAACTCAACTAGTCAAACTAAACTGTCAACTGAAAGAGAATATTCTCCAGGTGGAATATTGTCCCCTAAAATATAGGAGACTGGATAATGACTAATTATGACTAATAAACAAGGAATAACCTTAGGAAAAATAAAACCTAGGTGTGTGTGAAGTAACTCCAACATCCATGTAGTCTCACTACTTCTCTGAAAAACAAATTAGCTATGTGTGTAGCATCGTTTGTCTTCTGGAATGGTATGAAATGTGCCATTTTTGAAAATCTATCCACCACAACAAATATGGAATCACTCCCTTTTTGAATTCTAGCAAATCCCAAAACAAAATCCATATTTATTGCATCCTGCGACCTCTCTAAAATTGGTAATGGCTAATACAAACCAGTGTTCTATTGTCTTCCTTTTGCATATTGACAAATTCTTCATTTGTTCACAAACTTTTTCACCTCTTTTCTCATGCCCAGCCAATAATATGAATTACTCAGTTGTGCAAATGTCTTATCATGACCAAAATGTCCAGCTAAACCTCCGTTGTGTTTCTCTTTCAGCAGTTTATCTCTCATTGAGAATTTCGGTATGCACAATTGGCTTCCCTTGAACAATAATCCATCCTGGATCAAATATTCAGTCCACAGGCTTTTGTCTCCCGATACAGGATTCTTTGATGCCTCATAATCTTCCTTAAAATCTGTATCTTCTCGGTACATCTCCTTGAGGTGTTGAAACCCTAAGGTCTCCACTTGGAATTCCTATACAATCAAACTCCTCCTACTCAAAGCATATGCAACTTTGTTAGTAGTTCCAACAATGTTCTTAATAACAAAATTTAAATTTTCCATAAATTCTACCCATTTTGCATGTTTCTAATTCAACTTTTCTTGCCTAGTAATAAATTGCAAAGCTTGGTTATCCCTATACAAGACAAATTCTTTGGGAATTAGGTAGTGTCTTCACTTATTCAAAGATTGAATCACTGCATAAAATTCTTTTTCATATGTGGAATAATTCTTCTTGGCATCATTTAGTTTCTCACTAAAATAAGCAACTCACCTATTATCCTGACTCAAGACTGCTCCAATAGCTAATCCACTTGCATCACATATCACTTGAAATGTTTTTCCAAAATATGGCAAGACCAGAATTGGTTGTTTTGTGATCTTCTCCTTGAACACTTTGAAACCTTTTTCAGCTTCCTCTATCCAACTGAAGGACTTGTGTTTCTTCTTTGCAGTGTCCAACATGGGTGCACATATACCACTGAAATTTCTGATAAAGTTTCTATAAAAGCTTGCTAACCCATGAAAACTTCTTACCTCAAATATGTTGTTTGGCGATGGCCATTATTTGATTTCTCTTACCTTTTCCAGATCCATATTCAATTCATTTGAAGAGATCATGAAACCCAAATATATGAGTTCCTTCTTCATAAAAGAACTTTTCTTCAGATTTATCAGCAACTTATCTTGCTGCAACTTTTCCATCACTGATGTCAAATGTATTAAATTTTCCCCCTTTGTCTTACTGAATATTAATATGTCATCCATATATACTATGACAAATTTCCCTATAAAGTCCTTCAACACTTAATTCATCAATCTCATAAATGTGCTTGGTGCATTTGTCAACCCAAATGGCATGACCATCCATTTAAACAATCTTTCATTTGTATTGAATGTTGTTTTCCATTCATCTCCCTTTTGAATTCTTATTTGATGATATCCACTCTTCAAGTCTATATTGGAAAAATATCTTGCTCCACTCAAAGAATCCATCAAATCATCCATCCTTGGTAAAGGAAATCTGTACCTAATGGTTATCTTGTTGATGGCTCGAGAATCTGTACAGATTCTCCATCCTCCATCCTTCTTTGGACTTAACACAGTTGGTATTATGCATGGGCTTAGGCTTTCCCTGACTAAACCTTTATCCAACAACTCTTAGAATTGATTTTTGACTTCCTCATTCTCTCTAGGTGTCAACCTATAAGTTTCTTTGTTTGGTAAACTAGCTCTTGGAATAAGGTCAATATGATGGATTATACTCCTAATGGGTGGCAATGAGTGAGGTAATTCATCCACTACTATTTCATAATTTTTTTTTAACATTTCCTGGATTTCTGTAGGCAAATCTTCTACAGAAGTACTCATAAGGATAAATATAGGCTTCCTCACTACAACAAACTACATTTATTTCTCCTCCTTGACTTATTTCAAGAGTTCCTTCCTGCTCATGAGAAGTATACTTGAACTAACTTCCCTCTTTTTCTCTTTGTCTTCTATTTGTAACAACATATGTGTCCTACCATTATTTTATAGGGTATAAGTATTCCTTATTCCATCATGAATAACTTTTATGTCAAACTGCCATGGTCTCGCCAATAAAATATGACAAACATCCATAGGAATTACATCACATAATATTTCATATATGTAACCTCCTATTTTAAATTCAACTTGGCATTGTTGACTTACCATTACTTGATGTCCTTTCTACAACCACGATACCTTGTGTGGGTTTGGATGTGTATTTTTTTTCAACTCCAGCTTCTCCACCATCTCTGTGGATACTAAATTGTCAGTGCTCCCATTGTTTATGATCACCTTGCAAACTCTGTCTTTTGACTTGCAAACAGTTCTGAATAAACTTCTTTGTTGAACTGGTTCCTCTAGTTCCTTCTCTGGTTTAATACTAATCTTCCTCATCATGAGGTTCTTCCCTCCTTCTATCGCTTCTTATTCCACCTGCTTCTGTGCTTCAGCGATGTGTGCTTCACCTCCTCCTTCGTTCTTTCTCTCGGGACATTCCAAAGACTTGTGCCCTTGCTTTCCATAGGTATAGAATCTAACTACGCCTCCTCTGGCTCTTCCTCTTCCTCTTCCTCTAGAAAAATAGATTCTTCCTCCATGTTGTCCTTCTTTAGAACTTCCACCCTTCTCATGGTGACTATGTTTTTTTTCATCTTCATTCTTCTTCTTATGGAACTTCTCTCTGGTAGTTCCCTTACCTCTACTTGAATTTCCTCCTCTGCTTCGTTGGCTTTGTTTCCTGGCTAATTTTTCTTCATATTTCAAGGTTGGTTGATAAGCATCCTTGACTTTAGTGACAAACATCATGCTGATCTCCTTTTGGATTTCATATACCAGCCCATTGATATATCCAGCTGTCTTTTCATCCACATTTTCTTTTTGTCTAGACTTGATGTTCATTCTGTAAAATTATTCAGTGTACTCCTTCACTGATAATCTTTTCTGTCCCAGGTTTTTCAATCTTCTAAATAGATTGATTTGATAGTCATTTGGGATAAAAAATTCCTTCAGCTTGGCTACCATCCTATCCTAGTTTTTAATTTTTTTCTTACTATTTCTCCTGTGTTCGGCTTTCATTTCATCCCACCATAGCGCTGCATAAACTTTCATTATTATCACTACATGCTTCACCATCTTATCTTCTTCGATATCTTCGTAATCTAATTATTTGTCCATAGCACATACTCAATCTAACAATTCTTCAACTTTTAAATTGCCTTCATACATTAGTACATTTATCCTTTCTATGGCTCCTATTTTTGAAACAACTTTTATTAAGTGATCTTGTGCAGCATCCTCTGCTACATTTTCTTCGACCTCTATTTATTCACTCTCATATTCACTAATATCTTCAGCGTCTGGTGCTCTTCTTTGCACTATTTCCATGGCATCTAGTCTCATTCAAAGTCACCTCATTTCTTCTTCCATTTATGCATTCTCTCTACATCTTCTGGGTGGAATGATTTCACTACATCACCTACAAACATAAATCAAATTCTTGATACCACAAATGATATCAATTTACCTCCTTTCTTCTTTTGTCTATTGTTTACAAACAAACTCAAAATCAACTCTGATACCACCTAATTTAGCCCCCCTACTCTCCCGTAGGGTTGCATGACCTCCCGGTCTTGGATATCTGATTCTTGAATCAAGTGACTCTTTGAAACCTTGGTGGTTTCCTTCTGTGACTATACACAATCCCTTTTTGGCTCCTTGGTGCAAGTCTGATAGAACCTGCGACCTTCCCTTTCGCTCTACTATGAAATCTCAGGGTGTTGAGAAATAACTCATTTTCAGATAATTCCTCTCTTGAATGTGACCTTGGGTGATGACCAGGCAATTGTGGGTGCACCCACAAGCGGTTTGGAGTTAAACTACTTTTGGGCTCGTAATTATCCTCAAGATTCCACGTGTCCTTCTGATAAAACCATGGTTTGAATTGCGGCCCACCCTCAATATTTTAAACTCTGTGCAACTCCTGTCCCCGCAATATTACAGGATTGTCGATCTCATGATCTTGATGATAACGTCTAAATCGATGGTTCATATATGTGCCTTTCAACTCTACAGACTAGATCTTCCCCTCCTAGATCAATGGTTATGATCTCTTCACAGTTCCAGACTTCAGGATTTTGAAATCTCAAGCCCATCTCCTTTGATACTCCAATTTCCTGGAGTTGACAATCTGCAGACACTTGTCCCGCGAAATCAACGGTTTTGATCAATTTGGAACTCCAGACTCCAGAGTTCTCAAAAATTCAACCCTTTCCTTGTTTTTCTTTTATCTGAAGGCTCTGGTCCACTGATGCATGTCTTCGTTGGATCAATGGTTTCAATCCCTTCACGTCTCCAGACTTCAGACTTTTTAATTCTCAACTTTTCTCTCCCCGCGAAGTATGGAGATTTATGTCGTGTGTCCTCTTGATATAACGATCGAGTATTACTTCGGTACTTTACCTAGAGTGCATGGATATATTCCATGTATCTCCTAGATTTGATGACTCTGAATCACTTCGAGTCTTCAGAGTTTGACAGCCTCAGTTCTTAACTGAAAATCCACAACAACTTTACCCAGAACTCATGATCTACTGCCAAGTGACCACTTATAGATCATCGGCTTTCATCTCTTCGATTCTTCAAGCTTCAGGTGTTTCAACACTTCAAACTTGCCTTCCTCCAGATCTTCCGATCTGTCGACATGTGTCCTCCTAGATCCAATGGTCTAGATTTTCTTCGGCTCTCCATCTTTCCGCCCTTCAGAAATATCAAAGTTCAAACTTGCCTCCTCCCGGACTCACGGTATCTGACGGCTCAATATTACTTGGGCGATCCGACGCTTGGAGTTTTCCCTGAACAATCTGACGGTTCAAATATGTTCCTACTGATCGGGTGGCTAAGATTCTATTTTGGATCTCTGACTCTTCAGGCTCTGAAAATCTCAATTCTCAACACTTGTGAGTTTTCTCTATCCCCTGTGTGCGAAGCGCTAAGGCTTGTGCACTTTAATCTGATCAAACAACTGCTGATCTTTTTCACATTGATCCAACGACCACTGTCACTCCTCCTCATAAGCTTCTGAGTTCTCTGGGACTTAGAATATTTTCTAAGTGTTCAAAGGTTTCGAACCTTTTCTCCTCCTACGAGACTAACTATTGGCTCTCTCTAACACTTTATGAAAAGTGATATCCCTTATGATCTTTGTCCTTCAATGGATTTCAATTTCCTACACACACCTTGCGTTATCGAGATTTCGATAACTCAGTTCGATGGATTTCTTGAAAATAAATTATTCTCGCCCACCTAGCGTTCTCTGTTCTGGGTTCTTCGATGCTTGGTCTCTTCTCTACATTGTGCACACCTTGCACCTAGTCTAAGTTTCCTTTGTTCTCTCTGAACTTCTCTAAGTCACTCTGAGACTCAGTTGGTGTGCTCCTTGCATTCGAGATGCACACCTTTCATATGAATGTCAAAAGAGAAACAATTGAAACTCATCTAGTTTCATCACGAACTCATACATTCAATCTCTCGAACAATCATACATGAACGAACTGAAAATAATCATAGACACAGAATGTCACATTCATTCATCCATACATCAAATGAACACAGTCCAAGGATTTGGGACAATTCTGTTTGTTCTATTCATTCATGAAAACAAATTACATAGTCTTTCTTCTACTCTACTCTGCTCCACTGATCTATCTGATCTCCATCTCATTCTTTCTACTTTGTCTGTTCTATTACAATGCAACAACAACTATCTAAGGACCTGGCTCCATGATCTCTCTCATCCTTTATGCAACCTATCCTATCAACTCATAGTGGTTACCTAATCTGTCCTATTACAATAACTAATAGTTATTGCCAGATAAGAGTCAACACTCCATATATGCAATCCCTTACAGTCGGTAAGACTTTACAAACAAGTTACATATTTAAAATGTTGTTTACAAAATATCTCAACAAACCAATTTAATTCTGAGTTAATTTCTTATTTGAATCTTTGTCATTGTTGAAATGTCATTCCTTTGCCTCCACGCTTGCATTTTGACTTTGAAGGTGATTCTCCTGCATCACCATGCACCTACTGAAAGCCTTTGGCAACAAGTCTGCCTTTGTATCTACTAATCTTTCCATCTATTGCACTCTTGGTTCTGTAGACCCATCTGAACCTGACAAGTTTCCTTCTAGAAGGAAGGGGAACCAAATCCCAAGTCTAGTTCTTGAGAAGGGAGTTGTACTCCTCTTGCATGGAGGATTCCCAAAATCGATTTCTAGCAGCCTCGCCATAAGACTATGGATCTAAAGACCGAACCAAGAAAATATTCCTGGGTGGAAATGGTTCAGTGGCAGTGAGTGAAAGAGGAGGCTCCTTGAAATCAAATCGAGTCCTTCTAGTATTAGCTGGATCACCAATAAGATCCCCTCCACCTTGAGGAGTAGTCTGAGCCCACTTGGGCCTCAGCTCTGGCTCTACATATGCATCTTCATGCACTGAATCTGCATATAACTATACTGACATTGTATCTGGATCATTTGAATCCTCTGAATCGAAAATCTCATCTGAAGAAGATTCAACATGTGCATGTTCATATCTTACAGGTGGAAGAACAAAGGTGTTTGCATGCATATGTTGAGGTACATGTGAGACACTTTCCTTGAATTGGACACTTCGGTCAATGATGAGACGGTCCGAGGAAATATCAATAAGTATGTATCCCTTCACACCATCTGGGTATCCAACAAGGATACACTTTGTGCTCCATGGATCAAGTGTCTTCCTCTTCTCAGAGGGAATCTTGGCCCATGCACGTGAACCAAAACTGAAAAAGTGGGTCACTTCTGGTTTGAGACCGCACCAAGCCTCATAGGGGTTCTTATCCTTGACATATCTATGGAGAGATTTGTTTTGGATGTAGTTTCCACAATTAATTTCTTCGGCCCATAATATTTATGGAAGTGACTTTGCATGTAGCATGCAAGATGTCGTCTCTTTTAGAGATCCATTTTCCCGCTCAACAACTTCATTTTGTTGTGTATTATAGGGAACTGTGCACTACAACTGAATCCATACCTCCTGAAAAATAGTATGGATCTCATGGTTGACATACTCTACCCCATTATCAATTTGGAGGATTTTGATTTTCTTTCCTGACTGTGTCTCAACAAGGGCTTTGAAATATTTGAGGTGTTGAAAGACCTCTGATTTTTTCTTAAGAAAGAAAATCCATGTGAAACATGATAAATCATCAACAAAAATGAGAACACACCTTGTTTTTTTTATTGATGGATGTGTAAATGCACATCGGGTCACTATGGATCAGATCTAAAGGACAAGAATCTCTCCAAGTCTTTTCTTTGTCGAATTTCTCTTGAGGGTGTTTTCCAAGAACACATCCCTCCGAAATTCATTTGGAGAAGTGGATTTTGGGTAGACCATCAGCCATTCCCTCCTTGTTAATATGTTAAATATACATGAAATTTAAATTCTTGTACCTTTCATGCCATATCCTACTACTTTCATCAGCATGGGTAAGAAGTAATGCATAATC
The DNA here is from genome assembly GCA_010110895.2 of Picea sitchensis. Classification (NCBI taxonomy): domain Eukaryota; kingdom Viridiplantae; phylum Streptophyta; class Pinopsida; order Pinales; family Pinaceae; genus Picea; species Picea sitchensis. The sequence continues at coordinate 426,735 of SNQJ01S0002933.1, read as the reverse complement.
TAGTTCAATAAATTCAAAAAATGTGTAAAGTCTAGATTGATGATTTACCTCACTGGTATCAACCCTGGAATTAGTTTGCATGTCATAGTTATCCACTGCATCAGGTTTGAATATGAATCTCTTTTTGATGCCAGAGTTAGTCATCTGATAAATGGAGAAAATATTGACAGAACGTTTGGGAATGTGCAACACATTCTCGAAGCTTCCATTTGTGAGTTCAATCCTTCCTTTGCCAGTAACCTCAACTAGAGAGTTGTCCCCCATCAGAATAGGAGGAAATTTGTATGCTTCCAATGAATAATAGACCTCTTTTGTGGCAGCCATGTAGTTTGATGCTCCTAAATATACTATCCAAGCATCGGGAGATGATTTGATGGCAATCAAAGCATGGCTAGAATTTCCTTTCTTGGGATTCTGATATTTTGGCTTCTTCTTCTTGGAACCCTCAGGGATGCGATCTCTAAGGTTGTTTTGATGAATTATTTGGGTCATGATATATATATTTTCTTGCATACATGCAGATTCTAGATGGAATCCTTTATGGAAGTAAGAGAATTTCTCCCCTTTTCTCCCCTTTCCACCTTTGGATTCAGAGGCATCATTGAAGGGTTTTGAGTACCCTTCCTTCTTCGTATTTTCATGTGATTTCCTTTTGTCTTTATCTTTAGATTTCTGATATTGATGATCGTTTCCATATTGCACAGTAAGTGCATGTGTCTTTGGGCCTTTAATTTCTCCCATATTGATGAGCTTGCTCTTCTCTTGTGTCAGAGACTCGATAAAGACCTCAAGAGAGTGAATCTTCTAGGTAGATCCAGAGTTGAATATAACTGAATGAAATGTGGATATGAACATTGAGTATTCTGGACCAAGTTTGGACATAATGGTGAGAACCATTTTTTTCTCCTCGTTAGATTTATCAACCTCGCAAGCCTTGAGTTGCGACAACAAAACCTTATATTTGGTAAAGAAATCTTGGAGATTGTCGAAACTTTTTGGATCCAATGTGAGAAATTCCACCTTGAGAATTTGTGCCCTCATCTCGTCCTATTCGAAAAAAACCCTTTCCATGGTGGTATAGGCTTCATTGGGGGTTTTATAGGATAATATGTTAATGAGAAGTTCAAGAGAAATGAGATTGCATATTGTTTTGAATGCTTCATCCATTCAATTTAGATAATTTTATTTTCCTATGGTTGATCTTGGTTCTGTGTCTTTTTTCATGGTTAACCTGTACAATCCTCTTCTTCAAATATGCATTATCATATTCTCCTTGAATGCAAAGAAATCGTAAGGTGTAAGAATAAATTCCTTTTGAAATTCCATTTTTCCGTTGTCTTCAATCTTCGGTACCTGAAAAAATAATTTGGTGTGTCTTTTCCCTAGAAGTATTTCGCATCTAATACCATGTAAATGTGTTTAAACTACACAACATATATCTATCTAGGAATTGACATACACAGTTGCAGAGAAAATATAATAAAAGAGTAGCAAGAGAGAAAGAATGGAAGAATTCTCATTAACCAAATGAATGAATGATAATTTACACATGATATACTCTATATAACTCAACCAATGCACACTAGAGGAGAATCCAATGCACCATAGTGCTGGTCTAGAGTGATATAGACACACACCAACAATTACGGGAGTAAACTGCCACCTATTCTAGTCTCTCGGGCAATTACGGGAGTGAACTGCCACCTAGTTGAGTTAACTAGTCTACTAGTCTTCAGTTAACTGACTGAAATAGAGTGAAGTGAGGAGGATATCAGGGAATCATGAGTAATGCGCTAGTTTGGTGATGATACCAAGGAAAATTCACATTAACTGGTGATGATACCAATGTTGTATGGTGATAATCCCAATGTAGCATCTAGACTCCACTGAACTGATCAAACTGAAGTGAAAAATGAAGAGAATCTTATCCCTAGAGGAATATTATTCCTAAAATATAGGGTATTGAAAAATGACTAATAAACATAGGAAAAACCTTAGGGAAAAAATCATAGGTGTGTGTGAAGTAACTCCAACACTTCCATCTTCTCTTTTGATCTAGCATTTGCTTCCAAAAAATCTGAAGTGCTTCACATTCGTTGGTCTTCCTTTCCATAGCTCGTAGGGAGTTTTATCATTTTTGTTTCTGAGCGTTACTTTTTTTCGGATGTGAATTGTTGTATGCACTTCATGTTCTCAAAATACATATGTCAACATGGAATCCATTAATATTGTTAGAGTCATTTCATGTACTATCATGTTCTTCCTTTCAACAACTCTATTCTATTGAGGTTTCCTAGCAACTGAGAATTGCCTTTTTATTCCATGCTTGTTGTATAAATCCATAAATTACTTTGAAGTAAACTCTCCTCCATTATCAGATATCAAATATTTGATCTTTGAATCCATTTCATTTTCAACCATTTCCTTGTATACCTTTAATTTCCCGAATTCTTTGGACTTCTTCCTGAGAAAAAAGACTGCAATCATCCTTATATAATCATCAACCAATAACATAAAATATTTCTCACCTTTTAAACCATTTTTTCTAGTTGGTCCAACTAGATAAGTATGCACAATTTCCAGTGGTTTTGTTGTTGAGTATTCCTTTGATTTGAATCTGGCCTTTGTTTTCTTTCCTTGTTTACAATGCTTGCATAAAGTGTTGGTTGTATTTGTGATCTGGGGCATTTCTTTGACTGATTCCTTTTTTCCAACTTTGACTAGGTTGTCAAAATTTATGTGACCCATCCTTTTGTTCCATAGAAAACTTCATCTTCTTTTCCTATACAACACTTTTCATTTCCAATTTCACTTAATACATATACGATTCTTGAATTTCTTACAATTGTTGCAACCAATCTTCCCGAACCTGGTTTTTTTATCTATACCTTCAATGAATCAAACACAAGTTTGTGACCTTGGTCACACATTTGACTTACACTTAGAATATTATGCTTCATATATTCCACTAGTAGAACATTTTCTGCCTTGGTATCCTTGTTTCCAATTCTGATTGTCTCTTCCAATGATTCTAGCAGAGTCATCATTTCCAAAAGAGATTGATCCATATCTTTCATTTCTCAATGTTAGAAACATGTACTCATCATCTGTCATGTGCTTTGAGCAGCCAATGTCAACATACCAACCATGTTTCTTGTGTTTATCTTGTAGAGCGAGTGTGCATTCTTGATTGTTATACTAACTTTGCTTTCTTATCCATACTCTCTATTGAGGTTCATGTCTATGATTGTTGTTATTTTGTAGTGATTCTCTAGGAGGGATTGTCATTCTACAATCTTTGGGCATGTGTCCAAATTTGTTGCACTTGTAGCATACACTTCAGTGCTCAAGGATTAAAACTTGTTGTATTTTGTTCTTTGTGTTTAACTAGGCCTTCTTGGATAACCATTTTGTGCATAACTTTCAAAGTTGTTTCTGTTTCTTCTATTTTCTCTGCAATTTACAACTTTATGTCCAAAATTATTACATGCATAACATAAACCCAAAAATACAGTTTGATACCTGGGAGTTGAATATCTTCTGAAAGGCGTCACTCTTTTGAATCCTTCTTCTTCTTGAGTTCTGCTTTTTTATGGTTGTCATTGATTCTAAAATCTGAATCTTTTGGGTGGAGGAGTGTCCTTGTGATCTTCCATTTAAAACTTCTTGTCTCCTTTGATTGTCTCTGCACAGCTTCTTGGATGTGTTTCTTGATTTTTTGTTTTGGAGCTTGATCCCTTTTATGTATGATTATATCCATGTTCGTACTTGTCATGATTTTTTCCTTTGACTGCTAATAATATCGTCCAAAACTTTTGAATTGTTCTGTATGTTTTTCTTTTGAAGATCTTTTCTCAATGTGACAATCTCTGCTTCCAAATTTCCAATGATCATGTCTATTTCTTCTAACCATTCTTTGAGTGCTTCTTCAATTATTTTGTCTTTTTCAACTTGAATTTTTAATTTGGTGATCATATTTTTTAGTTCTTCAGATTTGGAACTTTGAGATTCCTCTTTTTGTTTTAGTTATGTCTGTAGTGACTTGTTCTTCTTATTTTCCCCTTTTATAATTTCTATGGCACTCATTAATTCTTCTATGTAGTCAACTTATTCCTCTTCATATTCTTCTTCGATGCCTTCTTCATCGGAGTATTCTACTTCCATGAATAGAACCCTTTCTGTCTCACTTCCACTATCTTCATCTTCGTCTAATGAGATGTTATATTCTTTTGTGCAAAAGATTTTTATGAAGAATTTCTTTTTGGTTTTCTTGCCTTTGTACATTTGTTTTTTATTTGAATCATCTTCCTCATTTATTTTATTTTTCTTATGGGGACAGTTGTTAGAAAAATGACCAATACCATCACAATTAAAACAAATTAATGGAATCTTACCTCTATATTTTTCGTCAGTTCCCTTTTTCAGTCTTCTTACAAAGTTGGGTACTTCTTCATTGTCTTCTGATATGTAACTACTACTTCTATCTTCTTTTGAATTTTTCTTTGACTTCTTGGATTCTTTGAATGTTACTTATTTTGTAATTGGATTCTCTTGTTTAGTTCTCATTTCATGGGTTGTGAAAATTCCATGTAGTTCATTCGTTTTTATTGAAACTAGATCTTTTCTTTCTTCTAGTGTTGATATCTAAGGATCAAAACTCATTGGAAGAGATCTTAGTACCTTTTGAGAAATTGCAGATTCATCAACTTCTTCTCCTAATCCTCTTATTGCATTCATTGTTTCATCAAATCATAAGAAGTAAGTTGCAATATTCTCATCTTCCTTCATATTTAGTTATTCAAATTAACCTTTGTAAGTTTGAAGCTTTGTTGCCTTGAATTTTTCATCTCCTTCATAAACATTCTAAATTTTGTCCCAAATTTCCTTTGTGGAGCTGCAATGCATAAATTTGACATATACTAAATCACCAAGATCATTCAGAAGATAATTTTTGGATTTTGAATTATTTAGACTGAGTTTCCTTCCTTCTCATTTGTTGGTGGAACTGTTGGATCTTTATATCCATCTACAACTGATTTCCAAACCTCAAATCCATGTGCTTGTACATATGTTTTCATTCTTCTTCTCCATAATGCACCATTTTGTCCATCAAAATATGGTATTCCATTTTTATATAGATTATTTCTCTCCATGATCTACCTTTCAGTGGTTAAACTGATTTCTGAAGGAACCTTCTCTTATACCAATTGTTGGATTACTGAGAGGGGGGCTGAATTAGTAATAGAGATTTTCAATCATTTTAACCAAAGTATGTAAGTGTCATTTATCTTTATGATCCATATATGATTATCATTCAACAAGTGTAGAGTAAATAAACCATGAATAATGAAAAACCATACACATACATAGTACAAGAGTATTTTTACATGGAAACCCAATGTGGGAGAAAACCACATAATGTTTTTTCTTATAGGTCTTTACGAATTACATTCATTGGAAGCACCAACTTCCTTAGTTTTCCAGCTGCAACTGGAAGGAGGTTCCAACCCCCTATATTTTCAGGCTACAACTTAAGGGAAGCTCTAACTCCCCAATTATATGGCTACAACCAGAAGGAGGCTACAACCCCCTATGTTCTCCATCTATAACTGGAAGGTGGCTACAACCACCTATCCTTGCCCCATCCTGTCGCCCTGAAATATAAGTGCCAAATGATGAAACCATTTCCATATTGTCAGTGTGAGATATACCACTGTAAACCTGTACCAAGAACCCGTAACCAACTTGTTCTTATACTCAACATGTACCAACAAAACCCAACAAGTATGTGACATGTATATGTTGCAACTCGCATATGTACACACCCTGTCTATACTACAACTTGCATATGTACGTGGCCTGTCTATACTACAACATACGTACACCTTCAAAAAATTAGGTTTTTCACCTTTTCTGAAACTTCAAACACTTTTCTACATTTGTCACATCAACCTACAACCTGTCACTTTGTCTTATCTGTATTTGTACCTTGTGCATAAATCATCTTATACATTCCTTAACCAAATGCATCTATGTCTCTCTATTCATGTTCCATACATGTGTGTACAATCATGAACAAGTGTAATAATCCTCACATGGACTATACATCAAACTATTACTGACATGCAGCCTCACACCATACAAACAACTTCACAACCACTTCACAACGAAAACCCTCAACCATGTACCGAGAAATACAACTATGTCTCAACACTTGAACCAACAAGATAATTCACTTAATAAAAACAACATACCAGTGTTTTATTTCTTTAGATCTAGCTCATGCCATAAGTTCCATACAACCAACACCCTCTCTAGGGAAAAATCTCAAACTCCCATAACCATATCGCATGGAGACTTCTAGCTTCCTTCTTTTTCGGGCTAACCCACTTCTAACCACTTGTCCACTTATAACCATTTTATCCATAAATAGTAAACTCCCCACTTCTAGTTGCAACTAATTTATTTTTAATTATTTTCTTATTGCAACAACTTAACCCATAATTAACTCATAACTTCACCCACTTGACTAGTCAACTTCTTCTAGGAGCTTCTAGAATAATTTGACTTCTTTGACCTTCTAGATAACTCATGAGGGTTCTCCAACTTCACAAGGCCATAACTCTTTAACTGTGAGGAGTTATGTGAGGTTCCACATATCAACGGAAATGGCATGACATGTACTATCCATATAGAATAGTATTACTTGAAAATATACTAATGTTCATATAAGTATACATAAAACAAATGTAAGTCCCTTAACCATACTATTGGGGCTACCAGACTTTCTTCAAGGGTTGACATCAATGGAAACCAACCCAATTAATCAAAATATGCATCGTCACAATAAAGAACACAAGGAACATGAGATATATGTGTAATTTTTTTTATTATGTGTTATAGGAGACTACAATATCAGGGTTTTATCAGCACCAACTGAAAAGAGAAACAACTCCAAAAGAGCACCAACTCTCATGCAAGACCTAGCCTACAATTACAAGACCCAACTTGTATACATAATTAATATGTCAACATGTACGTGACCTATCTGTACTGCAACATGTGTGTGTACATGACCTATCTATACTGCAACACGCATATATACGCGACCTCTTCCACTCTCATCCTACGTACATATTTTGAAAACTAGAGCATTCATTCTTCTGCACTTATGAAACTTTCTTACCTCTGTCACATACACCAATAGCTTGTCACTAAATCCATATTATCACTACAATCAACCTATGCCATCACCAACCACAAAAAATATATACCATCCGACAACCTATGCATGCTCCTCATGCATACACCATCACACAACATAGAAATCCCTCAACCACATTAGAACATAACCACTAAACCAACCAACCAACATTTATCATATCCAAACATCATAACAACCATGCAAAGAATACCTCAATCATTCACCATACCATGAGAAAATATAAACATCAAGACAATATGTACCCATACCAAAACCTCTGTAGCAGATCTGAACCTGTAGAATGATGATCTGGAACTTTCTTTATACTTCAGGGACTTGACACTAGCATCTACTCAATATTTTCTTAACCTTTTCAAGTATACGGGACTTGGCCTTCTTCATGTTGCATATGTACATTCCTTGGCCCACTGCATCCCACATACAACTTTAGAAAACTAGGGTTTTTTGAACCTCCAAAAATTTCATCATCAAACTTCCTTGCTACCTCATACTTGTAGAATTTCTGATGCATCCATGAGTACCTGCAATGAATCTTTCACCAAAAAATAGATCTTCAATATGTTCAAAAAGATTCACTTCATAAGAGACCATTGCTCTTTTATTTATACTTCTCCAAGTAGCTTCATCTAGGGGTTATCCTGTAATGAAATTTAACCAACTTCCTTCTTTTAGGGTTAACCCACTTCTAACCACTTTGTGCACTTACAACCACTTTTCCACAAATAGTAAACTCTCCACTTCTATTTGCAACTAATTTTTTTTTAATTGATTTCTTGTTGCAACCACTTAACCCATGACTAACTACTTTGATTGTTCAACTTCTTCTAGGATCTTCTAGAATAATTTTACTTCTTTGACCTTCTAGGGGCTTCTATACATCACATGAGGGTTCTCCAACTTCACATGGCCATAACTCTCTAACTGTGAGGAATTATGTGACGTTCCACATATCATCGGAAATGGCATGACAAGCACTATCCATCTAGAATAGTCTAAATAATAAATTCATTGATATTTATAACATTATTCTTCAAACAAAATTGGGTTTTCTAACCACACTGCTAGGATATCTCAACCACCTAACCATTTGGAATTCATAAAGTGTCTTCCCATGAGGGATTTCACCATAAGAGGAAAAATTTGTAGTTCATCCATTTGGTACTTCTTACATAAGAGCATCCTTATCGACTACCTTGAACATGATGTCAATGCTACAATGATACAACAATGATCAACCTTTACATCAATGAGAACACATCAATCCATCTACACAATAATCAATCTATGACATCAACCCATATATGATATCATACATTAATGACATAATCTATCTACATATAAATGACAAAACATCACTATGACACCACTTGACATCAACCTTTTGACATTAATCCATTGACATCATTGACAACATAGAACAACATGTCATAGGGTTTAAGGGGTGGACCTATAGCTATTAGGGGTTATAATTTTTACTGCTTATATTCATGGTCATCGTGGTTGGGGCATGACAAGTGTTAAATGGATTATATATTAAGGGTCGGGTATGAGGGATTATAGGGGTTATGGGTTATAATATTTTGGAATAAGGGATTCTAAGGGTTATATGTGTTATGTGTTATGGTTATAAGGGTTATATGTGTTATAGTAATATATTATATGGATTAATAATGACATGTTATCTGATTAAAGTGGTTATATGGTTTTGGACTTACATGATATAAGTTTGGTATAGGAATAAATGGTTATTGTGGTTAGGATATATGGATTTTAGGGGTTATACATTATAGGGTTTATAGGTTGTTTTGGTTAATGGTTATATTAGGGACTATATGTGAGCTGTGTTATGAGAAATTATGGTAAATAGGTTATGGGTGAGAGTAGTTATAAGAGTTAGTGAGTATAGGGTTAAATTTGTTAGGGGAAATAGGGAATTGAGAGTACAGTTGTTAGGAGCCATATATGTTAAGGGGCATATGTTTTATAAATTTTATGTATAATTAAGGTTGTATATGGATGAATATAGTGTCAAACTCTTAATGTGTTGTTATGGTGGGTTGAATTGATTTGTTTGAATACACACATAGCTCAAATTTTAATGATATACCATGATTTGAAGATAGGTATAAGTTTGAGTTTTTTTAGCATCATCTTTTCCTTCAACATGTTTATAGTATTGTAGGCTTGGATTTGAGTGCATGTAACCAAGTTTTATGAATGGATATTTTTGTAATAAAATGAAAGATGGATTATTTCAAACCCATAGTAGTTGTTATTGTTTCATGAAAGGGAAAGGGATGAAAGGAGTAATGGTGAATGAAATTGGCTGAAATTAATGTAAATTGTCTTCTTGCATGTCTCTTTCCCTCATACTACCATCATATTTCTTTCCTCATGTTCTATCATTTGATCCCAAGCTAATTTTTACTTGCAACCCTATTTTCCATAACTTATTAGATGATAATGGATTTGATTGGTGTACTAAAACTTAATGTCATTTTTGTGTAACAGGATCTAGAGGATGCCATGGAAAGAGGATGTGGATGACGTAGAACTACTAAATCACAGAGAGGAAAGTGGGTGGAAGAGGATATGACAACAAAATCTGTAGGTAAAATAAAGGTAAGAATATAAAGAAACCTCTACCAATGGAGGAAGGTCTTCATGAATTCATAAATGCTACAACATAGAGGAGATAAAGTCATATTTTTTTCCATGAGGCCTTGGAGGTCAAACTTATTGGTTGAAAATTCACAAGAATGGTGATTAAATGTTATTCTATGATCAAGGGAAAAGTTTGAAAATTAGCATGGCCATGTGGGATAGGGATGTTGGATACTTTTCTTGTTGAAATTTTGGCTCGATGTATATACCTCGGTTTGTAAAATTGTTTTTCTTTTCAACTCCAAAACATGATATCAATATGTCAAATATATGACTAAGGTGAGGTTTTATGTTGGACATCATATTCATTGAAATCATATAATTGGTGTACTAAAAATTATTGACTATGTTGTGCATTACAAGAGTCGGATGAGGTCATGGAAACAGATCAAGTCATATCAAATGAGGACACAACAGATGACATGGGACATCAGATACTCAAATTTTGACTTAACTTAGGAAAAATTGATCTGATGGAATTTTTTCATACGTCCATATTTTTTCACAATATTATTAACATTTATAGTGTATTATCCAATCTTGACATAAATTAATGCATGTTGTTGATTTTTTTAGATGGAGATTGGAGAAAAAGTAGAGCCTGAGCATTCAACTACCCAATATGTTCATGGTCATGGACCTAAAACTGTTAAATCATGTAGAGGAAAATGGGTGGAAGAGGATATGACAATGGATCTTATAGATGCAACAAATGATTTCATTGAACAAGAGGTTGGTTAGGACTATAATACATGGGATGAATACTTTGAGAAAAATGTTGTTTGTGGGTGTTTTGTATGTCGTGGAAAGAAACAATTCAAAGGAGTGATTGTAAACAGACATTACATAGATTATTAGATTCAGTTGGGTAGTATTCCTCCTACAATCGATTCAAATCCAATAGGAATTGTGGTAAGGAATTTTCTGATTTGATATAAATAATATGTATACTTATTTTAAATATTGTTTTATATTATTTAAATAATTATTTTTTTTCTTAATGAATACCTGGAGGATAAAGTTCTTGGATTAAATTTCCTAGAGAATTGAATTCTATCCTAGAGGGAGATGATCATTTATCAAATGATACATCTAACAAAAAAATGTGCATATATACCATATTTGGGATGAAGATATAGATTCACTATTATTACCTTTGGGCTTGCAATCATTAGTGGTAGGTTCACTCGTTATTGAAAGTGGGAATACATCAATATCCTATGATCGATAAATTATACCAGGTGTTCGAAATTATATCCTCTATTCACAATTGTTAGATTGTATTAGGTACCTTGATGCCCATTATCATTATCAATGAGTTGTCTTGCATTTGTTAACGATATACATAAATGACTGGTAATAAAATGGTTTATCACTATGTTCAACTCTAATATATCATTCACATGGTGCAAACTCATACGACGACATTTGATTTGAATACCTCGGGAATGTAGTAGCATCACCTCTTTTATGATGCTACCCAAGTTGCAATTGGATTGTACCACTCCTCACATTGTTACTTGTGAAGTATTATTTATCCAACTCTTTCCCTAGATATCCTTCACCGATTTTGAGACATAGATCCACTATGTATCTCTTTCATTGTTATGATCTATGTTTGACATGGATCCACTCTGTATCTCTTTCGTGGCCATGATCAGTACTTTCTATGTACATTATTCATCAATCCATAGTGCACTTGATTGACGGTCATGCTTATCATCACACCTGAGCATGGGAATTCCCACCTTGGGAATTGATTTTTCTGACTTGTTTTCGTGTTGGTTGTTGTCCTTAGATTGGATTCTAGTGACCTTCACCCTGGATAATTTCTCTTCAAATATTTATAATTTATTTCAGCCATCAGTTTCTCTTTTGACCTCACCCATTAGGGGGTATTTATTACAGCGTCAATTGAAAGCAATGAAGCATTGGTGCTCTTCCTAGCCTTATCCCTATCCCATTTACAAACAACTCTAGTTCCCCATACATCCTTGAGTCCTTCTAAAAAATATTTTTTTGGAGGATGTACGTACCCTAACAGTTATGAAATGTGCATATATGTGAGTTGATCAAGGGACGATCACGTACATGGTAATAAATGATCAAATATATATACTTATTCCTAATTAAATGTTGAGTTATGGGATTGGTTAGTTGCCTAACTCCTTTTACCTGTACTCAGCCATCTCTAACCAACTAGAGATCGCATAAAAAGAGAATTTTCCTCAAGGAGAAAGGTAATTATACTCTGCACATAAGAGAAAACACATATCTGGTTATCCTTGCCAAATATGTAAGCCAATACATATCCATGTTGTTGATATCGTTTTGACCCGGAAACCCTTATTTCCAAACTCCTTCTGATCACCAACCTATCTAACCAAGATTCTCCCATATAATATATTTGGGCATGTGGTGAATTCAGTGTCAAAATCAATCCTTGTAGTAAGATCCAAGTGGAGGAATCTGGGATATCTTTTGACAGGGAAGCTCCGCATCAGACATGTAAAATTTGTAACTACCTAAATGTTGTTCATTAATAATAGAGAAACTCATTCCTTCAAAGCGTATTGTTTTGGTATTGTTTAAATATACAATTCTTTTATATATGCTTCATAGAATAATAATTTTTTTCATGTTTCCATCATTTTTCATAGGACTAATGGGTAGTTATTAGTATAAATACCTCTATGTGTAGGTCTTCTTGTTTGAGGTTCTCACAGTTTGTAGAGGAACCGTTGGAAAAGAGTGAAGAGACTTCGATAATTCAGAACAAAAATTTCTCTTTTTCCCAATAGTTAGTTATTTCTTTTGAATTTGGTTATAATATATTTTGTTAGTATTATTTATGGAATTTGCTTCTTGTAAGGGCATTGGTACACTACAATAATCCCACTACTATAGGGGACCTTTCCCCAAAAGAACTTGTTGTTGATGATGATGATGGTTAATGTTCACTAAGATCATATTTGGTTTATTGGACTTTAAGAAAGGTAAGGGATTACTTGGATTTCTTTAAAATTTTATTTATGTATTTGAAAAGCATTGAGAGAAGCATTTCAGATCAACATAATTTTGATGAGTTAGAAAGTTGACAAGGTTAGTATTGTGACAAATATTTTGAAATTGTGATCTAATTTGAGTATGCACAAGACACTTTAAGAGAGAATTATTTTCATCCTCAACCCCTTATTAAATTAAAAAACATTCAATTAAAAATTATCCCTGGTAGTAAAATATTTCGATTAAAACATCTCTCGTAACAAAGTTCATATAATATCTTATATCTCTAATTACAGTTTCTATGATTATTTCTAACAATATTCTAATTGATTTCCCAAGCAACACAAAGCATAACAATATTAATGTGCATAAGGTTTTATGAGTAAGATTCCATTAGCCTACCCTCCCTATTTAATAAAACATAACGTTACTTAATTTCATTGATACAAAATTGGGATATTACGAGTGTTTACTTCAATTATAAGGAGACATTTAATAAAGCACAGTCTACTTAATTTAATTGATACAAAATTTGGAGATTCAAGAGTTTATTTTAATTATAAGGAGACATTTAATTGATTAAATGAGTCCATTATATTTCCAATTATGTTGAATAAGCGAGTCCATTATGTTTCTAATTTCTGGTCTCAATTCATCCCAACCATGTTTAATGCAAGTTATTCTCATTTTCACTTTCTTTATTATTACATTCAATAATCATCCGTTGAGTTCATTGAATTTATGTCCAACATTTATAATAGTTTATTATTCATGTGTGTTTCTATATTTTTAGCAAAATTAAAGTTATCTCCATTCTAAATTTATGGTTTAGTTCTTGCAATATCTATTCTCTATAGTTTATTGCAATATCTATTCTCTATAGTTTATTTCTTGCAACATCTAACCTTGTTAGGGCAATATTCTCTTTGTAGTCACTTCAATACTCTTTCTAGTCACTTTATTTTCAATTCCGACAAACTTTGAACAATGATATCCATCTATTTCTAGTCACTTTATTTTCAATTCTAGCCAACCTTGAACAATGATACCTACCTTTTAAAATATTTAGTAACCATGAGAACTGAGTAGAGGCCATATTCAATCAATTGGACCATGGACTATTAAATTAAATCGATTTCTTCTTATCAACTAGTTTCTTATTAGAATTAATAGAAAGAATGGAAATCCTAGTACTTCCCTCAATGAAGTCTTATTTTAAACAATCATCTTTTACATGTACTCTGAATTTACAATAAGTACATGAATGGGAAGCCCTCTTTTTTATGCACTCATCCATGTATGGTTGATTTGGAGTCAATCGTTTATTATACTTTTGTATTTGTGCCATATTTTGTAACAATTTTATTTTCTTCACTAGAATTAGTAATGAGAATGTTACATTTCTTCTTAGCATTTACAAATTTATCTTTATGAAAATGTTACCTAGAGTGTGTGTTGAACAAATAAATGTCCTTCTTACCCACCAATGAACTTGGTATGCAAATAAATGTCCTTCTTACCCATAATTATGATTGAAATAGTGTAATGAGAATGTTACTTTTGTTCTTAGCATTTACTAATTTATCTTATGAAAACGTCATCTAGAGTGTGTGTTGAACAAATAAAGATCTTTCTTATTAGGGATGATTAACCCACCAATGAACTTGGTAAGCAACTTTGTTTTACTATCCATCATTATGATTCAAATAATGTAATGGTTAAACTATGAAATATAAACTTCTGATATATATTTGGAATTCCTTTATAGGAATGACCATTGTTGTCCTTTCTCCTTCAAATAGTCAATGGGATAGAATTTATTCTTAACAATAATATTGAACTTGTCTCACATCATGGCTTTAATTTCATTGAATTTTCATCTACTCTTACACAAGTTTTCGCATGATAGCAAAGCTTCATGAATAATGTAATTTGTGAAGGAAACTTTGTCTTCATCTATGAATATTTACACTTCATAGTTTAAGAATTGAGTCACCTCAACTAATAATCAATTCACAAAGTGTCTATCATATTATCATAAGATAGTTTTCACTTTGAAAGAGGGAATTGGATTTAATGTTAAACTACACCCGATGACACTATATTTCAAGTTTGGATTGTTTCTAAGAGAACTTTGATGGATATTGGTATGCAATGATGAAACAAAGATTTTAAAATCTATGGAAAATGAGTACCATTGCTTAATTGTCCATCTACATTATATACGTTTCTAGTGGCAATGCTTACTTCTTTGAGGATTTCAATAATCATGAAATTCATTTTTCATTTCTTTCTCATCTCAACTGATTCTTGAACATTTAAATTATGTATAAATTCCAACAAATATGTAGGAAATGATGCTTTGATGCCAATTTATCTGGAGGAGTGTACTAGTAGAATTACTACAACCACAACATATGATGTGACAAGTTCAACTCAACATACATAGTCATTAATGTTTATTCTATGTCGAATAATAAAAATCAGTAAAACATATATTAAACATACTCAAAGACTTTTCAGTTACTTCCTAATTAACTTAGTGAACAATTGAAGAGTTGTGCATTTAATTATCAATCTGAGGTTGTATCTTACTTATGAACTGTTATGCACCATATCTACAAATATTAGTGTTGTTTTAGATAAAGAGTTGTAGTACTTTTGATGTCACAAATCAAGGCTTTAATTTACTTAATTAAGTCACCAAATTATACTCGTACAGGAAAGTAAATATCACACTTGCAGAAATGAAATCACACTTGCAAAAATTGAAATCACACTTGCGAAAATTGAAATCACACTTACAAAAATTAAATCTACATTATGTTCTCTTGGTGACTTGCCCAAGTAGAATGAAGGTCTTGTTCTATTGTAAAAATTATGTGTTCTCACATTTGATAAAAATCAAATGTTATATCAATCCCATGTTGCTCAAGCGATCATGAATCAGAAAGAAAATAATATAAAGTGCAGCTGCAAGAGGAGTTGCAACACAAAAGAAATCATAGTGACGTGAGTTGCGACAATGTGAGTTGCAGCAATGTAAATTCCAACACGACAAAATTTAAGGCAAGGCAAATTGCAGTATCTAGAGTTGTAACAACTTCTCTGGTCATGAACTCATAGAAATTGAAGCAATGTTAAATTGCAATTTATAATTGTGAATTATTTTAACACTAAGGAATTGAGTATCAACCACGCATGAATCACAAACATTGTTTCTACGAAAATTGGATTACATCAGACTAAGAAATGAAATGATTACTGAAACAAATGAATAGAATTGAAAGATTAAATCCTACACTAATATACATGTAGTACCTCACTAACGAGGGGACCCTACCCCATTAGGAAATGTATTGAGCTATGAAACCAGGAGCACATGATCACCAACACATCAACACACGAAAAAGAGGGGGAATGGAAATTATATTACAAAAGTATGAAAATACAATAGCAACTGAATCCTTATCACCAGAGTTCTCCCCTAGCTTTGGGGAAGATGAGGTTCTTATACAATATTATTAATATCTAAAATTATATAAAGGAATGGATGGACATCCGTGCTAATGTGGGTTTTCATCCAATTACAATGATTTTGATAAATTTTAGACAAGATCTACATGTGATGACTTGGTGGAAAAACTAATTCTACTTTTGGTCATCTATTTTCCTCCTATCACTTTCCTCTATGAAGACTATTTCCAAATTATTGGTTGCAACATTGGCTATTGTGATGACAACTTTATATTTGGAATTTCAAGAATGGTGTACTCGGAGTCACAGTAACAGAAAAAGTATTCGGAATTGTAGCAACTGAAAACATGTTTGGAGTTGCAATGGTTAGTTGGAGTTGCATAATGAAGAGTACACTTGGAGTTGTAGCAATTGGATTGTGCATGGAATCACAACAACAAAAAGTGTGTGTGGAGTTGCAACAGAGAGCTATTGCAACCACCATGAGGAGATGTAGCTTCTATATTACTTTTGTGTAGCAATATTAGTACATGAAAGTAGAAACTTCCTTTAACAATTATGCAAGAATAACGTAATAATGGAATCTAGGAAAGTTTTTTACCTTGATAATAAATGCGGAAAAAATATATAAGGAGAGTATAAAAAAGGAAGTGAATGATGGAAAATAGTAAGCATAAAGGTATTAGACGGGTGCTGAAAGTATGCCAATTTAGGCACTCTTCATATCCCCTAGCCCAAAATTGTTGCATGTCCTCATGCAACCTAAAATCACTCAGTGTTAGAGAATTTAGGGTGACCCTGGGGGTCATTGACACCACATATAATCTCTTATGTTGTCTCACTGATATCATGTTCTATTGGAATTCCTATATTTTATTTCTTTGTCTATGTCTGAGTGGCCTCATCAACTAACATGAAATGTGTAGCCTGGAAATTTATTATTTTTGTTTCTTTTATTTTATCTCTTTCTTGTGAGCTGGTGAAGGGTTCCCCTGCAACAAGAGGACTTGTTACATGGTAATCTGATTTCTCAGGTGCCCTTTGTTCCTCAATATCATCATTGGGCATTTTTAAATTGATCTGTAGCTTCCCATTTTTCATTCTTAACATTTTTTTGTTCTCTTAGCAAAGATGCATAAATAGGTATATCATGTGGGATGCTTACCCATGTGGGAGTGATTTGTTTTTTTGTATTAGTAGCTTGTGTTTTTGGTTCTTGTATCCCTAGTTCTGGTGCATCAACTTAGTCATTTCCTGGTGGAACATGTTCTTCTTGTTTTTCTTCTTGTGAACAGGTAGGTTGTTCCCCAAGAGGTCCTTCTACTAGTTCTTGTGTAACAATAGGGGCCTTTGGTTCTATTTCTTTCTCTCATGGAGTAACGTCATTTGATTCCTCAAGCGTGCCTCTTTTTCTTTCAACAAGAGGCATTGTTTCTTGTTTGTTTTCATCAATTATGCTTATTGTTGTATTAATGAGAACTTCAAACTACTCTTTATCTACGGTATTTCCAGATTGTTTGAGATTCTCCATTTGATGCCTTGGAGAATGTTATGGGTCCTCTATATCTGTTGGAGATTTTTTTTTAGAAGGGATCCCCATTGGTTCTCTTGAATCAGTGGGGTTTCCACCTCTAGCTCTTCTTCATATGAATATACTGCTAGGAGAATGTTGAGGCCTTCACCAAGAGTGCCTTAGTTTGGTTCTTGTGTATCATCCAATACCTTGTTGGCTTCCAGGTTAACATCATTCTCTGGTTATTATGTTTTAAGGGAGGGTTCTTCCTCTTTTGTTGCTTGGTGCTCCTCTCGAGCTTGTTCTTCGGGCTCCTTAACTCTCTTCTTTTTACGCTGAGTTTTAGTTGCATGGTTGGTT
Source organism: Picea sitchensis (assembly GCA_010110895.2). Taxonomy (NCBI): domain Eukaryota; kingdom Viridiplantae; phylum Streptophyta; class Pinopsida; order Pinales; family Pinaceae; genus Picea; species Picea sitchensis. Next base: position 408,490 of record SNQJ01S0002933.1, on the reverse strand, counting down.
ATCCATTTCCTTAGAACATGGGTTTGTGTATTTGTAAACCCTTTGACTCTTTTTATTAGTGGTTTAGTAGTAGTTACCTCAATGTCACTGTCCTGGTCATCCTTCACTGGAGTTGTAGTAGGATGGCCCCTTTTCTTGGTGCACCTTTTGGATTCTTTTTGTAGTGGAGTCGCAGTGGCAAGCCTCATTGTATCTGCGGAATTTTTCCCTTATGGAGGACTCACCATGTCCATATTATTGTTACCTAGTAGAGGCGTTTCAGTTGTGACCGATGTCGAAAGTGTAGGCATCGCTTGTTGGGCAGCCTGAAGTGAAACCGCTTTTAATTCGGTGAGCAGAATGTGTGGTTGGACGATGTTGTTTCATGTGCGGATTTCTTTGTGGAGTGCATGTTCCATGAGAAGTTTTCTAAGGTTGTGGTGTGGTGCAACCTTTGTAGGGTTATTTTCCCTTTGGATGAGAGATTTAATTGTCTACAGTGTTTGGAATAGGAAATATGGCATGCCAATCAGAAGGTTGTGGAATAAATGGTCAATCAATCAAATATGTTGAATGTATACAATGTCGTAGAGACCTTCGTAGGTGAAGTATCACTGCACAAAGATGACCACATCCTCCCATGGGTGTGGTAAATACTGACATCCAAATCTTGTCCCTTTCTTTACTAAATACTCTCTTGGTTTGAGGAACTTCCTCATAACATTTGAATGTGAATTTCTCCTGGTATACCATCTCTCACCTATTCGAGGTAATCTAGTGACTTCTTCCACTATTTCATCTATGAATTCTATGTCCATACTTGATATGGTGGAGTGTTCAGATTTGTAATTCAGGGAAAAATCAAGAGATATCTTGTCATTATATCCTTGTAAACATAGCATGTATTCCATCTAAAAAACCTATCCCATAATTTGTTTGATGTTGTCGTAAAAATCCAGTAGCATTGGTTCAATAGGCTCCATGTGTATCATTGTTCATGCCATGGATTCTTCCTTTATCTAACTGTAAATATTCATGTTTACAGGGGTGAAGAAAGTTATCAAGTGGAGAATCCAAAATTGTGGCAATGAGAGTAGTGGGTATGGAGATTGTGAATATAGAAATGATGTTTTGAGGTGGCAGTCATTGAGGAATCATAATAGACACATGCAATTAGAACTTTCCCATTAAATTTTTTGAAAGGAATGCATACCTGTTGTAGGGATTTTGCACCCTGCAGGAGCTGAGCTCCCTTAGGTTCTTCATATACCTAAGACATAAATAGGGACATAAACTAAGGATGATAATAATATATAATAACACACAATCATACTATTTCTCTACCAATGAATACATAAAATTAGATGAATACTCAAATAGAGGGAAACATCCAGTATGTCCTCTATTAATAAAATAAGTAGTATAACTTACAAATCTAGACTAAAGAGATTATCTCCTTCCAAGTTCCTTGCCCAAGACTTGCAACCAAATCACCAAAGTAACCTTGCTAATTCTTTCCTTCCATTTTCCCATGGGAAATGGCTTTGTTCTTATAGGGATTTAGGGATAAATCCATATGGTTAGTAGGATAATATCTTCGATCTCATAATGGAATCCTTCTCGAGGATAAACCCCAAGAAATCAGTAGGAGATCTAATTCATTGAAACCAATTCCAAAAATGGTAGCTTATAGGCTTTGTCACAGCCTATACACACAGACAGAGTGACTGAGACACTCCCTGGTAGGCCAAAAAGGGAAACCAACCCTTTTGGTCACGTCCTTAATGAAGGACAAAAGTGACCAAAGGGAAATTGGGATGGAAACTCAGGGAGAAAGTGATGAAAGTGTTTGAATTGGATAGGTGACCTATTAGGATATGGTGGATCAATGGTTAGGGGGTTAATAATGCTATAACAATACCTGTCATGTATTACCTTGATTGGTTGTACAAGTATGATGTTGTTGGATTTGTGGCGATGGAGGGTGGGGTCATATCAATGGTCCTAACTGTAAATGCAGCATTGACGTTGTTCGTTCTTTTGATCAGGACTATAATAATTGGTGGTGCTCATAAAGTAGCAGTTGTGAGCAGAGTCACAACAATGGGAGTTGTGGCAATGGATCTTCAACAACAAATGTTGTGGTGCTATTTGTATGGACAAGAATTGTAGCAATGGTGGTGTAGGAGAAAAGTGAAAAAAATGAAAATGAAGCTATAATAATATTTGTAGGGATGTGAGTCACAGAAATTGAGCTACAACAATTGAAATGAGGGGGTTGATATTTGGGGAATGAAGTGGTGTTGTAAGAGGAGTTGTATCCAAGGGAATGAGAGAATGGGGATTTGTGAAATAAAGAAGGGATGCAAGTGGAGTTGCAACCAAGGGAATGTGATAAGGGAAATTTGCAAAATGAGGGAGGGTTGCAAGTGGAGTTGTAGTCAAGGAAATGGGAGAAGTGAAATTTGTGAAATGAGGGAGGGATGAAAGTGGAGTTGCGGCTAAGGAAATGAGAGGGGAGAGGTTTGGGGAAAATGAAGTAGAGTTGAAAAAGGAAGTTGCAACAATGGGAACAGTTGTGGCAAAGGAAGTTGCAACAAAGGGAGTTGCAGAAATGATAATAGTTGTGGAAAAGGGAGTTGCAACAAAGGGGGTTGCATCTACGAGAATTGCAATAGCAGGAGTTGTAGCAAGGGGAATTGCAATAATCGGAATTGCCACATCAGGCTTTGCAAAAACATTGTTCTCCCCTACATATCCTGAAAAAACAAGTCTAATTTATTAAAATTTATTGAGAAGGATCCTAACATAACCATCAAGAAACCATGAAGTTCCCTTCTTGTTTATTCTTTTTTTTTTAATGTGCCACCTAGGCTAGTTTTCACACTTTTTCTTTTCTTCTTCTTCTTCTTATTTTTATTTTATTTTCCATATAGGCTACTTTTCATACTTTTTATTTTCTTCTTCTTCTTGAAAAAAAAGAAAACATAATTAAACTATCTATTATGAATTCGTTCTTCCCGAATGAGTTCTAGATCACTGTCAGGACATCCATTTGTAATCTTCCTTAAAAAGGATTCATTCGATAAGGGTCGTTGGTATAAGCAAATTCTATGTCTATTAGCCACTAGAGGAGTCTTGTCTTCATCTATGGTATGGATTTTGAGGGTCCCAATGTCATACACTATATCGATCTCATATGGAACGATCCATCTGGTGTGAAATTTCCCTCTGAAATCCTTGAACCTAGAATCAAATAATAATTCCCAATCTTCATCCTTGAACTTATTTTATTTGATAAACTTATTGTGTCGTATGTCCCTTTGATGTTGTATTACTATGGCTCAGTGTAAGGAATCATGTCGTATCTCTTCAAACTTGTTAATTTGAAGTAGGCTTTGTTTTTGAGCCTCTAATGGGTCCAAACCAAGTTGTACTCATGTCCTAAGTGTTCATATTTCTATTTCAATGGGTAGTAGTACTCTTTTCCCATATACTAACTCATAGGGTGTGCATCTTGTAGTAGTCCTCCATCTAGTTTTGTAGTCCCATAAAGCTTTGAGGAGTCTATCGGCCTAGTCCTTGATATGTAATCTAACGGTTTTATTGATGATGGCTTCAAGGATATTAGTAGTCCCCTCTACTTGTCCATTTTCCTGTGGGTGATATGGTGTTGTTACTTTGTTCTTGATCTTGTAGTTTTCCCTCAGGTCTCTGACAAGCCATGATGTGAACTAAGTTCCTCTATTGGTTATTATCTCTCGTAGTATTATGAAACTTACAAATATCTCTTCATGTAGGAACTCCATCACTTCTTGTTTGGTTGTTGTCGTAAGTGCTTTCGGCTCCATCCATATTGTGACATAGTCTGTACAAAAAAGGATATAGGAGTGATGATGGGAAAAGGTATTTATTGGTCCCACAAAATAAATTGCATGCTTTTCAAAAGGTTCTAACACCATCTGTGGTTGTACTGGAATTTCATCTATTTGTATGGGTCTACCCATGTGTTGGAAAGTGTCGCACCTCTTCACATACTCTTCAGTGTCTCTGAAAAGTGTGGGCCAATAATACCTGTTAAGCCCTAATATTGGCTCATTACCCCTTAATTGGGGCATATTAGATTAGTAATGTTATTTTATTTATGTCGGATTTAGGCCTTTAGTTGTAATTTAGATTAGTAATATTATTTTATTTATGTCAGTTTTAGGCCATTAGTTGTAATTATGCCTCCTAGTCTCCTATATATACCAAGGAGACATTTTCATTTTGAATCATCTTGTACTTGAACATTTAAGTGGGGTAAAAGGAGGTTTCCCCCTCCAAGAGGCTTATTATCTGAAATTATCTCTTCTTCAAGGCATTGAGTACTTTTCCTGAGGTTTTTCTATGCTATATTGATATTTGGTTCTTAACATATGGTATCAGAGCTCAAGGTCTTGGGGTTTCGCTGCTACATCTGAGACACCGTGGAATTTTCGTCATAAATTGTTTTCTACAACGTTTTAGAAGGAACGGCTTGGAATATATTTAGTAGACGGATCAAGGTACGTTGGGTTCAAAATTCAGCTCCTGAGGCCTTATAATTTCGGAGATACAGCCCGTACAAGATAGGGTTCTGGAATCATCCTGAAATGAGTCATTAAGGAATTTTAGCTATAAAAACTTTTATGTAATGTTTCAGACCCTGAACTCCGGAGGCCATTTACAAAAATTATAAATGTATCTTTGGTAAAAAGTTCAGCTTCTGGGTAATCTTAAATTTGTAGATACACCCTCTGTAAGATAGGGTATCTGACTAGTCCTATTGACTAGTCTCAAGAAGGTGTTCCCGGTAAAACAATCATAACTTCTTCCTAGAGTATCCAAATTGTGCGGGACTCATTGCATTGGATCGTGGATAGTCTGTAGTATTTGGGGTGTGAGTTTCAGAATTTTATATGAATTATTTTGTGCGGGGCACACTACACAAGTGAGATCTCCTGGAAAGGCCAAAAATCGACAAGTTGTGGGGAAGTTACCGTAAATTCCACTTGGCACATCCAATTTTGATCAGACCTGTGGCATTGAAGATAAGGAATATTAGAGAAATACATCGGGGAAAGTTTCATACCCAGAAGGGCCAAAAATTGGGAGATACAACAGAAGAAATATTGTCTAGCAGAACCACCTCAAAATCAAGGTTCAAAAGTGATACTTGGCCAACATGCCACCCAAAAAGGGAACTTCTACACCAAATAACAAAAGTGATACTTGGCCAACATGCCACCTAAAAAGGGGACTTCTAATAACTAAATAAGCCTCCTAAAATCCTACTTGGACTTCATGAAGGTGAAGAAATGCTAAAGAGGGACATAAATGAACTAAAATAAGATGGATTCAATGGAAACACATGGATTCCAATGGAAGCTAAGATGATACTAAGATGTAATTCAATGGAAGCTAAGTTGGATACCAAGATGGATTCAATGGAAGCTAAGATCATGGAAGTATTGGTGTACTCCTCAGAATAGAAGACACTGAAGTGAAAAATGCACCCCCATGAAATTCATGATGGACACAAGGAAGGTGAATCAAGAATGGAGGAACCTCCAACTTTGGTTTGAAGACCAACCACGCTCCTAAGATTGACATGAGTAAGTTTGATGGCAAGGACCCAATCACATGGATATTCGCATGGAAAGCAATTCTTTTGATCTCCATAATGTGCCACATACAATAAAAGGTATGAATTGCTTCTTATATTTAGAACCTAATCAATTTGTTCGTATCGATGGCTTTGTTCTCGCAGTCGACTCTGGCCACTTGGACAATTTTCACTAAGAAATGATATCACACTATGAGGACACAAGGAGCAATACCTTCTTTTTAGCCAATTGATAAATCTCAAGCAAAAAGGGTTCAGCTTACCAAGCACATTGAGAACTTCCAAAGATTGAATATAAAGGTAAACCGATATTCCAGATGAGAACTCTGTTTTGATGTATTCATAGGAACTTTAAAGGATAACATTCAACATGAGGTTCACCTTTGGGAACCCAAATCATTGAGGAATGCATTTAAGGTGGCAAGAAAATGTTGAAAGTAAAAATATCTACATCGCTACTAGAAGGACCTATCCTAACATCTATAGAGAGAACAATGCTCCTTCTCCTAAAACACCTCAACCTACAGGGTTGGCACCTCAACAAGTGGGAGGAAAGAAAAGGAAAAGTTTTATTCTTTAATTGCATTTCAAGTACAAGGGACATAAGTGTGGTGAGTAAAGTGTTCTATTCTACATAGATTGTGAAGAGGAAGAAGAACAAGAACAAGAACCATCTCAAGATGAAAACGTATAGCTTACTGGCCTCAAGAGTTGACTCTTACCTATATCAAGGCAATGGCATTACCGGAATTAGCACTCTCAAACCCTCAAGATCAAGGATACATCAAAAGAAAGGTAATAGTCCCAATTGATACCGGGTACACTGCACTGTACCACCATAAATTAGCCAAAGATCTCAATTGCTTCTAAAGCATCCAAGTACGAGGCTCTCAAGTAATGATTGCGATGGAGGAACTATCAATTGCTCAGAAAATGCAATAATATCAATCATACTATAGGGGAATATGTAATAAATATTCCAAATGGATTGCCATACCTATGGGTAAGTGTGATACAAAATTAGGAATCCAATGGTTACAATCATTAGGAACAATGGACTAATTTTCAAGAAACTTTTCCTGAAATTTTTATCGGAAGGAAATGAAATTGAGCTGAGAGAGGCATCATTGTGGAAGCCCCATAAGGTGATAAGCTCTAACCCAAGATGAAAAAATTATTGGAAAAAGGGGCATCAAGGAATTATTGCACAATCCATGCTCACTAGATGTTCAAACACTTAAGCCATCCATTCCTCTAGATCTCCAGTTGATCATTGATAAGCATTCCAAAGTATTTGAAGATACTCCTGTCTCCCACCCACTCACAAATCATGATCATGAAATTCACCTAATTCCCCGAGTGTTCCTCCTAACATCGTGCCATATAGATACCCTTATGCCCGTAAGAGTGAAATTGAGCCGATGGTTGAAGAAATGTTAGAGGATGGAATTATTAGACCTAGCCAAAGCTCCAACTGCACTGCTGGTAATAGTATTCAAGAAAGATAACCCATGGCGTACGTGTCCGTGATTATAGAGCTCCAACAAGATCACTATTAAAGATAAGTTTCCCATTCTCGATTAATGAATTCTTTTAGGATGAACTACATGGAGAAATCACAAAATTGGATCTCCGCTCAGTGTACCCATCAGATCGTGAATGAAGGAAGAAGATATCCCAAAACAACATTCAACTCATGAAGGCCATTATGAATTTTTGGTCATGCCTTTCATTCACCAATGTATCCTTCCACATTCCAAGGTTGGATGAATTCCATTTTCAAGCCCTTCCTTCAAAAATTTGTGTTAGGTAGTTTTGATGATATACTAATCTATAGAAAATCTTGAGGATCATGTGCAACATGTTGACAAGGTGCTACAACTACTAAAGGAGCAACAACTATATGCTAAAACCATCGAATGTTTCTTTGGAGTAAAATACGTAGAGTATTTTAATAAGTATTGTATCCTCATGAAGGTGTCAAGGTAGACCCTAACAAAAATTAAGGCCATGATGGACCGGACGATTCCCAAAACATCAAAAAAATCTTAGAGGATTTTGGGATCAATGTGTTACCACCGCAAGTTTGTTCAAACTATGGAAGAATAAAGCACCTTTAATCTACACTAACTAAGAAGGATGCATTTTCATGGACCTGTGAGGCATCCAAATCTTTGAACAACTTCTAAAGAGGTGATGTGTACAAATCCCTGCCTTGACCACTCTATACTTCACAAAAACCTTTATCAGGGAAATGTGATGCCTCTGGGAAATGGAATTGGTGTTGTCCTAATGCAAGAAGACTGTATGAACCCAGAGAGGAACACTCACAGGATTAACCCATTCCCAACAGATCATGATAGTCTTAACAGACTCATCCCAAGAATCAGATATTATTTGGCATGAGATTCACATTGATGAGCAGGTAGAAGCGAGGGGTGAATGGAAAAATGACGCAAAAAGTGTGGACTCTCATTCAAAAGGCTGCGTATGATTCTAGTGCATCGATACATTTACATGGAAAAATGATTCACTCATGGTACAAAGATCACTTCTATATTTATGTAAGAACTCCCAACTCAAAACAAAAGGTACTATTGGAATTGCACACCTCTCCGTAGGAGGGCACTGGATTTTGAAAACCCACCATAGAGTCAAGAAGGATTTTTTGGGATGGCCTTTAAAAACCACCGGTTCAAAGGTTTGTAAGTGTAATGTGTGGTTTGCCAACAAAATAAGGTGGAAACAATTAAGACCTTGGGTCTTTACAACCATTATCCATCCCAAGCTCTGTCATGGGAGGAGGTTTTCCATGGATTTCATCATGTGGTTACCAAAGTCCGGCTGGAAAGAGTGTCATCATGGTGATTTTGATAGATTGACCAAGTATGCACACTTTGTGCACTCTCTCATCCCTTCAAAGCTAGTAGCCTAACGGGATTCATGGAGACAGCCTTTAAAAAGCTACATGGCAGCTCCAAAGATTTCTCATTGTAAGTGACAGATCCCATATTCAATTGGACAATTTTGGACAAATTATTTTCTTGTTTGGGTACTCAATTGGTTCATAGTCCATCATCCCAAATCTGAGGGACAACCGAGATAGGGTGAAACAAATGTCTAGAAGGCTACCTTCATTGTTTTATTCTTGATAAAACAAACACAATGGTTCAAATGGTTACCCCTTGGCGTAATGGTGGTATAACACTTCCTTTCACATCAAGAAAAAATGACACCATTTATGGCACTTTATGATACCACCCTCCTTCCATCACTTCTTCTCTAAAAGAAAAATCTATGTTCAAGCAAGTGGAAGATCACATCGAGAATCAACAACAAATTCTCAAAAATCTTAAAGGACAACCCATTCATGGCACAAAAATCGCATGAAACAACAAGCGATCAACATCGTGAGGAAAACAAGTTTTGAAGTAGGGGATTGCATTTTAAGACTACACCCATACAAACAGATGTCCCTCAAGCAAGCCAAGAAGGATAATAAATTATCACCAAAGTACTCATGGCCCCCTATAAGGCAAGTTGCAAAGATTGGTACCATGGCATACAAATTGAGCTACCGTGATCTCAATGAAAATACACCCAATTTTCCATGTTTTACGCTTAAAGAAGGTTATAGGCAACAAGATCCCAATTCAAACTATATTTCCTTAACTTGAGGAAGGAAAATCATATCGAGCCCCAAGCCATCAATCACACAAGAATTCACCAACTGAGAATAGATCCATTTCAGAGCATCTCATTGTTTGAGGAAACTACCTGAAGATTCCACTCTGGAAGATGAGTCTTTTATACGTGTCAAGCATCCAGAGTTACCTGCCGCTGTGGGACAACACTTGTCTCAAGGGGAGGGGCATGTGCCAAGCCCCAATATTGGCTCATTATCCCTTAATTGGGGTATACTAGGATTAGTAATGTTATTTCATTTATGTCAGGTTTTGTGTCTCTTTAGTTGTAATTTATATTAGTAATGTTATTTTATTTATGCTCCAATTTTAGGCCATTAGGTTGTAATTATGAATTCCCAGTCCCCATATACACTGGCGAGACATTCTCACTTGGAATCATCTTGTACATGAACATTTAAGTGGGTAAAGGAGGTTGCCCCCTCAAGAGGCTTATTATATGAAATTATCTCTTCACATGCTGTTCAAGGCGTTGAGTACTTTTCCTAAGGTTTTTCTATGCTATATTGATGTTTGGTTCTTAACAATACCCCTGATGGAGTACCTTGTACCCAGTCCTTTTATCTACAAGATGCCCCCCAAATTTCCCATCATGACATAATTTTAGTATTTCATGGACTTCATCCTCTCATACCCATATTCTGATAATCAAATCAGGTCTAATGTGGAAGAGGCAATCATCAATGCATGAAAATATTTCATTTTTACGGACTGTAATTTTTCATTCTTTGGGGGTGAGATGATGCAAAAGTTTGTTGACATAGTAAATTGCAAATGGGTCCTTTCCTTCGAGTTTTCCAAGAATGGATCATACAACGATGTCTAATGCATCTATGGAAATGTGGAATGGGAGGGTCCAATAGGGCCCTCTTAGTACAAGAGCTTTAGATACTTTTATTTTCAATTCATTAAGTGCATGGTAGCATGTGTCTGTCCATACAAAATCAGTGTCTTTCTTAAGTAAAGAGAATAATGGATGAGCAATACGTGAAACATTTTCAATGAATCTACGGTAATAACCAACATATCCTATAAATATTCGTACTTGGGATCCATATTTTATGAGAAGAACGAAATGAATACATATTATTATTCAAAATATTATTAACACAAAACAACATATATACAGTAAAATTGGTTTCTATTCAATAAGGAAATAAGCTAAAACTGTAAAATGCAGCGGAAAACAAGCTTGCTAGAATGGTGGCGGCTTATCTCTGAGAAGAGATGTGATGGCTACACTCATTCACCAAAAGATGATTACAATGAGGTTGTCAAGGACGTTTTACAATAAACAAGAATGTCAAAAACCATATACATCCAAAAACCTAACCCTAGGAGATGAAGCACCAAAAGTCAAATGGGCCCCATTTGGGAAAGTTAGTACATCAACTTCTCGAGGTTGTAAATTTTGCATACGATCTTTGTTTTAGGCGCATGATAGCCCATTGGAAAGGTATATATGATGAATACACATGTTTCTTGTGGCAATCCCTCAAAATGGCCCCAGAAGTTAGGGACCCAAAAACTAGGAAAAACTTGTCGAACTGGAAAACAACCATAGTGAGGCAATTGTAATAGGTGGGAGGCCACCAACATCCATCTAGATTAATCATCCCTCCATAGGAAGAAATGTTTTACATTTCATTGAGTGCCCCCATTATATGAGGAAATTTATGTTGAATTTGGCCCTGAGTAAGACACTTGCCTTAGTGCAGGAGCTTCCCTACTTTGACAACTTGATAATGCTAGATCCTTTTCTAGCGAGTTCCCTTAACCTATTTGTCCACAATATGATCACTGGATGCATGTTGTATGTAGTCGGGGTTGAGATCTATTGGTGTCATTTTTTTTTCTATCTATGAGGTGTCCAATAGTGGTGGGAAATAAGGTCGAAGGAGATCCACATTGAACAGTGGGTGCAGGCCAAGGAAAGGAGGAATTTTGAGCTCAAAATAATTATGACCCAAAACCTTGGTGATGGTGTAAGACCCATAAAGGAGTCAAAGAATCTTTTGATGGGTTCTGGTAAGGGGTTCTTTCTGCAAATGCAACCAAACTTTGTCGCCCACCTTAAAATTATGTAGCACCCGGTGTTGATCATGGCATTGCTTGTACTTGTCATTGGACTTCTATAGGATATCCTGAACCTATTGATGGATGTGGTAGATCCGATCAATGAACCAGGTGGATTTATCATATTTAGTTGGAGAAGGAGATGAGTCGGCCAAGGTGACCGCAAGGGGTAGTGAAACATCTATGGGACCCAATGGTTGGAATCCCAACCCCACATGAAAGGGGTTGTGGCCAGTTGAGCTATGTAAGGCTCGGTTTTATCTATGATGGACATAGGGAAGACTCTCATCCCATGTGATAGGGTTCTTGGAATTATACATGCGCAGGATATGCATGATCATTCTATTTATGACCTTGATTTTGCCATCTATCTAGGGGTGGACAGTCATGGATTTGTTGAGCTTGGTGTCGAGCATTGACTAGAGGCTCGACCAGAATGTGCTGAGAAATAGACCATCCTAATCTAAGAGAATGGTTTGTGGGATCCCAAAACATACCCAGACTCATTCAAAGAAGATCTTGGCAGTGGCCTTTATTGTGATTCTCTTCTTCCAGGTGGCCAAAATTGCCATCTCAAAAAAGAAATCAACAACCACAAAAACACAGTCATTTACCTGCTTGGTGGACAAGAGGTCCAACATGTAGTCCATGGAGATGGATTCCCATGGCTTGTCAAGAGTAGGCAGAGGGGTGTACATGCCCTATTTCTTAGTGGTCAGTTTGGAAATAATGTAGGCAGTGCAGGACCTAATATACTTTTTGACCTCATGTCGAAGTTTTGGCGAGTAGAAATTTTTATGTAGAATTGCCACTGTATTTTCAATGCCGAAGTGTCCTTCCACCAAACTATAGTGGGCTTCCTATATCATCTTCTCTCTCTCTCTTTATGGAACACCGATATGGCCCAGACGACACAACAACCCATCTTGAAGATGGAAATTAGTGAAAACTATGTTTGCTCCCAACATATGGTAGATGGTGGTGAAGTCTAGGTATGTCTCATAGAGTTGGGGCCATACATAGGTCGTATGGTGGAAAGATTCTATCACCGTGTTGAGTGTTGTGATTGGAGGTCTGATGAGGAAATCAGTGACGTGGTTGGTGCTTCTTGTTTTATAATTGATGTTGAGGTGGAATTGTTGCAAGTATTTGGACCACTTCCGATGGAAGTCATTCTGTAATTTTCCTTATGTCTTCATGAACTGCAGTGGCTTATGATGAGTTTGGATGACTGTCTCCTTCCAAAGAATGTAATGTCTCCATTGGAAACAAGCTTTCAGAATGGATTACATTTCTTTGTTGTAAGTAGGGTACTTACGGAAAACATCTGATAGTGTCTCACTATGATAGGCCATGGGGTGGTCATGATGATTGAGAATGACTCCCGTAGCATATTCTGAAGCATCTATCTCAATCTCACATGGTTGTTGGAGGTCGATAGTGAAAGTATTGGGGTTGATCACAAGCGTTGCTTCAAATCATTGAACACTTGTTGTTGGGATCGGCCCCACACAAATTTTGACTTACCACCACCCCTAGTTACTTGGCTAAGGGACTATGTAATATGGTAAAATCCCAACACGAACCTGTTGATCACTCAACATTTCCTAAAAAGCCTATGTCAATTTTTCACCTTTTTGGGTACCACTTAATTTTGCACTATCTCAATTCGATTTTCTTTTGATAAATGTTTTGACTTTGCTTGTTCTCTTAATGTTCATGAGATATTCAGGTCTATTTAAATTCATAAATTAAAAAAATGCCTAACACTTAAGGAATTTCCCACCAAAACACTTCACTTGACGTGATCAAGATTCGACATTGAAAGAAATTAAAGGGTGAAAAGAAATAACTCGGAAAACCTCAGTCGTCGAGCGCTAATATTCATCAGTATAGGTGAAAGGAAGTTTTATTTCATGACAAGTACTACATACAAAGATCGTTGATAGCCAATGCCCTTTGGCATCGACATAAGGCAAAGGGAGTAATGATTGAAAGGAAAGGAAACAATATCACTGATAGTCGATACCCGACGCACTTGTCAGAATCGGAGAAAACCAAATCACGATGAACATTGCAACCATGCTAAGAAGTTTTCCCCCAATCACCGATTCCCAAAGCATTTCTACATCGACCATTTTAGAATATGCTAACCCAAAGGAAAATACACCATAGTTTTGTCCCCAATCGCCGATCCCCGATACCTCTTTGGCATCGGCAAATCCAAGTTTAGTTTAAGAACACAGAACTTGAATAAAGTCCTAACTCCACCTAATACTTGTGAGTTAAGTCACTCATCTTCATTGCCACGTTTCCTAAGCCAATTTTTTCATGTCATCACCGTACGATGAAATCGATCGGTGTCGGAGGTTTTTTTCAAAAGGATATCAAAGAAAACATCCATAACACATTACCGATCCTCGATCCACCCACTAGGAAAGTGACACGATTGGACGTTTGAAATTACTACTTCGTGTGTGGATAAAAAAAACAACCATTTGAAATCTTGCATTGGTTATTACTTTGTGTATAGATAAAAAAACAACCATTTGAAATTATTGATAGAAAACTTCACCCTCCACGCCTCCACCATCAACCCACGATGAATCAAATTTACAGAGATGTGACGACAGATTTGTTTGAATTTCAGTCATCACCCGAATTAATTGGTCGATGCGACATGGTAAGTTATTCTCATTTTAAATTCTCTTGAGTTATTGTAAACAAGACCATTTTTCACACAAAGGAGTTTCAGAGGATCCAGAGGAGAGAGACGACCAATTCAAATCTTCTGAGATCCCGTGAGTATCAAACTACAAGGTTTAGCAAGAGTTACATGTATGTACCAGTCTGGATTTTCTGTGTTTTTACTTCGTATATACATTTTTATCCAATGTCTCTCTGTACATCGGACCTAAAGGATTGTTTCGATTGTAGGAACAATGCCTACAATAAAACCGACCACCAAGCAATCTCTGAGAGTGTTGAAGCTAAAGTCACCAGAGGTAGGAGAAGGCTCCTCCCCAATGGCTGCAAAACAGTTAGAATTTTCTCCAAGGTCGGAACCAGTCATTAGGACATCTACCAAGAATATTTTCACTCAAACTCTGGCCTTTGGAGACATGGAGGCAAGAACAAAGACCAAGGTGGTACTTCCACACCGGGAAAGAACTTTTCAAGCATATCATCCCAGAATAATTCCCAGAATATATCCCACACAGTGACCCCAATATGAGGAAGCTCGATGATGCATTTTTTTCGAATGTTTGAAGATCATACTTGCACATGGTGGTAAGAAGAACTCCAATGTTCCCCTGCATATAAATCCTAAAGTGTCTCATCAACCACAAAGAAACACAATTTTTTTTATTAACGACGTCAATGGCGAGTGTGTTGGGGTTTTCCTTCCAGTAGAGGTGCAGAGTTATTATAAGCTTAGAAACCCGGAGAAGCGGCTGAACACTGATTTTATCATAAATTTCTACGAGGCCCATGACATCAGCTAGGTGATGGATTCATGGTGGAGAGAAGAAAATAAATATACCAATCAGACCTCTAGCGGGTACCAAACGACCAACTTAAGGGAGTCATATATCTATCTAATGGCTCTCATCTTCCGGATGTACACGGAGAAAGACTGTTCTAGGTTTTAAGAGGCATGGATGCCTCTAGATTACACAATGGCCATTTCCGGGAGAGATTTCAACTGGGGAGCTAGCATTCAAATCATCTAAGCATCTGCATACAATAGTCTTAGACGTCGAAAGAAGGAGAGACTCCATCCTTCTACATGGCTTCAAATTTACTGGATGTCATATGCGCTAGGAATGTCTTTGCCAGCATGAACTTGAGATGGAACGCCTCAGAACTCTCGGTCCACGTTTACTTCGGCATTTTATGGGAGAACAGGTACAAAAACTCATACTCTCTTATCTATGATGAATTCATCGCACACATTCATTTTATTCTTTTCAGGGAAGAGTGTTTGAGGCTATCAGCTGCAGAAAAAAATGTTATAGAAAAGGTTGGCCACTGGTATCTGGATGAGCGTGATACCTACATTAGGGTATCCAGGGCCAATGGAGCACCTCACCTCCTACCTGTGAATGTTCATGATCAATTATTATTAGGGGATATATGCTACAAAACTATCCTACAAGGCTACAATGCTACTCTAGTGAAATATAAGAAGCATACATTTATACCTTATGGATTCCATATAGGTTTCTACCTAGTAAAAGACACCGCTCAAGCCAAGTAGGAAGGACTGATCCAATTAGAGTTTTGATCACAGACTGATCATTTCCACAAACATGACCCAAGGGGTCTAGTCTTGAAACATGCATCATAAGTGTCATCCTGTTGGCCTTACGCCCACGACAAGTTTAAAGATGATGCCTTCAATGAAAATGCTCACGATTGGGATGAAGTTGTTGCAAGGATGGATGACCCTAAGATGAATAGGTTCAAAGCCATGATCCTATATGAACAAGAAACAATCCTAGAACAATCGTCTCAAGGGGCCCTCAGGGCCAGGCAAGAAATGATAGTGACCGAAGTAGCTGAAGCCCCCCAGGTAGAGGAAAAAATAACAGAGATCCCTCAGGTAACCCCGGTGCAAGATAGAAGTTCCCCTGAGGCTTAGGAAATGCATGAGAGGGGGTTACTTCTGTTAGAACATGAACAATAGATAATTGATCAGCTGCAAGATGACCCGGACATCCTAAACATGGAAAGGGTCTCTGAAGACAATCCAGATAGAAGCCAGATGGGCCAAAGTGGCCCTGAATTCATAGATCTCAATGACATTACTAGGTTAGATGACCTTGATTTCACAACGCCACCGACCAGACTTTTGAAAGTTGTTTCGGCCCAACCAGGGACTGTCGAAGCATCGCAAAGGACTGGTGCATCAAACCCCTTAAGCAAGTTGATAAAGATATATGACGATGATGAGAGACTAGAAGTATATCTTGTGACCCCTGTGGATATTGAAGAAGAAAAGGGACTAGAGAAGACATCCTCCCCTATTCCCGATGTCCAAATCTAGGAAGTGCCACAGAAATAACAAGAATACAAGAGTATCCTAGACACTAAGTTTCCCGACTCACTGGATACCCAAGCAGACAGTTCGAAGGATGAGCAAGGGTCGGACGAGCCAAAGGAAGAATCCCCATGGTAGGAAATCGATGTCTCAATAGCCGATGAATAAGTAAATACCGAGACTATCCTCTACGCCTCTATTTCAATTGGTACTCAAAACCCCAATGAATGACAGACAAAATCTGGGCCTTTGGAGCACAACGAGGAAGTTGAAGAACCCAATATTGAAAAAGTATATACCATCGGGAGTCTGGGGAATACACTCACCTAGGGAGATCAATAAATCCCTGAACCTATGAATGAATTAGTCGACATACATGCCATATCTTACGAATGGAAAAGGAAGACTATTGTCCAAAGGACCACCAAGAAGAGGAGTATCACTTTAGATCGTTCCATCCTCATCACTATAGAGGAAGATCTGATCAACAAAGATCATTCTAAGACGTCTAAACTCATCGCCGCATGGATGTAAATCACATATGCCACCCTAGATAGAGATAAAAGAGACGAAGAGGAGTTGACCATTGCTCTGAAGGAACTAGAACATTTGTGCCATTTAGAGAAATACTATCAGGACACCACACAGGCTTTGGTGTACCTAAGGAGTGAAATTGAGGATGCCTACAACAAGTTCACAGATGAGAGACACTTATTCACTGCAAGGATAGACAAGCTCCAGAAGGATACCCTCATGGCACTTGCGATGTGCAAAGATATGGAGTGGTGGTACGAGAAAGCACAACAGGACGTGGAAATAATCGAGTATATCAGTGCAATGAAAAAGGGCCAAGACGTTGAAGAGCACAACATCTGGGTGTTAATATAAATCAACATTGACCGCATCAAGAAATCGACCGAGTATTGGCAAAAAATGGCGTAGGATCCTCACCAGGAGATTCAAGAAAAATGGGCCAAGTGCGAGAAGAGCTGGGTCAAAATCAACAAGGCAATGAAGGATATCGGTCTCCCCGAGTTTGGCATGCCCGATTACTTTGTCAAATTGCACGACATAGTCAAATCACACACTGAGCAAGACTCATTATGGGTTGAAGAAATAACAAAGGTGACAGACACAACGCAAGGTCAGGTGCGACAGTTTATGGAACACCCGATCAAAGATCGGGCTATGTTGCAATAGTTAAGTTCCATTATAGTCAAGTATGAGACACATGCGGTAGATATAAGAGAGATCCACTCGGCTCCAATGGAACAAAATAGATTCCCATACACCAACACCTACGAGGATCTCTTCATCAAGTGGGTGGAGTACGAGAGGATTCACCCTCTTAAGTGATATCTTGAGATGACTGATAGAAAAAATAATAGGAGAGAACACCATGTGGAAAATTTTGTTTTTCTTATCTGCACTTTAGTTGTTATTTTTAGTTAATTTTATATTATAAGTAAGAGAATCGATTGATTATTAAGGGTTGATGGTTGTTGCAAGAAACTCTCATTTTTTGTTTTGTTAAGAACTATTTCAGATCTGCCTTTAATTGAGAAGTCCTTTTGGACAAGAGACAAGTTTATGTTTTCATCAAATGCGTGTATGATTGGATGTGGAGAAGAACTATTTCCTATTTCATCTCATGAATGGATGCAGTAATGAGTAAGAGCTATTAAATCTATTGATAAGTTATCTGATGCAATGTTTTACAGTTCTTTCTTTAATGATGGAAATAAATATTTGTGTTATTATGTGATTGATGATTAGAGTCGAGTGAACTATTTTACTTGCCGTCATTTATCACATGCATGTTTTATTCTAATAATTTGTATCTCAGTCAGTAATTGGATTATTCACATGGTTAACGTATTAGTTCTAGGCCGGTGTTATACGATCACTATCTACATGCTAGAGTAAATGGTTATCCCAATATCAACCTCTTCTCAAGTATTTTATTTTGTTCCCAACTTGTTACCTAGTTGGTTTATACCAGATTTATCTTATATTAGTCTTACCTAAGAGAAAACAAAAAAAGAGAACGTTCAAACTGGAGGAGAAATACTTCACAAGAAAAAGTAAAGCCCATTGATTATTTTAGCTAGATCGTAAGATCTCGAGAACCATTCTACCATTAAACGCTACAGAGTCTAATTGGGCCTCAATGGTGGGTTTGGTTCATTCTGTTGAGTTAAATGGATTTAGGCCCCATCAACAGAATTGGCACTAGAAGGAGGGCCAACAGAATGAATGGATGAATCTATATTTCACATAATATCTCAGACATCCTGTAGATTCAAAAAAATCCCACATGCATGGCTAGTCATTCCCAAGACATCCCACTCACATTGAGTACTCTTGAAAAGAGTAACTCACCCCAACATGAGGAAGAACGCTTATTCCCTGATATACCTTATGCTCTTCCTCATGAGGAATTGAATCAATTTAGAAGAATCACAAGAGCATGCGCCCGACAGATCAATGTGTTGTCTTTAGCTCTGATACTTCCTCGAAGACAAAAAATAGGCAGACCAATGGTTGACACCCATGACCAGGTTTTTGTGCACAAAGTACAAGACCTAATAGATTTTGCAATCATCGAAATCGAACATCCTCTTAATATAATCCATGAAACGCCAACTGACAATGTCTCTGAGCCGGATGATTTTTCAGAAGAGGAAGGGTTTAACTCAGAATGCTCATTTTCAGGATCTGAAGATATGGAAGATCATAATGACCATGATGAAGAGAGGGGAAACCCACCGCAAAACAATCAACCTTGGTTGGCCAGAGATGCTTTGGCTATCCCTGGATGAGTACATAACTTGCCCCGACAGCCAGAGAAATTACTTCCTAAATTTGACCCCGAGACCTCGGGATTGCCTGAGGATCATATCAAGAAATTCATACTAGCTATTAGACTTATGAATGTCCAATATGAAGATGTAGTTTGCAGGTTGTTCCCCTATACATTTGAGAATGTTTCTTCCACATGGTATTTTAACTTTCCTGTAGGATCTATAACTAGTTGGACGAAGTTTCAAAAATACTTTTCAGATAAATTTGCAGAAGAAACTACTACGGGAGCTCTGATGGCTGAGTTGTTCACCGCCACCATGAGTTTGAAGGAAAGAGTCAAATATTTTAATCAAATATTCACTACCATCTTAAACAAATTCCAGCTTGAAGCTAAACCTACTTAGGAATTGCAAATCGAAGTATATGCTAATGCTCTCCCAGCTTCTATTTCCATGTTTGTGAAGAGGGTTGCCAAACTAACCCTAGCTGAGAATTTTAAAGAAGCCAAAACGATAGATTTCCAAATGAAAGGATGTAAAGAGGGCCAGGTCTATTTAGTTAAGAAAGAAGCTCAACCTCTTCCTAGGAGAGGGTTGTTTCTTACCAGACCCCCAGGAAAACAAATAGAACAAGCTCCTGAAAAGGGAAGTGGGAAAATAGAAGACCTACAACGCATGGTAAAAAATCTATCAAACGAAATCATAGACATGAAGAGAAGTACAGGGGAGGGAAACCAAGGCCAAAGTCCCTATAAGATTTTATTTAAAAGTTATCCACCATTCAAAGCCATTGAACCTCCCCCATCCAACCTAAACATTGATCTGGGAAATGTGGCATTCGACTCTTTCTTCACTTATCACCAAGAGAACCACTCTAAAATATACTACCCCCAATGGGTGCATGCGATGAATTTGATGGCCAACCAATTTCTAGATGAATTCTCTCTGACCGAACAGTCAAGCGAATCTAGTATGAATATTGTCGATCAAGAAGAAATTGATCCACCAGAAGAAACATCCATGTTGATATGGGATCCTGACCTAGCTATGCCTTCCAATGGCGTGTTTGAGGTTCAAGAACCACATGCAGAAGTCTTGTCTTTACAAACATGAAGTAGGGATCAACCTGTCTCAAACAACCTTACTATGACCCAAGTTTCAAGAGGAATATCAACTCTTGATCACCTGAAATCACCTTTTTCTACCCGTAAGAACCCTATAAACATCCATACGCAAGAATCGCCCAAGATGGATTACAACATAATAGAAGATTTGAAGAAGTTTAAGGCTAATATATCAGTTATGGACATATGTAGAATCCTTCGACAAAAGGACTTCCTCCTACAATATTTGAAATTACTATAAAATCCTATGACAAACATTGACCCAGGAAGAAATCTAACTCCCACAAATATAGGAAATAAACCAACGATGAACGCTTTCTCTGAAGATAAGAAGGGAAAACCTTTTGTCCCACCTTTCCTTTTAACATTCAAAGTCTTTAACATAAACCTCCATAATTGTTTGGTTGATTCAGGAGAATCATACAATGTTATGCCACTATCTATTTGCAAAAAACTAAACGCAATCCCTCTCGAAAGAGACAAACAAGTAATACAACTAGACATAACCCAGGTGAAGGTCATGGGAGAAATCAAAGATGTAATGATCGGAATAGCTACACATCCTAAATTTGTGTAAGTGATTGACATCATTGTAGTAGATATCCCAAAAGGTTATGGGTTATTATTAAGCCAAGATTGGTCTGAAAAGTTAAATAGATACTTTAGTATAGTCTGGGCTCACCTTTTCCTGTCATTAAAAGGGAACAAAAATATGATCATAATTGATAGGGAAAGATATCTTAAAAATACTATCATTGATCTAGAAACCCTAAACGAACCCTCATCAACATATTTCCCTATGCTAGGCAATTATTCCAGTGATTCCAATTTTGAGAACTTCTCCCCTCTCTCATCTTATGTCCCTCTTACTCAAAATTCTAAGGTGATTTTCCAAGAAGAATTGTCGATGGCGGTGATGGAAACCCTCTTTTTCCAAGAACCTGCATTCAAAATCATAGAATTAACAAAAACAAAAGGGGAAAGTGTCAGGAGAGAGGAAGATGGTACAATTTTCCCACAAATATGGACCCTATATTTTGATGGATCTAAATCACAATATGGGTCAAGAGCAGGGTGTATCCTCATTAATACAAAAGGAAAAAGACATTTCTCGTCATGTAGACTAGAATTTGAATGCACAAATAACACTGCCAAGTATGAAGCTCTAGTACAAGGGTTAAAGAAAACCATAGACATGAACGCCCAAGAATTGAAGGTTTCTGGAGAATCTGAAATCATTGTCAGGTAGATAAGGAATACTATACATTGCAACTCTCCACACATAAATAATTACCAATAGGAAGTGCACAAGTTAATAGAGCATTTTGAAGCTTTCAATATTACAGTGATCCCTCGAGCAAAGAAAATTATTTTCGATTCACTGGCCACCATTGCTTCAAGGCTGTCACCTTTGGAAGATTATGAAGCCTCCCGGTTTACTGTGGAATTGCTCTACAAACCATCTGTGCCCAACAATATTTCTAATTGGAAGGTCTTTGAAGGAGATGAACAGATCATAAACTTGTTGACTAACCAAGATAATTTTAAGGACATGGCTATTGACGATGAAGTACTCCAGAAACACTCAACAGAAATCGAGCTTCATACAGATCGACCAACTAACAAATCAAGGTCTCACACGATACCAAAGGGGATAGCCAACTTAGAAAACTTTTTTGATATAAAGGAAAGATTTAAAGGGTAAAAAAATGCGAATATTGGTAGTTCCTGTCCCATGCATGAAACTATAAATCTCGGTACCCCAGAAAACCCAAAAAATGTAAACCTCAACAAGACCATATCTAAGGAGGAAAGGAAGGCCTATCTCAAACTCTTTAGACAATATCAATATGTTTTTTCATGGTCCTACCGAGATCTGAAAACTTATGATACTCATATAATTCAACACACTATCTCGTTAAAACCTGAAGTGAAACCCTTCCAACAGAATCTTTGGAAGTACCACCCATCCCTGGAGCCTCTCATGTGTCAGGAATCAAAGAAATTGTTAGATGCCAAAATTATCTTCCAGGTTAGACACTCTACATGGGTAGAAAATCTGGTTCCTGTAAGGAAAGAGTCTGGGGAGATTCGCCTATGTGTATATTTTAGGAACCTCAACAGAGCCTCAGAAAAGGAAAACTACCCAGTCCCACCAATGGAAAAACTCTTGCAGACCATTTCTGGCTCTAAAATTTTCTCCTTACTAGACGGTTTCTCAGGGTACAACCAGGTTCTAGTTTCAGAAGAAGATCGCTTGAAAAATACCTTCTAAACCAAGTGGGGAACTTTCATTTACAAACGCATGCCTTTTGGGTTAATCAATGCAGGAGAGACCTTCCAGAGGGCCATGGATGTATCATTTAGGGGACTAATCAACAAGCGTATAGTGTACTTAGATGACGTGACTGTATATTCAAAGAACAGATAAGATCACATCCAACACTTAACCCATATTTTTGAAAGGTGTAGGAAATACGAAATATCCTTAAACCCTAAGATAACTATTTTCGATGTCGAGGAAGTTAAATTTTTAGGCCACATCATATCTCAAGTAGGCATTTGCATAGACCCAGAAATAATTAAGTCTATAGATCAACTTCCATTGCCTCACAACAAGAAGGCTATCTAGTCGTTCTTCAGGAAAATCAATTTTGTGAGGAAGTTCACTCCCGATTTCATGGAAACTATCAAATCCCTACAAAAAATTATTTGTAAGGATGTTGAGTTTAAGTGGGATGATAAATGAAAGAAGGCTTTAAACAATATTAAAATTGCAATCTCTCAAGCCCCATTGCTGCGAAGCCCTGATTTCAACAAATATTTCTTCCTCTATACTTTCGCCTCCGGCCAATCATTAGCCACAGTATTAACTCAAATGGATGGTGACAAAAATGAAGCTCCAGTATCATTCATGAGCACTAACCTCCAAGGTGTTGAACTTAATTATCCTGCTATAGATAAGAAGGCTTATGTAATTTATAAATAAGTAAAACATTTCAGATCTTACATCCTCAAGAACCATACCAAAGTACTCGTGCCTCACCCCGCAGTCTGATCCCTGTTTACTCAACAAGAGATGGGGAAAAGAAGAGGGAACTAGATGGAAGTAGTCCAAGAATTTGATCTAGATATACAACCTGCTAAATTGGTTAAAGGACAAGGGTTATGCAAACTGGCAGTTGAAGCTCAAGACCAAGTAAATGAAGACCTTGGATGGGAGAATGAAATGGAATTATGGTGTGGTGAAGCTCCATACATTTCCCCAGGAAAAGAGTCTTGGTATGAGAAACTAAATTATCTCCTACACCATGGGACTTGTCCATAAAACCTCAAACCTAGGGTAATGATATCTCTCAGGTTAATATATGAACAATATCACCTCATAAACTCAGTATTCTTCTGAGTTAATTATGATGGGGTAATTTTGAGATGCCTCAAACGTGAAAATGTTGATAATGTTCTAAAGGAGCTCCATGATGGCCTTGTCGGTGGAAATTTTGTAGGAGGCACCACTGCTCATAAGATACTGAGAGTTGGTTATTATTGTCCCACTTTATTCAAGGACTCTCACACATATGCTAGAAAATGTAAAAGTTGTCAAATAAGCACTGGGAGAGAGAAGAGAGCAGTTTCCCCACTTCAACCGGTGGCCATTTCTAGGCCTTTTGAGCAATGGGGTTTAGATATCATAGGAGAGGTTACACCAAGTTCTTCAAAACAACATAAGTACATACTTACTGCCACTGATTACTTCACAAAATGGGTAGAGGCCATCTCTTTGACCCATGTAAATGAGAAGGTGGTAATCCAATTCATAGAATAACAACTAATCAAAAGGTTTGGTGTCCCTTCGGTTCTTTTTTTTGATAATGCAGTTTATTTTTATTCCAACCTATTAACAGAGTTTTCCCTAGACAAAGGAATCATAATTAGATACTCTACAAATTATTATCCACGGGGAAATGGAGTGGCATAATCAACTAATAAGAACCTAGTGAGGGTATTGAAGAAAACGGTTGCAGACAACCAAAGGAATTGGCATAATCTAATCCATAACGCTTTATGGGAAGATAGAGTGACACCCAAAGAAGCTATAGGAAATTCCCCATACTTTCTAGTATATGGACAGGAAGCCATTCTCCTTAATGGGTTATATGTTCCATCTTTTCAACTTGCTCAGGGGTCCAGAGGGCAGCCCTCATCAACCTTACAACAAAGAATTGACACCCTACTCATGTTAGAAGAAGAAAGGGATAAAGATAAATCAAATTTCATAGCCCACCAATAGATAGTTAAAAGATGGTTCAACAAGCATAAAGCTAAAGAGAAGAATTTTGAAGTAGGAGACTTAGTCCTAAAATGGGATAGAACAAACGAGCCTAAAGGCAAACATTCTAAGTTTCAGAATCTATGGCTCAAAACTTTTCAGGTGGCTGAGAAGATTGGGTTAGGAACATATTGAATATAGAATATGAGGGGAGAATATGATGCTCTCCCAGTAAATGATCAAGCCCTTAAACAATATTTTCATTAATTAACAACAACAAAAAAAAAATTGTTTATTTTTTTATGTGTTGATTTATCTTTTGCCTTTATACCTTTTTTTTTGTCTTTTGCGATCATGCTTCCGATATTTTGAAATATTGTGTTTAGAGAGACAATGGTTGACCTCAAATTATGCAATATAGCGAACTCTCTTCCTAACTCATTTCTCACATACAAACACAAGAAACGATGAGGAACCTACGGTTGTTTGAAGGGATTCTCTATCTAACCTATGCAGATGAACAACCTTGGAGAAATGTGGAAGTGTCTACTTAGTGGTCTGGTAATACCTTAAGGGAAAGAAAGAAATCTAGAAAGGACTGCATGCACCTCAGATATAGAGCTAGTGAGTTTCACCCTAACCACCTCATATTTTTTCAAATAACATACGTCCTCCTCTCCCGCTTGCTCAGGGAATTCTGCCGAAATAAGGGTAAACTCTATCAAATGAGTGCACAATAGGAGAGGGTATGCATATATCTGTGTCATCACTATAGATGCTCACTAGCAACAAAGCAAGGTCTATGATGTCGAGGTGACTTCGTCGGGGCTATGGACGCTCGATGGCAGCAGAGAAACACTGTAGTAAATGAATGAAGGTAACTAAAAGGCCTAGTGCTAGTGAATGGTATGCTATACTCTTGTAAAAATAAGGCATGAGTCAAAATTACAGGAAAAGAAGGTGGAATCAAGTTTAAAAAAACCCCACAGGAAAGCCCAAATGCATCAACTGGGGAAGTTCCAAATGCAAAGGTAAAAGAAGCTCTGATGAAAACCAGTTAAGTTACTAATCAACTTTCACATGAGTTGAGCCCAAGGAAGGAACATATTTTATGCTTTCGCCCAGCAGGTCACCATTTTTTGAGCACTCAACAAACCCTAAAAAGCCTATGTCAATTTTTCACTTTTTTGGGTAGCACTTAATTTTTCACTATCTCAATTCGATTTTATTTTGATAAATGTTTTGAATTTTCTTGTTCTCTTAATGCTCATGATTTATTCAGGTCCGTTTAAATTCATAAATTAAAAAAAGGCCTAACACTTAATGAATTTCCCACCAAAACACTTCACCCGACGGGCTCAAGATTCAGCATCGGAAGAAATTAAATGGTGAAAAGGAATCACTCAGAAAACCTCAGTCCCCGAGCATCGATCTTGATCAGTATCGGTGAAAGGTAGTTTTATTTCATGACAAGTACCACATACAGAGATCACCGACAGTCGATCCCCTTCGACATCGAAAAAAGGAGAAGGGAGTGTTATCCCCGATTTCTAGGGATAAGTAGGAGATCATGTCGCGAGGCCCATAGGTCATAGACATGGAGTACCGAGAGAAGGATTGACCTAAGCATGGCCCTGGAGGGCCCATCCTTTTATTCTTTCATCAGATTTGTCTTGTCAGTAATAGCAACATCCATCACCATCATCTTGGTCTTGTATCAGAGAGGGCTCTTTCTCCATGAGGTAATTGGTCCAGGTATCATGGTATGTGCCACTTTTGATCATTATAACCTTTGGATATATGCATCTGACTCCTTTTATCTCTGATGATTGCTTGGATATTACATTAACCCACTTGAACATGATTGGGGAGATTGACAGGGTGTCCTAGCAAGCCTATACCCATGGGTTTTGGTTTGCCACTGGGGGGATTTCTGAAGAGCCATCATCCACTCCCATCATACTACCACTTTTTCATCTTATCTCCCGCTCATTTATCCCATTCCCCTTGTTTGGGCATTGGATTGACTTGTTTGTAGGGTTGCACCTTATATTATGGGAAGAAGGGGCTAAAGGCCCAGAAGGTAAAAGCAACTGGTAAAAGATAAAATCCTAGAAATAAAACCTCAAGATGCCTCGCCCAAGGATCCCCGAGAAGGAAATAAAAAGACTCTCATCAAGAAACAAGAGGGACTAGAAAAATAATAAACAAGACCTAACCAAGATGATAGGGGGTCTCATCATGAGCCAGCCTATTAGGTTCATGGGTACCTAACAGTATGACATTGCCATTATCTGGTTACCACGCCAGGGCAGTGACCTTTGGTTGCATGGCCAAGGGAAAGGGAGTCTCATCATGAGCCAGCCTTCTCATCTTGATGAAACTACTTGTGGGTAAAACTGTCATCTCTAATCACCATGCCAAGGCAGTGTCCTCTGGTTAGACCTTGAATAAAAAGAAAAAGTAGAATAAAAATCAAATAAAGAAAGAATAAAGGCAAGAACAGGCTTAGAAAAAATTGCATCCATGAAGGGTATAGCTCGCCTTCTACAAAGGCACCCACCGATAACATTATGCATCCCTGGCTTTCACTCTACCCATTTTTCTGAACATCCCCTAGCCACATCACCTCATTTACATGGCTTGGATGAAACCTTCTTGGGAACTTCCCTTCTCTTGTGGATGCTAGCCCAATAGGATGTCTTGTCCTTTTCTTCGATCTTGTATTGTTTACTTTTGTAATATCATTGAGCTATTGAATGATATATCAGGGTTTTTATGCATATGTTTGATAATATTAATGATGAAATGTGATTGACATTGCTATGATCCTTGTGACTAATAAGCCCATGGAGGGCGTAGTTTTTGATGTGCAGGACCATGCCCGACAGACAGGTACCATTTGGACCGGTACACATGGGGAGATGATTAGTTGGGACCTCCATGGGGATGAAGAGCCCATCAGATGGTTGCTGAGACCACGTTAGAGGGGAAGAGACAGGACAGTGTTTGACCGAGGTTTTTCACCAAAGAAAAAGAGGATGTTTCACCAGAGGCACTTTGGTAGAGCCCGGTCTAGGGAGAATGACCCCTTTTCAATGGAACGTTGGCCTTGGAAGGCTCAGAGCATCCCCATCCTTACCATGGCATCATCCAACTTCATGGTCATTCTTGGAGGCAGACTGGGCAATAGTGGCATGTGTGGCATGTTGGAGAAGCCCTTAGGGGGCTAATGTTTTTCTCATGGATGTCTCATCTTCCCTAAAAGGGGCAAGCGCCTCCCTTGAAGGGGATTTTACCTTTATTACAACTCAGTTAGGGTTTTATTTTTACAATTTAATGTAAATATAGTATTTTGGTCTTGTCGACCATTTTTTATGACCTAAAATTAATTAAGGTCATTGATACACTATATATTGAGGAGCTTTAGCCTCATTTTGACATAACTCATCACTCAGTCTCCCAGTGAGGTCTGATTGTTGCGCCATATTAGGGTTATTGGTTATTTTTTGGAAGGCACACTTGTTTGGAGAGGAGATTTTTGGCAATTTATGGTGTTTTTATTGAAGGAAGGTTTACAACTAGGGTTTGCATGCTATTTTCTTGATGATTTGTAAGTATTTTTCTGCAAAACTTCTTGATTGAATGGTTGTAGTTTAATTTCTTGCATATATTTATAAATATTGTTGAATCAAAACCCTAGGGGACAAACACACAAGTAGGTCATTTTCTCATGTCCCTTGATAGAAAAACCTTTTATCCATTGAAGAAGAAGAAGAGAGCCTAGACATTGCTACACTCTTTCTTTCTTATTCCCTTAAGCTAGCCATACCTTTAAACTTCAAGAGGAAGAGGATGTCCCAGGCCTAGGTTATCTACACCTAGGGCCATTTTTATTTTAGGGTTTGATGAAAGAGCCTTGTATTTGCAACACTCTCACTCTTCAAACTCTCCTATCTTGATTTTACTTGTCTTTGAGCTAGTTGTTTACCGGGAAGGAGGAGAGAGCACGAGGCCTTGATTAAGAAACACTAGAGTGAGCCTCTCTCCCCTAGGGTTCTGTCTTTAAGGCCCTGTTGTTGCAACACCTTGAAACCTTTCCCTCTTGTCCTTGAATCTCATCCCCTTCAACTTGTGTGTCCTTCACCTTTTGACTCCATAACCCTAGGAACTAATATTTAGCCTCCAACATTGAAGTGAAAGTGATTAAAACAACTCTCAAAACCTCCTATAAATTGAAACCCTAACTAACTACTAACCCTAAAATCTTACGTCACCCTTGGTTATTTCATCTTAACACAACAATTTTTATATATTAAGCAACTGGATGGTGATTTGATGCATTTATTGAATGAGGATTGATTGGATACATTGATTTCTACATCATCTTGATATTTATTGGTGAAGTAACATTATTTCATTGCTATATTAACAAAAATTGACTTCATCAATATTTATTATTTCAATTGCTTATATTGATATCAGATAGTCTCTTTAAGTACCAACCCATTGAATCATAGCTTGTATATATATATTGGTTTGCTTTGTTCTGGGAAGGTGTTCTTCTTTGGGCCTACACTTCATTATTGGCTGTTTAGACGGACTATCTATTTTGGTGGTGATCTGTGAAAGGGGAACTTTACTTTGACTATTAAACCTCTACCTCTTCAAAACTCTAGGTCACTGAGGACGTCTCCCCTATGCCTAACCTCCCTAAAGAGAAAGAACCTCCCCATCATGGTGACATTGGGTGGGATAGGTTCCTGTTACACCAATTTTCCCTTCTAATTCATAGCCATTTGACCTAGCTACAAACTGTGCGATAACATTTTGGCGCCGTTGTCGGGGAACACTGAGTCTATTCTCCTCAAATGAAAAATCTTTTTGGTAAGCCTTGCCTCAGAGCCTTATCTTACAAGCTTACCTAACGACTCCACTAGGGTGTTTTCCCTTATCCTTTGATAGTTTCAAGAAAATTATCTGGCGACTCCACTAATATTTCTTAGGGTGCCACCTTACTTTCTATGATATTTCCAAGTTATGGGATCATGGCACACTGGGAAATTTTTTATGCGAGTATTGATTTCAGAAGTTTTCAAGGATACCCAAATTACTTTGATACAAAATGGCTAAACGACTCTCCAACATTTTCGGGCCTCCCAACTCCTCACATCGTAAATTTTTTGGAGTATTTGAGCGATATAAAGTTGGGAGGAGAGGATGCTATTATAAAATTGTTCTTACTCACTCTACCATCCTACTTACAAAATAATTTTAAGAGTTGTTGCAAGGACAGGGGTATATCATTTTTCATACACCTCATCAGTAGGTTTATAGACCTTACTAAGCTAGATTGTCAAACGTATGAAGATGTCCTTCAAAACCTCATGGTATCCTTAGACCACAAGGGATTCACCACTGATATTGTAGAAGATCTTAGGAAAGCATATCATAATCAATACAAAGAATCCTCTGATATAAGAGATGAGGTTTATGAATACCATTATCAACCCCTTGAAGAGGAGAAAGATCTCTCCCATAATCCAATAGAATGCAATAAAGATATAACTAGAGACGTGAATTACGAGGATGAAGCACCAGTAACTTCTCCTCAGTCTGATGAAGCTCTCCAAGATCCTGTCCCTCCTGCACAAGATGAAGAGAATGAGGTAAGTCATTTTCCTTTGCAGTTTTTTGATGATACCTTGTTCTATGATTCAGAGAGTGATGGAGAAATGGAATCCTTGGATGAAGAGCATCTTCCTTGCTGCACCACCAAGGATAAGACAATAATGCATGCCAAAAATGCCCAACTCCTAGAAGCTCCTGCGCAAGAGGAAACAATAAGTTTCCCTCCTCCCCTAGTTTTTGATGATGTTTTACCTTATGATGAAGGAAATGAGGAGGAGGCGAATGAGTCTTCAAGACCTACATGTTATGATACAAATAATGGCATAGTTGACAACATTGATGAATTCATACATGTTGGGAGACATAGGTGGGATATAGTTGGTTATGATATGGGTCCCGTCTATGACATTGAAAGTCATTTCCAAGTGTTTCCTTTGCAATTATCACAACATATTATTCTTCACCAGTTGCAAGAAGGAGATGAGGTTTTTACCTATAAACCCAAGGATGACCTAGTACCTTGTTTTCCTGATGATTTTCGGTCATACCTTGAGGACTTTGATGATTGTTCCTCTGAGCATTTGGATTTATTTTATGAAGATGATTATCAACCACCACTCTGCTCGGATTTTGATACAAGTAAGAACATTGTTTCCCTAAAGAAGGTTTCTCATGACTTTTCACTCCAGCCACTTGTTATTATTTTACTGTGTTTGTCCATTGAAGGTGTGGTTGGGAAGTATATTTGTTATGTTGAGCTTCCTCTTAAGAAAACCCTAGACTCCAAGGGTCGGTTAGATATTGCAAGTTTGAGTCAGTTATCCCAGTTTTTCAACTTTCCCTTGGTGGTTTTCCAGTCGTCTTCTAGATCTTTGTCGATCCCTTCCTTGACTTCAGAGCAGGAGGATGTCCTAGGTAGCCAATTGGCAGGCCCTTTGAGTTAGTTTTTTGGACCTTGCACTTTTCATGACCCTTTCTTGAAGTGGATTGAGTACTTTCTTCAGAGATGGACTTGGCGGGATTTTATCCCTCCCACCCAGCTCCATGAGTTAGACTTTGAGATTTTCGATGATGTGATATACATTCTAACTCATGACATTTTTGTGCTTGATTTATCACTACTTTGGTTTATGATGAAGCACAAAGGTAGGTATCATGGGACATTGTTGAATTGGCTACACTGGTCATTTCACTACATTGAACATACAACCATCAAGTAAGTAAAGATAGGTACTTTGCATTACATTTGCATTTGTTGATTTTTTTATTTTCAGTATATATATATATATATATGTATATGTATGTATGTATGTTGGGGTGGCATTACCGCCTGATTTTTGATATTGATGCCCCTATCTAGTTGAGAAGATCTGCAGGTTATGCGAGAGATGATGAGGTTCTCTTGCACTCTATGGTGAGCACATGTCCCCGAGTTGGAGCTAGATGTTATCCCTAATTTCTAGGGATAACTAGGAGATCATGTCTCGAGGCCCACAGATCCTAGATATGGAATACTAAGAGAAGGATTGACCTGAGCATGGACCTGGAGGGCCCATCCTTTTCTTCTTTCATCAAATTCATCTTGTTAGCAGCAAAAACATCCATCACCATCAGCTTGGTCTTGTATCGGAGAGGGATCTTGCTCCATGAGGTAATTGGTCCAGGTATCATGGTATGTTCCACTTTTGATCATTATAACCTTTGGATGTATGCATCTGACTCCTTTTGTCTCTGGCGATTTCTTGGATCTTACATTAACCCACTTGACCATGATTGGGGACATTAACAGGGTGTCCTAGCAAGCCTATACCCATGGTTTTTGGTTTGCCACTGGGGGGATTTCTGAAGAGCCATCATCCGCTCCCATCATACTACCACTTTTTCATCTTATCTCCCACTCATTTATCCCATTCCCCTTGTCCGGGCATTTGATTGACCTATTTGTAGGGTTGCACCTTATCTTGTGGGAAGAAGGGGCTAAAGGCCCAAAAGGTAAAAGCAGTTGGTAAAAGACAAAATCCTAGAAATAAAACCTCGAGATGCTTCACCCAAGGATCCCCGAGAAGGAAATAAAAATCCTCTCAGCAAGAAACAAGAGAGACCCAGAAAATAATAAACAAGACCTAGCCAAGAGGATAGGGGGTCTCATCATGAGCCAACCTATTAGGTTCATGGGTACCTAATAGTATGGCATTTCCATTATCTAGTTACCACGCCAGGGCAGTGACCTTTGGTTGCATGGCCAAGGGAAAGGGGGTATCATCACGAGCCAACCTTCTCATCTCCGTGAAAGTACTTGTGGGTAACACTGTCAGCTCTGGTCACCATGCCAAGGTAGTGTCCTCGGCTTAGACCTTGAATAAAAATAAAAATTAGAAGAAAAAGAAAATAAAGAAATAATAAAGGCAAGAACGTGCTTGGAAAAAATTGCATCCATGACGGGTACAACTCACCTTCTACAAAGGCACCCACAGATAACATTATGCATCCCTGGCTTTCACTCTACCCATTTGTCTAGACATTCCCTAGGCACATCACCTTATTTACATGGCTTGGATGAAACCTTCTTGGGAACTTCCCTTTTCTTGTGGATGCTAGCCCAATAGGATGTCTTGTCCTTTTGTTCGATCTTGTATTGTTGATTTTTGTAATATCTTTGAGCTATTGAACGATATATCAGGGTTTTTATGCATATGTTTGATAATATTAATGATGAAATGTGATTGACATTTCTACGAACCCTGTGACTAATGAACCCATGGAGGGCGTAGTTTATTATGTGTAGGACCATGCCTGATGGACAGGTACCATTTGGACCGGTACACATGGGGAGATGATTAGTTGGGACCTCCATGGGGCTGAATATCCCATCAGATGGTTGTTGAGACCCCATCAGAGGGGCAGAGATAGGACAGTGTTTGACCGAGGTTTTGCACCGGAGAAGAAGAAAATGTTTCACCAGAGGCACTTTGGTAGAGCCCTGCCTAGGGGGAATGATCCCTTTTCACTGGAACGTATGCCTTGGAAGGCTCAAAGCATCCCCATCCTTACCATGATGTCAACCAACTTCATGGTCATTCTTGGAGGCAAACTGGGCAACAATGGCATGTGTGGCATGTTGGAGAAGCCCCTAGGGGGCTAATGTTTTTCTCTTGGATGTCTCATCTTCCCTAAAAGGGGCTAGCACCTCCCTTGAAGGGGATTTTACCTTTATTACAGCTCATTTAAGGTTTTATTTTGACAATTTAATGTAAAAACAGTATTTTGGTCTTGTCAACCATTTTTTATGACCTAAAATTAATTAAGGTCATTGATACACTATATATTGAGGAGTTTTAGCCTCATTTTGACAAAACTCATCACTCACTCTCCTAGTGAGGTCTCATTTTTTCACCCTATTAGGGTTATTGGATATTTTGAGGAAGGCTCACTTGTTTGGAGAGGATATTTTTGGCAATTTATGGTGTTTTTCTTGAATGAAGGTTTACAACTAGGGTTTGCATGCTATTTTCTTGATGATTTGTAAGTATTTTTCTGCAAAATTTCTTGATTGAATGGTTGTAGTTTAATTTCTTGCATGTATTTATAGATATTATTGAATCAAAACCCTAGGGGAAAAACACACAAGTAGGTCGTTGTCTCATGTCCCCTGATAGAAAAACCTTTTAGCCATTGAAGAAGAAGAAGAGAGCCTAGCCATTGCTACACTCTTTCTTTCTTCTTCCCTTAAGCTAGCCGTACCTTTAAACTTCAAAAGGAAGAGGACGTCCAAGGCCTAGGTTATCTACACCTAGGGCCATTTTTCTTTTAGGTTTTGATGAAAAAGCCTTTCCTTTGCAGCACTCTCACTCTTCAAACTCTCTTGTCTTGATTTTACTTGTCTTTGAGCTAGATGTTTGTCAGGAAGGAGGAGAGAGCATGAGGCCTTGCTTAAGAAACACTAGATTGACCCTCTCTCCCCTAGGGTTCTATATTTAAGGCCCTATTGTTGTAGCACCTTGAAACCTTTCCCTCTTGTCCTTGAATCTCATCCCCTTCAACTTGTGCGTCCTTCACCTTTTGACTCCATAACCCTAGGCACTGATCTTTAGCCTCCAACATTGAAGTGAAAGTGATTAAAACAACTCTCAAAACCTCTTATAAATTGAAACCCTAACTAACTACTAACCCTAAAAGCTGACGTCACCCTTAGTTATTTCATCTTGACGCATCAATTTTTATATATTAAGCAATTGGATGGTGGTTTGATGCATTTATTGAATGAGGATTGATTGGATACATTGATTGCTACATCATCTTGATATTTATTGGTGAAGTAACATTATTTCATTACTATATTAACAAACATTGACTTCATCAATATTTATTATTGCAATTGCTTATATTGATATCAAACAGTCTATTGAAGTACTAACCCATTGAATCATAGCTTGCATATATATATTGGTTTGATTTGTTCCGGGCAGGTGTTCTCCCTATTGGTTGTTTAGCTGGACTATCTGTTTTGGTGGTGACCTATGAAACGGGAACTTTACTTTGACTATTAAACCTCTGCCTCTTCAAAACTCTAGGTTATCAGGGATGTCTCCCCTAGGCCTAACCTCCCTAAAGAGAAAGAACCTCCCCATCGTGGTGACATTGGGTGGGATAGGTTCCTGTTACACCAGTTTTCCCTTCTACTTCATAGCCATTTGACCTAGCTACAAACTATGAGATAATAGGGAGTAACATTTAAAAGGAAAGGAAATGATATCATCGATAGTCAATACCTGACATGCTTCTCGGAATTGGATAAAAATGAATTACGAAGAACATTGCGACCATGCTAAGATGTTTTCCCCCGATCACCGATTCCTGAACCATTTCGGCATCAACCATTTTTCAAAGACGCTAACCCAAAGGAAAATACGCAATAGGTTTATCCGCGATTGTTGATCCCCGATACATTTTTGGCATCGGCAAACCCAAGTTTAGTTTAAGAACTCACAACTTGAAGAAAGTCCCGACTCCAACTAATACTCAAGAGTTAAGTCACCCATCTTCATTGCCACGTGTCCTAAGCCAGTTTTTCCACGTCAGCACTATACGATGAAATCGATTGATGTTA
Organism: Picea sitchensis; assembly: GCA_010110895.2. Classification (NCBI taxonomy): domain Eukaryota; kingdom Viridiplantae; phylum Streptophyta; class Pinopsida; order Pinales; family Pinaceae; genus Picea; species Picea sitchensis. The sequence goes on along the minus strand of SNQJ01S0002933.1, from coordinate 373,104 downwards.
GAAGTTTTTCACAGAAGGATATCAATGAAAGAATCCATAACATATTGCCGATCCCCGATCCGCCCACTAGGAAAGAGACACGATGGGATGTTTTAGTGCTAGATATGATTATATTCTGAGATTTTAAGAGGTTAAATTAATGCCAAATCTCGTATTAGTTACTAATTCATGTGCGAATCAAAAAACAACCATTTGAAATTACCGATAAAACACTTTACCCTCTGCGCCTCCACCATCAACCCACGATGAATCAAATTTGCAGAGCTCCAACGAAAGATTTTTTTGAATTTCAGTCATCACCCGAATTAATTGGTTGATGTGACATGGTAAGTTCTTCCCCATTTAAATTCTCTTGATGTATTGTAAAGAAGACCATTATGCATGCAAAGGAATTTCAGAGCATCTAGAAGAGCGAGACGAGAAATTCAAAGCTTCCAAGATCTCGTGAGTATCAAACTATAAGGCTTAGCAAGCGTTAAAGGTATGTACTAGTCTGTATTTTCTGTGTTTTTACTTCGTATATACATTTTTATTCAATGTCACTCTGTACATCAGACCTAAAGGAATATTTTGATTGTAGGAACAATGGATCCAACAAAACCAACTACCAAGAAATTTTCGAGAGTGTCGAAGCTAAAGGAACCAAAGGTAGGAGAAGGCTTCTACCCAACGACCAAAAAACATTTAGAATTTGCTCCAAGGCTCAAACCAGTCATCAGGACATCTACCAAGAAGATTTTCACTCAACCTCCAGCCTTTGGAGACATGGAGGCAAGCACAGGGACTAAGGAGGTACTTCTGCATTGGGGAGAACTTTTCAAGAAGATCAGCTGGAAATATTTCACAGAATATATCCCGCACAACGACCCTAATATGAGGAAGCTCGATCATGATTTTTTTCCAAACATTCGAAGATCATACTTTCACATGGTGGCAAGTAGAACTCCATTGTTCCCCAACATAGAACTCCTAAAGTGGTTCATCGACCACACATATACACAAAATTGTTTTATTAATGATGTCAATGGCGAGTGTGTAGGGGTTTTACTTCCGGTAGAGGTGCAGAGTTATTATAAGCTTAGAGAGGAGTGGTTGAACACCAATTTTGTCATAAATTTCTATGAGCACCATGACATCGGCTGGGTGATGGCTTCATGGTGGAGAGAAGACAAGAAATATACTAATCAGACCTCCGACTGGTACCAGATGGCCAACTTAAAGGAGTCGTATATCTATCTAATGGCCCTCATCTGCCAATTGTATGAGGAGAAATACTTTTCCAGGTTTTCATAGGCATGGATGCCTCTAGCTTACACAGTGGCCATTTTTGGGAGATATTTCAACTAGGGATCCATCATTTCAAAGTAGCTGAGCATCTGCATACAATAGGCTCAGACGTTGAAATAAGGAGAGACTACATCCTTCTACATGGATTTGTATTTACTGGACATCATATGCACCAAGAATGTCTTTGTCAACATGAACTGGAGCTGGCATGCCTCAGAACTCTCGATCCATGTTCACTTCAGCATTTTATGGGAGAAAATTTACAAAAAATCATACTCTCTTATTTGCGATGAATTCATCACGCGCATTCATTTTATTATTTTCAATAAAGAGTTTCTGAGGTTATCAACTGTGGAAAAAAAGGTGATAGCAAAGGTTGGTCAATGGTATCTGGATGAACGCGATACCTACATTAGGGTATTTAGGGCCACTGGAGAACCTCACCTCCTACCTTTGAATGTTCTTGATCGACTAGTAGTAAGGGAGATATGCTACCAAAATATGCTACAAGGTTACAAGGCTACTCTGGTGAAGGATAAGAAGTGGGCATTTATACCTTATGGATTCCATATAGGTTTCTACCTATGTTGAAGGAAAATCTCCCTGTGGACAGGTAGATCTCCTCAAAGAGCTAGACTCTTAACTCTAAGACAGAAAGTGCTTATCATGGTCACTAACTTCCTTTTAGATCTAGGTGGACTAGTGTGTGAGGAGGAAGGAGAAAATAAGTACCTTTTACCAGTGTTTGTCCCTGCACGCTCTGAATTGGGCTCTAATCTTTCGCTCCTCGATAAGCCCTCTAGACAAACAAAGTACGACCACTTCCTACTCTATCAAGATTAGTCTGAAATAGGTCTATCTACTAAAGAGACAAATTCATGTGAGATTGAACATGAATTAGAAAGAAACAGGCGAAGCAAATTATATTAATGAAGACAAAACATTACTTACAACCGTAGATGGATTGCAGTAGTTTCGTCAAGTCCTCCTTGTCTACCCCTTTCTCAAAAGATCCACGATATGAATGATGATAGCTTCACCGATTGCTCCCTATGAGATCATAGGTCTCTTACTTCCAAATCATCTATGTTCCAGCACCACTTATAATATCATAAGTTTGGTGTGATTCTCCCTTTTTAGTCCCCTTTCACCATGAGAAAGCTTGCTTATGTAGCCTTGGAGAGGCTCAACAACTTGAGATATATTTGGGGTGAGTTGAGAATTTTCTCCTTCAGTTAGGGATCTTCCTTAAGATCATGGCTTGATTGAGGATTTGAATTTAACTATCTTCTAAGAATGAAAAGATCCTTCCCCCATTCTTCTCAACAAATCAACTGCTGCCTAGAATAGGTAGCACTCCCTCAAAAGGGCACTCAAAGTGTTATAACTCTCCCTAGTAGTGTATAGGGGAGTGCCAGCACTCCTGAGGGTAGGAGAGCTCCTGCAAAAGGGTAAATCAGTGTTATAACGCTCCCTGATAGCTTATAGTGGGGCGCCAACACTCCTGAGAGAAGTATAGGGGAGCGCTCCCCTCCAAAAACTCAGTTTTTTGGGTGCTTTCAGATGGCAAGAGGTTCATAAGCCTGTTGACTCATTTCTCTTCTTCCAAAGAAAATGTTTGAGGTGTTTCAAGTATCCTTATCATGTCATTATAGGCACAACATAGGCATCATGGCAGTATGCTTTCTTTGACACTTGCAACACTTGTGAGAAAAATGTGACACTTGCGACACTTATAATGACGACACTTGTGACTCTATCGAAGTGAGTAATTTCGATGTGTAACAGATTGTCCCCCAAAGTAGATGGATTGCAACAGTTTCATCAAGTCCTCCTTGTCTACCCCTTTCTCAAAAGATCCACGATCTGAATGATGATAGCTTCACTGATTTCTCCCTATGAGATCATAGGTCTCTTACTTCCAAATCATCTCTATTCCAGCACCACTTATAAGATTATAAGTTTGGTGTGATTCTCCCTTTTCAGTCCCCTTTCACCATGAGAAAGCTTGCTTATATAGCCTTGGAGAGGCTCAACAACTTGACATATCTTTGGGGTGAGTTGAGAATTTTTCTCCTTCAGTTAGAGATATGCCCTAAGATCATGGCTTGATTGAGGATTCGAATCTAACTGTCTTCTAAGAATGAAAAGATCCTTCCCCCATTATTCTCAACAAATCAATTGTTGCCTAGAATAGGTAGCGCTCCCTCAAAAGGGCACTTAGAGTGTTATAACGCTCCCCAGTAGTGTATAGGGGAGCACAAACACTCTTGAGGGTAGGAGTGCTCTTGCAAAAGGGTAAATCAGTGTTATAATGCTCCTTGATAGCTTATAGGTGGGCGTCAGCACTCCTGAGAGAGGTATAGGGGAGCGCTCCCCTCCAAAAACTCAGTTTTTTGGGTGCTTTCAGATGGCAAGAGGTTCATAAGCTTGTTGACTCATTTCTCTTCCTCCAAAGAAAATGTTTGAGGTGTTTCAAGTATCCTTCTCATGTCATTATAGGCACAACATAGGAATCATGGAAGTATGCTTTCTTTGACACTTGCGACACTTGTGAGAAAAATGCGACACTTGCGACTCTATCGAAGTGAGTAGTTTCAATGTGTAACAGATTTCCCCCCAAAGTAGATGGATTGCAGTAGTTTCGTCAAGTCCTCCTTGTCTACCCCTTGCTCAAAAGATCCACGATATGAATAATGATAGCTTCACCGATTTATCCCTATGAGATCATAGGTCTCTTACTTCCAAATCATCTCTGTCAAAACACCACTTATAAGATCATAAGTTTGGTGTGATTCTCCCTTTTTAGTCCCCTTTCACCATGAGAAAGCTTGCTTATATAGCCTTGGAGAGGCTCAACAACTTGAGATATCTTTGGGGTGATTTGAGAATTTTCCTCCTTCAGTTATGGATTTTCCCTAAGATCATGGCTTGATTGAGGATTCAAATTTAATTACCTTCTAAGAATGAAAATATCCTTCCCCCATTCTTCTCAACAAATCAACTGCCACCCAGAATAGGTAGCGCTCCCTCAAAAGGGCACTCAAAGCGTTATAATGCTCCCTAGTAGTGTATAGGGGAGTGCCAACACTCCTGAGGGTATGAGTGCTCCTACAAAAGGGTAAATCAGTGTTATAATGCTCCCTGATAGCTTATAGGGGGTGACATCACTCCTGAGAGAGGTATAGGGGAGTGCTCCCCTCCAAAAAATCAGTTTTTTGGGTGCTTTCAGATGGCAAGAGGTTCATAAGCCTGTTGACTCATTTCTCTTCTTCCAAAGAAAATGTTTGAAGTGTTTCAAGTATCCTTTTCATGTCATTATAGACACAACATAGGCATCATGGAAGTATGCTTTCTTTTACACTTGCGACACTTGTGAGAAAAATGCGACACTTGTGACACTTATAATGACGACACTTGCGACTCTATCGAAGTGAGTAATTTCGATGTGTAACAGATTTCCCCCCAAAGTATGAAGTTAGAATATGAGAACTGATAACTGAAATGCTTTGTAGACTTTCAAGCAAGGTTATAGATGTGGAGAACCTGACAGAAGCTACACACAAACATCCAACAAATATTATGACATGTTTCAAACCCAAGGAAGGCATACCTATGCTTGGGTGATAAAGACTTGCAAGGTATGGCCGCCATAAAATACACTACGGATCCATAATTGTATTGATAAAAAGGTATAGCCACTGAAAATACACTGTGTATCTATACTCCCATGACCTGAACTGATCGTAGCCATGAAGAATACACAGTGGATCTACAAGATGACAAGACATAGCCACGACCAATACAAAGTGGATCTATGTAACAGTATATGTGTCATTGTTCAAAAGAAACTCCATCACAACCTGGGCAAAGTACATATCAAAGTGATCACTCAACCTAGGGTCTTCTTACCAATCCCTATGTAGTACGAATCTAACCATGTGAATAGATGTCCTGATGTCGAACATGGCAGAAACCACTTGATTACCGGTCAATGATGTAAATCGTTAACAAGCACGAGGGAAATCACCATTAATGTCAATGATTCCCAAGGTACTCTAGTACATTATAAAGAATGTGAATGGATGAGCTGAAGTTGAACATCCGTGGAATCATCCGATCAGAGGTCAATGATGTAAACCCACTGTCGAATGTGAGGAGGCCTTCCATTGAGGCATGCGGGTCCCAAAGTACTAACTGGTTTCTAAGCCTAGTTCCTGGATAATGTGTTGAAGTCGACAGGAATAGACTCGTCGAAGGAGGGCCTTGATGTATCCCCCATCAATGACACGAAACAGACACAGAGATGTAATTGGTAGATCAAGTGAACATCGACTGACATGAGTATTGAGACAAGATATTTGTGATGGCTGACTCTCGAGGCGGATACTTCCCTTGAGCACTAAGGAACAACAACAGAAACATGACATGGAACAAAACATGATGATGCAATGGATACTATGACTTTCATTGGGTGACCCAAAGGAGTAAGAAAAACTCAAAGGATTGGTTCAATGCAGAGGTTCAGCGGATTAAGATGTACGCAAAGACAAAGTGCCATGTTCAAGGTCGACTCTAAGAGTTACTTGGTAATGTTCTCAAAAATGCTTGGATTGCTTCTTTCAATTTTTCCCCCATCCAGATAGACGAGTACCTTGTTATCGCACAGTTTTTAGGAAAGGTTTAGGTATCTTGAAGTCAAGGCTCAAACTGGCGTAACAGGAGCTTCCCCACCCACTGTCACCTCGATGGGGAGCTCTTTCTATTTAGGGTGGCTAATCCCAAGGGATACGTCCCTAGTAATTTGGGTTTCTGAAAGGTCTAAAGGTCTAAAGGATCAATATGATGGTTTCCTTTCACAGATTACTGCCAAAGAGATAGTCAAAAAGAAGAAGATATTCCACTGGATGGCACCTGTTTGCGAGACAAGGCAAATAAAACTAAAAGAATGTGTTGCAGTGGTTAGTACTTCACAATATCAATGACTATCCTTAATACATATGAGCATTAATGAAAGTAATTATTGATGAAGTCAATGATTGCAATGAAAGATTATATTTTATGTCACTTCTTCAATAAATACACAAGAGATACTGGCATTCAATGTGTAAAATCAAATCTTTGTATTATCACAATGCAATAAATATCACAAATCTGCTCATATAAATACTGTTGTTGCATCACTATTACAGATTTAGGGTGACGTCAGCCCTAGTATTAGGTCAAAAATGAAGACAATCAGAAGAACGTTTTGTCAAACAAGCTTATGAATGTAATCAACAACTCAAGGTCTATCAAATAGATGACAATGTCAAAACGATTTTAAGGCCAAACAAGGGTTTTAACAAGTATGACGTCACCTATATTGTTGTTGGTTAGGGTTAGGTTAGCTAGTCAAAGAGGTGGATGTTTTGACAAATCAACCAATGAAAATGCCTAAAACATCTATGGCTATCAAGAGATGAGTCAACCGCAACTTTTAGTCCAAGCACAAAATTAAAAGAGGCAAGACGTCATCAAGGTTAGTTAGGGTTAGTCTAGACGCTAGGGTTAGTTAGGGTTTCAAATTCAAAGAGTTTGAAAGAGTGTTTAAGCACCAAAAACCTCAACGTTTTGTTCTTAGACTAGTGCCTTGGGTTAATGGAGTCAAATGGAGAGAAGCTAATGGCTTGGAGAAACTTAAACCTAAGGACAAGAGGGTTAGGTTTAATGGTGCTGCAATGGCAGGGCCACCAAATCAAAACCCTAATGGGAGGAGCCTCATTCCGGTGTAGCTAAAGCTAGGCCTCATGCTCCTCCCTCTTTCCTTAAGACTCTTTGGAAAAAGGGCTAGCTTCAAACTATAAGTCTAGGGCTGAAAAGTGTTTCTTGGGGACAAGGTTTTTCAAAACCCTAAGGTCAAAACCCTAGGTGTAAACTAAATTAGGCCTAGGACGTCTTCCTTCTTCAACTTATAATTCAAATCTAACTCAGAAAAAAGAATGGCTAGTGTAGCTATGGCTAGGCTAAACCTTCTTTCATCAATGGCTAATCAAGCTCTTACCATGGGGACATGAAGCCACGACCTACTTGTGTTTTGGCTCCCTAGGGTTTTAGTGATTAAGCAAATAATAACAATGTAACCATAAAAGTAAGCAATTCTACCTACAACCATTCAATAAAGAAGTTTTGCATACAAAATTTACTTACAAATCAATGAAGAGCATAATCAAACCCTAGTTGTAACACCTTCCAATGATGAAAAGCACCATGCATATGCCAAATATAATCCTCCAAGTGTAGTGCCTCAACTCCAAAAGATAAAAGTAACCAAGACAAGAGCTAAAAGCAAGTCTCTCACAAGAGAGCAAGTTTTTTTATGTCCAAATGAGGCTAAAACGTCCTCAATTTATATCATCTCTATGACCTTTAATTAACAAATAGGTCATTAAAAACAGCCAACAAGGCTGACTTAACAATATTTCATTATTTGTCACTTAAAATGCTAAAAATGTCAAAATAGAGCCAAAATGGGAGACGTCAGGCCCTTTTGAGGGAGACATTGGCCCTTTTTGTGCATGATCATYATCCAAGAGGCAAAACGTTGGCCCCTCTGGGCCTCCTGCAAGCTTCCACATGTGCCACAATGTCAAAGCACACTGCCACATCCTCCAGGAAACGTCCAGCCTGCCCTGGTGGCATCCTGACCATCAAAGCCATCATACCACCTGCAGGGGCTGATCCCTCATAGGTAAAATCTCTGCCAAAGCGTCCTAATGAGGGTGTCCTTCTTCTTCTGCATGCAAGGGCTCATCATAACTCTGTCCTGCCTCTGCCATCTCAGCAACTATCTGATGGGCTCTTCAGCCCCATGGAGGTCCGAGCTAATCATCTCCCCATGTGTACCGATCCTCTGGTACCTGTCCGTCGGGTATGGTCCTTCACATCAAAGACTACGCCCTCCATGGGCTCATCAGTCCTAGACATCATAGCAATGTAAATCATATCTCATCATTAAAGTCATCAAACATATGAATGAAATCCCTATCATATCATCTAAGAGATCAAAGACATTACACAGATCTACTATACAAAGCCGAGGAAACCAAGAGAACAACCTATTGGGCTAATACCCACAAGAGATGGAAAGTTTCCTCAAAGGATCATTCAAGCCATGGGTAATGTGGTGATATGGTTTTAGGGATGTCTAGTCATAGTAGGACCAAGGGTTGGTGTTGTCTGTGGGTTCCTTTGTAGGAGGCGAGTTGTACCCGTCATGGATTCATTTTTTCCAAGCGCTTTTATTGCCTTATCTTTATTTTATTGCTTTTTACTACAAGTTCTGACGAAGAGGACACTGCCTTGGCTTGGTGGCCAAAGCTGACAGCGTTACCCACTAGTATCTTCGTAGAAATGAGAAGGTTGGCTCGTGATGAGACCCCCTTTCCTTTGGCCATGCAACCAAAGGTCACTTCCCTGGTTTGGTGACCAGATAGTGGCAATTTCATACTGCTAAATACCTATGAACATAATGGGTCGGCTCGTGATGAGACCTCCCATCCTCTTGTTTAGGTTTTGTATTCATTTATTTCATTTTTTCTTAGGGTCCCTTAGTTTCTTATCGAGAGGCTTTTTATTGCCTTCTCG